>VZRH01008443.1:1034277-1241568 GCA_013397555.1 Urocynchramus pylzowi | reverse complement strand
GGCGGGGGCCCTGGCAGCAGCCGCAAGCGGACATGCACTGCGAGCTCGCCGCGGGTCAGAAAGGCAGCGCCCGCGTCGAGGTGAGCGACAAATGCCAGGGAGCGTCTCCGAAGGATCTGCCGCGGGTGACTCGTCCCGGCGCTGGTAAAGCTCACTTGAATCCTCAGATGTCCTTTAAAGTATCTGTCAGTAACGGCAGTGACCACACGGAGCCTCAGCAGAGCCCCCCTGAAATGTCAGCACCTCTGCTAGATTTCATCCCCAAACGACCCAGCATATTTGAGAGGATTCCGATTCTGCCCAGAGCGCAGGAACTGCGATGCGCTAGAGGCTCGAAAGATTATTTCCAGCAGCAGAAACATCAAAGCGTGAAGGGTGAGTTTGAAAATGCATGAACTATACACTACCATCACCAAAAACCTATTCACCACACAAATAAAAACGTAACAAGCTTATTTTCCCCCTCCCTCCTCCCTTTCTGGTCTTCAGTGTGTTTTCTAACTTGTTTATTTAACTTCAAGCTTTAAAACTTTTTTTCCTGAGCACCTTGGAGAGATAGAATAAACCAGACTGTGTTTTCCAGTGTGAAGCTGAGTGTCTCTCAATAATATTTAAAAAATCTTGAGACCAGCATCTTCTTTAGTTGTCCTGAGCGGGTGCTGCTCATGCGGTCGCATCTCAGAGGTGGTTGTTTTGGGCTTTGGTTGTTTTGGGCTTGGTGCTGAAGACTGGGCTGGTCTGTCCTGCGCCGGAGAGTTCGTGTGGGGTGTTTGTTTGTGAGCGTGCCTGGCTGACAATAAATGCCTGGTTCTTATTCAGCAGTTTCACTACGGTTGCTTGGATTTTATAGTTTGTATTTCACGGAGGTGTTGCAAATGCTGGATTCAGGTGGTGAATCCTCAGACTTGGGAACTGCTGGTGCCCAAAAGGTCAAATTCTGCTAGTTAACAAATGCCTGATTTTCAGCTGTCCATCGCTAAAGAAGTGGCACTGAAGTAGGATTAAGAGTTGCCTACTAAAAATCTGTTAATTATGTTTTTCAGCTAGAACTGGTTAACTCAGCTGAAGTTCGTTAATCAAAATTCAAAATAATCCCTCTAAGGTATCACTGGATGGGCTCAGAGGGAATTGAAGCATTTCTTTATGCTACAAGGTCGCTTGCAGAGACATATGTACACCTAAGGTTGTTAAGACAATGTTTTCTGTAATGTTAAATGGTAATTCTCTAATTGCTCTTCTTATCAGACTATTCCTATTCTCTATTTTAGATATGTCGGTGCAGTTATCTTGTCGCTGTAAGACTGTTCTCACTGGGACTTTTTCCAATTCTGTCCATTCTTCTGAAAATTATCCAAGTAGGCTGCATGCCCTTGGACTAGTGACATTTTCTTTTGTGAGCTTGTTACCTAGGGTGATGGCACCTTTCATAGCCACGAAGTTATGTTAATGAACACCTCGATCTGTGCTAGGTCTGTCCTACAGCCTCTAGGATGTGTTTGTTCATCACCACTGAATACAGACAGAGTGGAGCAGCAGGTTATAAATTACCTTTTTTATTTTTCTGTTTGTTAATGCTGCAATTCTTCTCTCTGATTAAAAAAAAAAAAAAAAAGAGGTTGTTAATGTTTGGCAGGAATGAAATGAAGGTCTGTTTCACAGACTCCTGTTTGGAGGGCGGAGAAGGAGGATTCACGTAGTATAAAGGGAGAGCTACAAGCTCTTGTACCCTTGTGCTGCTGCAGCTGCTGCCTGTGGAAGGGACTCGAGGGGTGTTCTAGTCCCTTGTGGTCCTATGGGTGAGGTTGACAGGGTTCATACTCGCTTAAAATCCTGCCCATGCATTGCCCTGTCCAGGCAGACTGTTGAAATACTTTTGAAATATTTTTTTCCTTAGAGCTGTTTAGCCCTCTTTTCATGCATATCTCTCTTGCTGTTGCAGAGGGCAGGAGTGTAGAGAGGGAAAGAGGAAGAATTTAATTTTGTATTCACTTGGGGCTTTTACAGTAGATGTAGGTGGGCATGGGAGAAGGTTCCTTATTCATCTTTCCTGACTGATCAATTTCCCATTTTTACCACTGGGGGAAAAAAAAAATGTTTTACATTTTGTTGCCGTTTTTGTTTAGAATGTTTTCTGTCCAGTGTGTTACCTTGTGGTTGCTTCAGTGTATGGGTGACTTGAGTCATGGGAGTAAGTAGGAGGTGTCCATGGGCAGGATAGGGCTCATTTAACTGAGCAGCAGGAGGATTTGATGGATAATGTTGGATTTTTCCAAAGATGGCAACACTGAGTTTTTTGGGTGGCTTCCTGTTGTTTGTTTGTTGGGGTTTTGTGTTTGGTTTGGTTTTGCCTTTTTTCCTCCCCCAAGAAGACATTTTCAGGAGGAGTTAGGAAAAGTAAAATTTAAAGTTAAATTCTGAGTCTGATTTAAAATGTGTGGGATGTGCTGCTCCTTCTGACCTGGACAGTATCAGCAAGTGCTTTAATGTCCACTGGGGCATTTTGGAGTGCTCACTGTGCTCCTGCTCACAAATCAGAGTGTATCTAAAGCGGGCTGTGCTGCAGACAAGAGAGCTGCTGCTCTTTCAAGGAGCAGTGCAAACCATCTCCCACTAACCCTGGTTCTCTCAGCAAGATGAAGGACTGGGAAAGCTGCATGTGGATGTGATATACCAAGATAAAGCTAAGATGTGGAAGTGAGGGAAATACTCAGATTTACCCAGTGGAAGGTTTTTGGGAAGGAAACTGATGACAGCTTGATTTCAGACCATCGTGCCGTGTGTCTCCTGTTCTGCAGCCCTAGAGTGCCATGTACCCAGTAATTCCCTCTGCAGTCTGGGTTAGATTACAGAATGTGCCTCCTGGTTTTGGTTTATCTACAGTTGAAAGCTGCAAGTAGGGACTGTAAAAGATGCATCTAACAAGAGCAAAACTGATTTTTATAGTTGCCTGTAAGGTCTTTTTTTCCTAAACAAGTCTTACTTTTTAATTTTTTTTTTCCAAAGAGAATGAATCAAAATGATACACTGCTCTACTAATAAAAAGAGCAGCTTTGAAGTAATCACAATGGGGAAGAAGTATCCTGCTGTTGCAGTGTCTCTGTGGTGTTACTCTGCTGCTTCACAGTGTTTAAGTTATGATCCTGCAAAATGCTTCTGTGCCTGAGCAAGTCTTTTGGACTTTCTGAAGAGCCAGACAAAAACTTGAGGGGTTGTGCTGAGGATTATTTCTGGGAATAGGATCATTTGGGTCTAAACTTTTCAGGACGGAACTGTTGGTTGTTTGCTGAAAATACCACTATTTTGGAATTGTGTTTCATATTTTGTTCTGTTTGGGAGCTGTTTAAATTAAATGCCCAGTTTTCACCCAGCCAGTCCCTTCTGATGTGGCTGGCTGTGATAGGCACCACTCTTTCCTTGGTCATTGATTTCCATGTGTGTAACAAAGCAGAATATTTGCATACAGACACTGCTTTTTAGAGGCATTTGACATAGAATAATTGTACCATAAGGTATGAAGTCCATGTTACAGTGTTTTCCTGGGATTCTGTGGGTTTGGTTCCACATTGTTGAATTTCATGCTATGGTATTACAGTTTTGAAAGTAACAAGGCAAAATACTTATTGTCTACAGGGAAGAAGCTTTTGGGGAGGCTTCAGTGGTGACAAAAGAGTAATCTATAAAGATGCCAAATATCTCAGTTTCTGAATGACATTGATTATGGCTGTTACCAGGAAACACTTCTCCTTTTCATTCTTTTCCACTTTTGTTCAGTGTACCTAATTCATGACTCAGTAGAAATGACGAGATTTATCCTGTTAGCTGTGCCACTGGGAAATCATCCAAATGGCCCAGACCTTTGCAGCAACCACTTCAGATATTAACTTACAGTGGGCAAAACAATAAGCTGGTCGAGTTGCAGTAGTTGGATGTTTCCTTGTTGAGAGTATGTTTTATTCAGACAAGGAGAAAATGGCTTGGATTTTTTTTTTTGTTTGTTGTTAACTGTAGCTGCTTTCAGCAAACACACAACCAATGTATTGAAATGTATTAATTTCCTTCTGCTGTTGAGAAGGAGGGGTAAATCTTGCCATTTAATCCCCCTGTGACTGTTTCCTTGGTTGTCAGGACTGTCCTTGTGAAAGTAACAGCTTATACTGTTGGGATCTTAAGCAAAAGTGTATACTTTGGTTTTATGATTTATTAGGTGAATTGACTGGTCTTGGGCCTGCTGTTGCCATTTTCTTTCTTACATCTTATCTGTGTTCACCTGAATTATCCCACTGGAGCAAGTGTGACTGCCTAGAGCTGATAAATATGTTATGAGCTGATAAGGAGACAGGGACAGATTCACTCTCAGTTTTACGTAGAGCTGCAGTAATAATTATTTCTTATTTTCACTCTAGTTCCCTTGCTGCATTTGAACTCTGTTACAAAAAGGAATCGAAAGGTTGATCTGAACAGAATGTGTAGTTACAGAGCTATATTTTTATTTCATGGTCTTTTTTTTGGCCTAATTTTGTTTTGTATGGGGAGAAAGGAGAAGAAACTGCAAATTGGAGAATGTGTTCATAAATTCATTTGGAATAAATTGTGACTGTCCTCTCCTCCCTTAAACTGCCTATAATGCTTACTTGTCTTGAATAGGCAAATAACTTTCAGTTATTTGCTGCTGAAGGAAGTTCTTCTAATGATTTGTGTTGCAAAATCAGTCACTGACTTGAAGATGGGACTTTCATGGATTTAATTTAAAAGAAGTTTAATTGTATCTAATCATTAAATCCATTGTAATTTAAGAATCATTAGTGGAAAATATTTAGCAAAACAAACCAGGAAATCTAATGATCAACCAGTCATATAAAGGCATTCAGTACTTGTAAAAGCTAATAAACTCTTTTCTGCTTCATGACAAAAACTACAGCTACTGGAAAAGCTGAAGAGAATAAATGTTGTATCTATTTTAATTGTGCAGAATTATATGGAATAACAGATAATGTCAGATTACTCTCAACAAGGAAATAAGTCCAATAATTGGAAGAAATTTTTTTATTTGATTTGAGTTTTGTTTGAAGGAATTGAAGTTAAAAATAAGAAATTACTTGTTCTGTCTTTAAAATGTTACAATAATGGAGGTTATTATATACTGGTCTAAGTGGAATGAGAAGAAAAATATCCTTTTTTCTTTTATAGTAAGAAAAAAAATTAAAGTCTACATCTTGCAAGTGGTTGAGTATCTACATTACTGTTCCTGTGAGCAGTCTCATCAACTACAAATTTTTGAACATGGACCATTCTAAATTATCTTTTAGATATAACTGAATGCATTATTTGTATCTTAAGAGGTCAACCCTGTATACACATAAACTGTTGAGTGTATGGTGAGGATCTTTAGTATGTTTGAGATTATATTCTGGGAGGGCTGCAGGATTCTTTTTAGTGGAACTGCTAAATTTAAAGTGAATGTCTTCTAGGACACTGTACTGCTTCATTGCAGTAAAGGGGTTTGGTTTTTTGTTGAGTAAAAAAGGCAAAATTTTAACCCTGAATTATTCATATCAGTAGGAGTCTTGCCACTAACTTTAGCTGGGTCAGTATTTCAATCCTAATATTACAGAAGTTCTTTTTCCTGTGTACAGGGAAAAGCTTGTAGAACAAATAACAAGTTTCTATTAAATCCATCTGTAAGCTAGGAAGTGGAATAACGTATGGATTATGAGAGAAATCTGTAGTACTGTGAATATAATTTCCATGCTCAGTACCATAATTACCATTATTCTAGAAATTCTCCTGTTTAGTGATTTTAGAACTGTTGAAGATGTTGATGGCAGGGTAATTGGAGAGGGAAAATAGACGTAAACCACTCCATTTTGCACTCCAGATTTCTATCATTGTATGTCAACAAGCTTGAACCAGGCGTGCAATCTAGTAATCATTTCACAGTGCCTGAAACTGGCTTTTAATAGTCTGGGGTTTGTTTGCTCTTTTTTTTCCTCAGCCACCCAACGTTGTTTCCCAGCGCGTTGCTGTAACTCGGAATACAGGGTTCCAAAGCGAGGGCAGCGCTCACTGGCTGTGGTACAGCGTAATCTTGCCCCACAAATGTGCAAACAATAGCAAAAGTATGTGTTTGGGAATATGGCACAGCTGTTATCTTCTGCCGGGAGCAGGCAGCGTTACAGTGACATAGAACGACCAGTTAAAACCACTCCGGCCGTTTTATTGCCTGCAAATGGGGCGTGTAAAGAAAAGCAAGGGCCGGTCCCTCCGTTCAGATAACCATCGGTGTGGCACTGCCTTTCTGCACAGCCTTTGAAGAATAGAGGCAAAGAGTTCCCCTTTTTCCTTCCCCTCCTATTACATTTCTGGCACCCTGTATGTGAAATCTTGGTTGGAACCTGAACTTTCTGTTCTGAGAATCTGTGCTTCACTGGTTACCTGGAACAAGGACTTCTTTTTTTTTTTTTTTTTTTTTTTTTTTTTTTTTATTACAGTCATTAGCTTGACTATATGAAATGATTGTTAATGATTATTTGTAGGCAGAGGACTGCTTGTAAAACAGATGAGACATTTCCAGAGCTGAACAGGAAATTGATCCAAATTTTGTATTTTAGGTTATTTTAAGGTTTTGAGCCTTACGGGGTTGATCTCAGTCAACTCAAAGTGCTTAAGATCTTTTTATTTAAAGTAAGTGTTTTGTTTTAACTCTAATAATTATGTTTGACTTCTCCATCATTATGTTTGAACGTATATGTGATTATCTTGCCGAATGGATTGGTAAGGAGCACTGCGATTGAATTTACGGCACCAAATTTGTTCTAAGGGTTAAATGAATGCAAAACATCATAAACTCACTTAATTCTGGCATTTATGTGTGTGATAAGAGAGCTTTGTGAGAGATACAGAGTTGTTAGTTGTTTTACAATGAGGAGAAAGCAAATTCATTCTTACATGTTGTTTGCATATTAGCCAGAGGGAAAAATGACACTAAGGCGACATCATCAAATACAGTAAAACACTAACTTTTTAATACAGATGTCCATTGTTGTTTTTAAGTGCTTAGGGGGTTGGTGGTTTGGTTTATTTTGGAACTTGCTGAACTATATGAAGTGTGTCTCCAGGGGCCTGGTATTTTAATACCTTGTAGAAGGTTGTATAACAGTAGATGATGTATTTTGCCTGCCTTCCAGTGCTGTAAATAAATTACATGTGCTGGCTTGGGAGAACGTATGTGAGGTGTAAATCAAAGGCTAATATAAGAGGAAAAATACCAATTAGTGATGTCTTGCAACAGGTTAGAGTTTCTTTACTCATTCATCTATAATCAAGAGCAGTAATATGTATAAAAATGTTAACATGAGACTCTTCCCTAGAAGGGGTAGAGGGTCTAGGATTATTTAAAATAAGTGCTGTGATTCACTGCTTTTTCACAATTTGCTATGGTTAAGTCACTTAAATACTGAAGTCAACAATCCCCAAGGCAAAGAAAGATAATAGAATTTTAAGTGTATTGTTAAAATTGAAATTTGATAGCTTCCACTCTCTAATCCTATCTAAGTCTTGGTTGTATTAAAAGGAAAATAGATACATGTGTCAGTTTTGGAGCATAATCTTTCTTTTGAGTTTAAAGGATGATAAATGTGCTTCAGACAAGCAACACAGCAGTTTATTGGTATGAATGTTTTGCTAAACACTACATGCTTAATGCAATCCCCATTCCTTTATAATAAGTTTAAATATTAATTCTTTGGAATGCTAGATGCCTAAAGCTAGATAGAAATGCTGTGCAGTTTCAGATATCTAGGAGTGGGCTTGTGAAACAGGATATTTAACTGGGAGAGATGAGTAGCACATTTCAGAGTTATTAGGGCAGAACAACAATGCAAGAGGATGACTTAAAAAGTTACAAAATCGTTTTCTGTGCATGAGGCTTAAATACCTTAGAGTTATTTATTTGAACCACAAGAGCAGATTTCCTATCTATGTAGGTTCTAGATTGCATTTTTTATTATTATTTTGTTTAACTTCTTCTTAGCTGCCTGCCCCTCTCTAAAGCAGCTGGCTTTGATTTAACCTGAATCCTTCACAGAGAGGGAGTGCTCAGTCACGATGACTGCGAGTTGTGCTCTTGGATGGAACATCTCTGTAGTGACTGAAGAGAGAAGACTAAATAGGACAGGAACTTCAGAAGGACTCACTTCACTCTGTGTCAGCACTTAGTGTTCCTTATGTAAGTCCTGCCTACCTCCCAACCCCCTTCTGTGCCGGACAGAGAAGAGAGAGTTAAAGTGAGAACAGATAAAAGAGGAAATTTCTGTTTTATTACCCAGTATTTTCTGTGAAAATCCCAGAAAGGATTTATCATAAGGTTTTATAACTCTTGCTTTGCCCTGCTGCTCCTGCTGAAATTGCAGGGAGTTGACTTCAGGTGGAGGCCAATATTGAATATTTTTGAAAACTCTTCCATGCTCCTCTGAGACACAGAAGATTCAAGTGTTAAATTCTCTCCTGGAGAAAAATGGATGCAAGCACTTGTAGCCCAGTAGCTCAGATGCCAAGGTCAGTTAGCACAACATGTTCACCTTCAATTTTTCTTGTGTTCAAGACCATACACGGGTGTAAAGCTGGTATGATCAGCCATTGTATGTGAAACAGGCAAAAGTGGTGAAGGATTGTGCACATGGCCAAGTATATAAATATTTTGCATGAACAAAGCAAGGGTGCTTGCTCTGTTCTAGACTGTCCTGTTTTCATTCTTTTGGGGCAATGCTGTGTACTGGTCATGATATTTCTGCAGCGAGAGCATAGCAGAGCATGGTGTAGAAAGGACAAGCCAGTTTTGGAACCAGAAACAAGCCAGTTGTTTGGGCAAACTCTCAGGGCCAGCTTGCTTTTCTGTGCTGAGAGACAGTTTGTTAGTTCAGGTGCAGTGTTGGGATGATGTGGCTGTGCTCTGTTTGAGGTCTGATCTGGTGGTGGGGCAGGACGTGGCATTGCAGCTTGTGGCTGTGCCAGCCCTGGGTGGCACTTGCTGGAGTGTGGCTGCAGCCCCTCTGCACAGCGTGTGCATGGACTGGGTTTCTCTCCTGGCTACATGAAGGTCCTGGTGTTTGCCCTTGTTGCTGAGTCTCTGAGCATGAGTGGTGAAAAGTACAAAATTCATCTTTGTTACCTTGGGGAGAATAAGGATTTTAACACAGCATTTTAGTTGGGCTTGTTGATGCTTGGCATCTGGATTGTGCTGCCGGTTGCAGAATTGTTGCAGAGGAACAAAATCTCCCATTTATTTTAGTGCTTGATGTGCTGAGGTGAGGGAAAGGAGGCTACATTAAGGGAGCTGTGTTGGACACAGCCCAGAATAAAGTATTTGCTGGGAGGAAAATTTCTGCCCCCCACCCCCCAGTTTTCTGGGTTGCTCTTGCCTCCCAGCAGATGGCAAAGTCTCTTAGGGTGTGTTGTTCTTGAGGGAGAAATCACCCAGTGGAATGTGTGTCCCTGGGCTTTTGAGGTGTAGGTGGCTACTACAAGGTTCCCAAGATCCTCATCACTCTGGCAGAACAGATTTTGCATGCAGCTGAGACTGTCTCCAGGACATGAACAAGAAAAAGCAACACTAAATTCCTTCTTTCTGGATATCTGATTGTTGTAATGTTCAGTTTCCTTGAAGTTATCAGAGCTGGTTTATGTTCAACTGAAACTGAGCTGGCCTGATCCCTTTGTCCCTAACTCTGGTGCAAATCTGAAGTGATGCCATTTTAAATCCAAGAGTGGATAAAAAGGAGGCAGACTTGAGCTCTGGAGGGCTTATGCATAAAAAATTGTCCTCCAAGTATGGACTCAGTTCACTTGGCAAAAGAAAAAGACATCTCACGCTTTTAATCTTAACAGTTTGCTTCCTATTTTTCCTCCTGCCAACTTACCACAAATCGGCTTTTATTCCTTTTCTTTGAGTTCTTGAGTTATTCAAGGTTTGCTGACTTGTCATAGTTTTGTGGGGATAAGCTACAGACAATGTGTGGATGGTTCTCCTTGCAGAACAAAGATCCCCATGCATTTCAGCATCTCTCTGATTTGTATGGATATGCAGTAAATTTAAGGGGATATTTACTCCTAGAGGCCACTTAGTCTTTCCCTGCCCTTGAGTCTTAGCGACCTTTTCTGTCTGCTCTCTTGGCCTCCTTACTGAGCCACTGTGCTGTTAGTTTATTTTAAAATATATATATAAGGGATTGTAACTTACTTGAATTGTGGGCTAAATGAGTGGAAGCATGGCAACTGGTGTAAATAGCTTTTGGTCTGCTGAATGTGTAAATACTTGAAATCTGTCAGGGTGATTTGGCTGGCTTTTATTGGAATCATTATTCATATGAGATATCCTTTCTCTTATACTGCATCCTGTCAGAAGCTATTAGGCAGAGATTGCTGGCATAAGTACTCAAACTGCTTTGTCAAAATGCACTTTTATACCTGTTGCTTTTACGTTTGCCAGTTCCACAGATACTTTTACAAGTAGATATGTTCTGCAAGATTAGTCATAGAAAGCTAATATAAAGGGACCAAAACCTAGAAGGTGAGAGCAAACCACTGGGATGATTAATCATCAGCAGTGCTTTGAGCTGAAATGTATGCTAGCATTGGCTACAAGTGCAGCTTATTTGACAAGTTAGAATGAAAACACTGGTGTGTTGCAGAGACTTGCAGCCTCAGTGGTACCCCAGTTGAGTTTCTCAAAATGAGACTAACCTGCTTGGGGAACTTTCCTTGCTAAAGGCTAGTGTTAATGCCAACAAAAGATTTTGTATTTGCTGCTGGAGAAGTTGCTGGAAGACTTGAAAATTAAGAACAGTAAACATCAGAGGTCATAAAGAAGTTGTATGCATGGGGTAGATGTTTCGGCAGCAAGCAGTCACTCTGAAGAGACAGGGAGGTCATTTTGGATCCTAGATAATAAGACTTGAGAGAAAACTTGGTGAAAAATAGCCTCATAGCCAGCTAGCATTTAGATAAAAATGAATTATGACACCAACTACCACTAGAGAAAACAATCTGGGAGATTGAATACAGGTTCCAGTGTGAAGGCTGCTGATTGCAACATTTGCTAGTTTGATGATCAGCCCTGATTCAGAATATGTTATATATGGAAAGGAGCTTCTAAATGGAGTGATTTGTAGATCAGAGTTACAGTTCATGTGTATGGTGCCCACACATCTGTCAGAGGCACTGGTCCAGAAGGAAATCTGTTGCATCCTTTCTGAGCTGAGTGTGGCTGTAGGTTTTCTCTTTTGGTAGCTAAATATTTTGTGAAATGAACCTGATCTTTAGCACCTTCTGTATCTTCTAGATTGGTTTATTCTTCCACAGGGATTATAGGGGCTTGACAGTAGGAAAAATACCTTCTAGTTACCTTCTATATTAATCTTCTGACATATGGTGCCCAAGGATGGCATAAGTTGTTTATCACTGGAGTTTTAAAGACAAGCTGGATGGAAATCCTACTGTGGAATGTAATTCTTTGGGCCCAGCTGTCTTTCCTGTGACATTTTTAATTCCCACACTCAACCGCTTAGGCACTAGAGAGTTAGAAGAGGTCTCTCAAGCTGTAATAGTCCAGGCTTCTATCCTCTTCGACTTGCTGAACAAAATTCAAATCCCTCCTTGTCTAACATTGGTGTTTCTGGCCACTCATTTGTTTGTCAAGAAAACACTGAGAAGGCATACAATAAAAACCAGGCTGAGTGAAGGGCTCGAAGAACACCAGTTGGGAGAGCCAGTGGTGGGACAACTGGGCATGGAATATGATTGATTTTGTGTGCAAAGCAGTTGTGAAATGTTCTGTGGCATTCTGGGGACATGCCATTGCTAACAAATGATTGCCTGTTGGGGATAGAAAATGCCAGCCATTGTTCTGAAGAAGGAAATAGCCTTATTGATACTGAATTAGGCTCACATTGAATTATTATTCATTTGCAGTGCATCCTGTTTTCCAAATACAAAAATTAACTGAAGGCAGCACTATTGACCTTCAGTTGTTGGTTGTATCTACATCCTTACGGTCCAGGTGGAGTTTAGACTGTTTATATCTGGGGATGGATTGTGGCAGAAACTTGCATTAACAGAGCAGCTGAAGGAAGCTGTTCTTCTTTTTAAAAGTTCATCAAACTAGTTCTTGTTTTATAACAAGTCTGAGAGTGAGGCTGGCAAAGGTAAATGTGTTGGTAGGTAAGACTTAACTTCTGGGATGCATTTTGAATTGTCACATTCAGTGTTGATGGCAGAAAAATAGTGGTATAGAAAACAATATTGTTGCCTTTTGAAAGGAATAGGAACTGACTTCTGTAGAAATTGAGATGCACACCAGATATAAATATTTTGTATAGTGACAGTGTTTTGTATACAGCTCTGAAAGTTTGGGTTTTGTTCCCTGTGTTATTGAGCAGTTTCTGCTGAAATCCTAACAATATAGAATGCCACTACCAGTACAGTTTGTTCCTTCCGTTTAAGGGAATATTTTTATTTAATAAAAATCAGGAAGTGACTGGCATTTGACATGGATTTCTTGAGCAGTCATCAGAAACTGGACAACAGGTATTTTCTTGTGTCATACATACGAGGCAGTACCTTGGCATGGAGGATATAAACTGTTTTTATAGGTGGGAGGTGTATGTTCTGGAAAGCAGTGATACTGAAAAGGATTGGCATGTCACATCCAACTGGTATGAGAAAATAACACTTCTAATAGGGTATGAGGTGATATGATACATTATTAAAAAGCTTAGGGAAGAGATGTAATTCTTCTGTAAATTATCACTCTGGTTGCAGGAAGATAGGTTAATGCTCAGACTTTCTTAAATGGCTTTAAAAAATCAAAGGGCTTGGAGAAGAACTGGAAGATGCTGACCCATGTGTGGTACCCATGAACTAATGGAAGATTACAGGGAATCTGGTCCATTCCAGAGATGCAGTGGAGGAGAAAATAAGTGATACTTGAGGGTTCTTTTGAGTGCAGAATGGTGTCTCATGGCTGGAAACTGAGAAGGATAAAACAAGAAGGAAGATGGGCTTGTGACTGCAAGGGTAATTAAACCTGGCACAGATTAGTAAAGGATAAACCTTCTGGTATTGTGAGAAACTGAATGTTTCTATGGAAGAAATTATTAATATCAGCCACAGACAATTGTACTCAGTGGCAGAATCACTAGATGGACAAGCTGGACCATGCCAAGGGCTTCCACTTGCAATCTGTAAAAGACTGGATTCCAGGCCATCTCCTTCTTCCAGACCTGGTGCTGCAGTTCCTTCATGTGCCTTCTGCATTGCAGTCTGTGGGCTGGCATCCAGATGAGCCAAATTTATGCCCTCATTCTGGGTTTTGTGACAAAGAGCAGGGGACAGACAGGGAAGGAGGAGCATTGTCACAACCAGTCACACAGTTTGGACAGTAGTTGTGGCAAGGGAATCACTAGCAACTAATGTTTCCTCCAAACCCACCCTTTCATTTCTCTTGTTATGTCTCTCCCTTCAGCAAACAGCACCACTCCTCCTGGACTAGACAAGTCTGTTCAGAGATGTGTGATGGAACCTGCTGTCTGCCAGGGCCTGGGCTCAGACCAGCTAAAACCAAGTGCTGGGTTTAAAACCTGGACACGTGGGGAAAGGATAGCGGTCGTGATAGTCTCTTGCCAGGCACTGAGGATTTTCAACATTAATGTCTTCCCTTTCTTTGTTTTCTGAAATGAAAACAAAGGTTCAGCCTCCTTCCTAGCCCAGCAATAGTGACATACTAACACAGTTATTACAGCAAACATTTTGGCCCTCTCTGGTCATGATGTTTTCTTTCTGTGGGGAGACTGAAATACTAACTCACAAATAATATCTTTAGAAGTCATATTAGTCACACATTTTTAAGACATTCCAAAATCATACCAACCTCCTTCTGAGCTTGTCTGTTGCTACCAATGATTCAAAGTTTTGAAAACTCTCCTTTAGTTTTGATTTACATTTTGGTCTTGGGCACTTGTTATTTCTGGCAAATGCCAGCTCAGTTTCATTAAAGAAAAATCTGTTTTACAGCCACGCGGCTCAGATCTGCTGCGCTTCTAATAATTGATGGCTGGTTTCCTTATTTCCTGCATTGTAGAAAAATAAGGACCTTGTTAGATCCAAACAAGCCTGCATAAAGTCACAGTGTGAAACATCAGGTTGGGGGCGAGCAGAGCAGCTGTGGGCAGGTTTTACAACTTCGGGCTACAGTTGATCGAGGCAGCCAAGGGAAACTGAGAGATACCCATGTGACTAAAATTCAGCTGAATTCTTTGGCTCCCTGGCCTGAGATTTATATTTGTGACACCTTCCCCTCTGTCAGTCCCTGGGCCAGACACAAGTCTGTCTGTCTGTGTACCTAGGGCTCCGCACACCCCATGGAGTGGCCGCTGTGCCTGTTCCTTGCTGTGCCACCACGGGACGTGTCTGTTCCCAGTGTTGGCTGTCTTGCTCCTACAGCCCACAGCAGTGTGAGTGTGTGCCCTGGGAGAAAGCAGCTGCCATGTGGTGGAGATGAAAAATCAAGAGCAAACACTTTCTGAATTTCTGCAAGTGGGCAAATTAATTTCAATCTAAACTGTCATCACATGGGCCTTTTTTTCCTTTCCCTTTCCTTTGGGTGGTATCTTTGATTTATATTTCTGAATGAGGCAAGTGATTGCCTTTTGGTGCTAAGTTCAGTTTCTTTATAGATTTGCAGTTGAAGAACCCCGTCAGTTTTTTGGTTAATGTGGTAGCTTTTTTGGATTTGCTTGGGGTTTTTGTTCTATGTTGTTTTAAGAACCAGTGAAATTCAATGGTGCCTGTGTTAATTGAAAACAATCTATTAGTTTTAAGGATAAGCTAATGTTTCTCAGGTATTCTTCTACAATGCAATGCCTGTCAGATGCTTCCTTGCATCTCTATAAGCTGTAAGTAGAGACAGGATCTGCTTTAGAGATTCATGGAATTAAATGGCTCCTAGGAAGGCAAGCACCTGAGCAATGTCATAAAAGGCGGTGTTTCGTTTTTTATTTTCATGCATTTATCAGGTCCAGTCTGTTTCCTTTGAGAACTGGGATGGTTACTTTCAGGAAAGACAAATGTGTGATGACTCTCCTAGACACTCCTTTGAAGGACTTGCCCCTCAAAGGAGGTGAAGAAGAATTTGTAGGAATTGTAGAACGACTGGAAAATCAAGCCTTACAGTTTGCTTTACTAAAGGCATGATGCTGAGAGGTGTTCAAGCACCTAACTCCCATTGACATCTGTGGAAATTCATTGCCTAAACAGTTCTCTGGATCTGGTGCTTGGTCTTCTGGCATTGAATATTACACAGTTCTTGCTTTCTGTGGGTCTCCTTTTAAGGCATCTTCTGTGAGAGATGCTGTAGTTTTAATTTTGAATTCTTCCTCTCGTGAGTTCCAGCACGTGATGCAGACAGCTGCCTAGAAAGCTGTGCCATGTGATAATCTATTGTTCCACCAAGGAGTTGAGGCCTACTAGACAAGCAGTGGGGTGGGAGAGTGAGTCAGAGAAAATACATTGCACTTTTATTAATTGTTGCTGAGGGAGGATGGGGCCAACCTTCAGGCACTGTGACTTTGTTGAGTGGGGAACTAGAGTGACATACTCATTTGTTTGAGTGAAAATCCAGGGAAAAGTGGGAGATTTTTTTTGGCATTTCCTCCACTCAGCACTGATCTTATCATGGGGGTTTAGTAGCAGAGTTCTTTTGGCTCCTTGCCGGGTGATACCGTCGGAGTCTGTCTGAGATGCGCAAGATAAAAGATCTCAGGGAATTACAAGTATTATGACTTTCCTATCAAACTGTTCTAATGTGTAGACTCCTAGAGTCTTCTGACCCAGAAAACTGCCTTTCTTTTAAAAATCCTGTTACTGAAGAAAAAGGAAACACAAGAGCTGGGAAGTGGGACTTGATGTTTATAAGGGCCCTGAGAGCAGCCGTAATTAGAGTAGGTTTTTGGAAGAGACTTGTTCCTTTGCCAGCAAAGGGCCTTGGTGTTCAGCCAGGTTAGATGTAGCCTGAGAGTAAGCACTTGGGAACTGCCTACCATACACTGGTTCTGTGTCTGGCACTGAGAACACGAAGCGTCCTCTCACTTAAAATACTTTGTGTACTCCAGAGCGCCCTGTGAAACACTGCCGAGGGCTGAGTCACTGCCCAGCCATTTGGGCTGGTTCTCTAAACCCTGACCTGTGAAGGGCTGTGCTGCACCAGGGTGCTGTGATGGTGATCCCTCCTCTGGGTACTCTCTCACTCTTGTGGTACTGTGCAATTGACACTTTCAATATGGGCCCACAATTCTGGTAGTACGGCCAACTGAGTGATGGGAGAGCCAGGAAGTTCCTGGAATCCCCATTGTCAGCCTGTTCCTTGCATTCACAGACTCACAACTGCTTTGGACATGAGTATAGGCCCATCTGCACAAAGATGTAAATGGGACTTGCAGGATGTAAGTGTGTGGGTGATCAAAGTAGTCATTAAGGAAAAAGACCTGGATATCCTTTATTTTCTTTCTTTTCTTTGTAAAGCTTCAAAATTGAACTCTTGAGTTGTGAACTTGTTTCTCAGATTTCACAGTACATGAGAGGAAGACATTTGACTTCCTATCCCAAGGCATCTAGAGCTGCTGTCAGTCCAATTTTCCTGATTTTAGACAGGAATCAGAACTGTCCACCATACTCTGTATCCTACAGAAGTCAGTGGGACCTCAGGAAAAGATGATTGCTTCTGGCAGAGCTAAATTTGAGTGAGTCCTCTAGGACTCAATGGGAGCTGCAGAGAGAGGTGCTGGGGCAGGGATAAGAGACCCCAGAGAAGTCTCTGGCCCTTGTTTGTGCTGCTGTAGCACAGAGGGCTGGGCAGGGAGGGTGTCCAAGGCAAAGCCCACTGGGTGCTAAGAGCAAGAGACTGGGAAGGAGCATTTTACCCCTGTGGAGGGTTAAATCCAGTTTGTGGCTATTGCAGGCAGTTGGTGCTCAGTGCAGGGAGCATCTGTCCCATGCCACCCACAAAGCCTGTAACAAACTGAGATAGTAGTGGAAAACACCAAAAGCCACAAACTGCTGTGTGCCTTAAAGAGCAGGAGAGATTGAAAGCACTGACTGCTGCCTGCCGCCCTGGAAAGGCTGGGAATTTCCTTAAGTAAAAATTCCCAGATGACCCAAGCATCAATTTTGATCATTACCGTAAGTACCAAAAGTTTGTACCTCATGTTATTTGTGTGCTTGGACAATTGGAGAACTGGTGACAAACTGGTGCCCACCAGTGCTGGAATGGAGGGGCCAGGGAGGGCTCCCAGGAGTCCTTTGGCCTGGCTGGTGCTTACAGCAGCCACATTTCCATGCAGTGCACAGGAGAAGGTGCTCCTTTTTTTTCTTTTCTCTCCCCCCCTTTTCTTTTCCTTTCTTCCCCTCTCTCTATTAATAACTGAAGCCAATGGCTGCTCTGAGTTACGAGGGGGTTTTATTGCACAGTTGCATGGTGGAGGGGCCTGGTTTTCATTGTGCAGTGCGGGATATCAGTTTTAACCCAGAGGCAGTGATGTTATTTAACAGGTGCCTTAAAGGCATAGTGCTTATTTAATCACCGTCTCCAGATCAACATTATGTAAATTGAAATTGCTTAGGTACGCAATTAATTGTGAATGCTTTAGACATTTTTAAAGGCATAAGACAATACCTGAAGTTCCATTTTAAGAATATCCAGGTCAAAGGACACACATGTTTTTATTTTCTTATTTGAGGTATAATGTGTTCAAGGCAGATTTATGGCACAACCTTTGTTTATTGACTTGTACTTTTCCACATGAAACTAATGGAACATGACAGATGATATTTATGAGGCATGTGTTCTTGATTAAATCATGTTAGACATTAAAACCTGATAAAAGAACGTATTTTAAAGGGTGGATTAATAGAAAAGGAGGCAGCATTGATTGGGGAGTTTACACGGAACAAGACATATTGGTCTTAGACTGAGTATTTATAGGTGAGCTATGTGGTTATAAAACTTTAGAAGCTGAACAGAAAAAGATTAATAAGCTCTGGCTCTTTGGAAAGTTCGAGTTTTTTGTTTTTCTCCCTTTGTAAGCCACTGGCCACCTTGTATTTTTGTCTTCCAACTGAATTTATTCAGTTCTGCTTAAGAACTTGTGACCTTTTGTGGCCTACTGCTTGTAATGTTGGCCCTACGTGCGTTCCGTATTCTTCAGGATTCCCAGTCAGCAGATCTGTGCAAGCAGCCTGTGCCACTGCTAAAAACTGCTCTGTGAATGTGCTCTAAATTCTGCTTAGATGGGTACAAATGGGGTGAATCAGCAGCAGTCAGATGGAGCTGCTGGTCCCCACCTTGATACCTGGGGCTTTGCACAGAGTTCTGAGTAACAGCTTAGAGAATCACCCCGAGTAGTATTTTGCATGTCAGCTTGAGAGTATCCTCTAAGTATTTCCTGTGAAGAGCAATTGGAGGATTTTTGTAAATGTAGCAAGTGGGAACAGATTGAATTTGTTTCCGTGGCTTATAAGACTAAAGGGAAAGCAGATACCTGCATTCTGCTTTCAGTTACACAGGTGCAAATGTGGAATGCTTCCTGATTTCAGCTATGCAGATAGATCTGAGGACATACTCTGGCTTGGTGCAGCATTTTCAGTGCTGACTTTTAACCTTCTGTGGCTGAATTTGTGCTAACCTGGATCCTTAAAGCTGCATTTTGTCTGGAACAGAAAAACTGCTGCAAGAGAAGATAGCTTTGCGTTCTTGAAGCTCCTATCAGCTTAGATTTGCAGAAGTAAAGTTCACTGCAAATACAAGAAAAATTTAAGTTCTGTAAGTTTTTATTACAGCAAAGTAGTATCATGTTGTGGTGCAGTATTTACCTCCTGCTTGTAACCTCCCTCTTGTAACTGAAAGACTTGTGCCAAATTAATAGCTCTTCTCATCTGAAAGCATTATCTTTGCTAGATGAAGTATGGTAAAATGTGTTAAAGTGATAGGATTCAAGTATTTAAATGAGTAAATTGCTTCAATATATTCCACAGGGAAGGAATGCAAATTATAGGCACATTTATGGTTTGCTTTTGTTTGGACTTGTCAGGGTAGAAACTAAAAATACTTGCAAAATGAGAAAACTGTATAAGAAATACAGTTTTCTGTGAATGGAAATGCTTTTATGAAGTGTTGCGTGACTTAATTTGAGTTAAAGCATGACCTTGCATCTCATATCATCAGAGTGAGTTGTGTTTGAAAAGCTGTTAGCTAAAGTGCATTTCTGCTTTCCACAAATCCAGTGGTAATTATTTTTTTCTTTTTCTTTCTTTTTTTTTTTTTTCCTTTTTGTTTTCCCGAGCTTGCTCACTAAAACACCCCTACCTACCTGAGATTTTAGTATAAGCATTCTCTCCCATTAGGAAGTGAAAATCTTCATAATGCAGTTGTTTCCCTATAGAGATTTCAGCCCTCCTTCCCCATGCATATGGTGTAAGCCAAAACAACAGATGTTAGAGAATAAAAAGAAGAGAATAGAAAATAGCCCTGGAAGTAATATTATGTTGTTACATTAGTATTTTGCCTCCTAAAAGATTTAGCAGAATTTAAAAAGCTTCAAAGATGGATTGAATAATAGATCAGAGGCTTTAAAAAAAAGTGTATTGAGGCTGAAAAGAAGGGGAATGGTTTTGTTGAGAATTGATATAGATCAAAGATGCAGAGTGTTTGTACAAATAAAAGAAAGAGAAGGGGGGAAAGTGTGATTTTGGAAAAAAGAAGCAGCTTAGCTCTCAGTCTTTTAAAAAGTGGAAAAATTGATCACATTTAGAAAGATGGAATCTTCAAGTGGCAAAATGGATACTGAATGTGAAGGGCAGGTAGAAGGGTATTTATTGTGTTTTGTCTTATGCTGGTAATCATACCCCTAAGCTTTGTAAGAGCATCACAGCTCTGCCCTCTAAGGTGGGTTCAGGTTCTCCTGGAAAAACAGCACTTGTAGTCACCAGTGAAAATGGCTGGGGATGATGACCATCCCTCAAGAGATGACGGAGATTAGGAAGAAATTCTTCCTTGTGAGGGTGGTGAGGACCTGGCACAGGTTCCCAGAGAAGCTGTGGCTGCCCCATTCCTGGAAGTGCCCAAGGCCAGGCTGGGCAGGGCTTGGAGCAACCTGGGATAGTGGAAGGTGTCCCTGCCCATGGAAGGGGGTGGAACTGAGTGAACTTCAAGGTCCCTTCCAGCCCAAGACCTTGTATGTTTCTGTGATTCTTTTCCCACGAGGATCAATGCTTACCACACAATTTTTGGTAGTTTTTTGCCAACTCTGTTCTTACACACCATGAGGAACAGATTCTTTGTCCCTTCTGTCCTCATGCTTAGCTGTCTTTCACAGCCCTCTCCTTGATGTTCAAACTATGTCCTGTTTGCTAAGCTTCACTTCTCTCAGCAAAATCCCTTCAGAGTTTCATGTTGTCATGCTAGTGATAGGACTGGATCCAGAAATCCCCCTCTTGACTTTGATTTTTCTAAGTCTTTGTAAATGGAAGGAAAACTGAATTCCTTTAGCTCCAACAGGTAAATGCTTCACTAGGAAAATTAGTTGCACTATTAATGATTTTATGTATCATAAAGGAATTGTCCTTGGAGTCAAAGCGTTGGTACCAGGCCGCCAGGGAGGAAGCCCTGAAATTAAAACTTCCCTCTCAACATGCTTTATACTGAACAGGTTCTTGCTGAGTTCTCCCAGCTTGTCTCCTTCCTTTGCTCTGTCCTGCCATGCTTTGCCAGTGGTTGTTCCTTTTTCACTTGTTGCTTTTTCTGTGCCTGTATTTTTGCTCACTGCTAGTTTGTGTTTCTGCATCTCCTTGCTGTGGAGGATGCAGACTGGTGGTGCTGGGGCATTGCTGAAGGCAGCTAAACAGGCCAGGCAGGAGGCCTTTAGGAGATGCCTGTAATGGCCAAATCCTGCATCAGGATCTCCCTGCCCAGTGCTTGAGAAGCAAGGATGACCTATTGGCTGGAGTGCTGCTTTGTAAAGACAGCTCTGGTGCTGCTGGGAGGCAGCAGATTCCCATTTCCTGCCATCAGAGCTCACTGGGAGAATGTCATATCCAAAGAAGTTTGTGTTTAATCTGCATTTCTAATATAAATGGAAAGAAAAACACGTATCAGCTAATACTGATTAATTATATCCCTGTGCTGGTGGCCAAGAATGGGGGTGTCATGCCATATAGATTGTATGCAACGTGTTCTTTTTATGAATCAGCCAGGGAAGGCATCCAAGCTCTTTAAGTAGGTAGGTAAAGGGTTTGGATAGTTTTCAGGGTTTGAAGCCATCTGGAAAAATTTAACCAAAATTATCTGCTTCACAGTCCCAAGATAAATCATTTTCCCACTTACACAATTGTTCCTCATTAAGCTGGTGGGGTTAGGGCTGATTAAACCCTGATATTATAACTCAGGCTTTTACAGAGCATTTTGTAGATAGAGTTTTTGTGGTGACAGTGATACCACTCTCAGCCCCAGCTGAGAACAAGAGAAATAATAGTTTCATGGAATGGAATAAATACTCCATGAAACAGAAACAATTCTTTTTAGCTCTGTGTGGTTTAAGACATTGTCCTTTCTGACAAATGTTTTATCTAAACAGTTCAATGTGTACTGTAGTACTTATGCTTATATACTTACATATTAATATGAGCTAAATATATATTATATATGAATAACCTTTTTTTTTGTGAATCAAAGATACAGACATGTCCTACATGTGACTGCAACCATACCAACTTTGAAAAGTAGTAGCAAATAATTCTCTCATAAAAAACAGCTTCATTATATTTTTAATATCTTCTCTGCATTCCTAAGGAAACACTTGTGACTGAGAAGCAGAGGGAAGGAAGACAAAAAATGAACATTGTTCTTTTTTAAATGAAAATAAGTTGGTCAACCTGATGCTGTGTAAATAGAGATATAATTCAGTGAAATGATATGACCTTACATTTAATAATTTCCAGTGCTTCTCTGCATTTTAGAAAACACTCTGGAAATCAGCTATTTCAGTTCTTGAAAGATTGGTCTCATACTCCAGTACATTGTCCTTGTGCACTTGAGTAGTGTTGTTGACTTAGAGATTTCAGCCCTCTAGAGGTCTACTTATATGGGTGTGTTTTTTAGCTTGGACTTACAGATCTGCCTGTGAAGTGCTTGAGATCCATTTGATTAGGATTTGAGGTTGGATAAGGGCTAAATCATTTACATGCTGTAGCTTGACTGAGTGTATAAGACCAGCAGGCAGTTGACATCATCACTGCCCTTCTCAGCTGCGATCAGGGACATCCCTGGGAATGTCTCAAAGGCAGTGTTTAAAGATGGAATTCTTTATTCAGCATTTGCATTTTGCCAACAAAGGTGATAGGTTTTGCCTCCTAGTCCAGTAAGGTTTGTTATGGGTGTGTGGTGCATAACCCAGCTGAGTGACATCTGTCTCAGTGCTGAAGTGTGGTGATGTGGCTGTGGGTCAGATCTGACTTTGGGGCTCTGCCTTGGCTCATCATTAGAATCTCCAATGAGCCAGAAACCTCCTTGGTGCCTTGGGCTTGCTGCTTGCAGAGTCAGGCTGGTGATACCTGCTTTTCTGCAGTGCCTCTCGACTGGGGGGAGAATATGTGGTCCAAGAGCACTGCATATAAGTGATGATTGGAACTCAGAGGTTGTTAGAGCTTCGCTTTCTGGAAGAGTGGTCAGAAGGAGAATTTCACTTACTGTGGAACTGGTGAAGCTCTTGAATGCAGCAGCCTGTACATGCAAATAAAACTATGTGCAGGGAGAAAGAAAGAAAGAAACTTCTGGTTCCCAGTTGTGTTCATGCCAACTGCTACCCATCCTTCGTTTTTTTTTCTTTTTAAACTTTGTTATTCTTCTCCTTTGGAATGAGGTTTTTGAATGCTAAGAATTATTCAAAGCTCATAAAGTGCAGGGCTTAGAGCTACAATAACTAGTATTTCCAGGGTACACATCATTACTACTGAAGATGGTAGTGGTGTGTGTGGGTGTCGGGGCACGTATGTCATTGGCACGTGAAATACCAGGGAGTCTTACCAGACAAGGAAGGTCTGCAGCAAAGCTAAGCTGGCTAACATGCACCCACTTCAGGCATGTACTTTAAACATCTGCCAACACTGAAAAACGTCATTTTTTCATTAAGTTGGTGCCTTAGGATCTGTACCCCAATGCAGTTTCTCTGAAATGAGAATGTAGACTCTTCTCCTCAGTGCTGTTCATGCTTTCACAAGTGTGTGGTTTTCACATGCTCCAGCAAAGGTAATGTGTCAGGTTAAAAAAAGAAACCGAGCAAAACCCTGTTTATTCCCATCCCATTTTGACCTGGCATAATGATCTTTTTACAGTATTGGAGAGTTAATGCTTCTTATAACTGATGTGCCCTATTTTGGAAGAGCAGTGATACATTGCACAGTTTCTGTGCATCTTCATGATGCAGGTTCTGTAACATCAGGGTTACGTTATGCAGGAGATCTGCAGCCCAGGTGGCATGAGAGTGCTGTTTCTCATTGCAGTGTGTGTCCCTGCTGGGGACAGCAAATGACATCAGGTGCCTCCTGCCCAGGACAACACAGCTCAGGAGGGACAGGCCCTAGTGGCTGGTAGTAGAGCTCTGGAGGATAGTGTGGTGAAAGCAGAATCCCCAGCCTGCACTGGCTTTGGGTTCAACACGGGGTTACAGTTTCTGAGCTAAATTCTCACAGCTCTTAAAAAGCAGAAAAGAACACTCGGTTGAACTGGAAGGTTTCTCATCTTCTTTTAGTCCTTTGAAGCTTTTCCCATCTTACCTTCTTAAGTCCATTTTTCATTTCACCTCAAGGTACAGATTCTTCTCTTGCCTGAGGTCCCTGTGCAAAGCCTCTTGTTGTGATGGTTGCATGTTTTGAGGTTTCCCTTTTGTTCTCTGTACATTATTCTTTCATTATTCACTGTGCATTATTCTTTGTTCTCTGTACATTATTCAGTCTTGAAGATTCTTATAAATTACTTTGTAGACTTGAGAAGCTGTTTTGTCCATAGAGCCTTCTGATACCTGAATGTAGCTCCCATCCATTTTGTGCATAAAAACATCTGGAAGAGGGCTCTATCTGTTCATACAGCACCCAGGACTGATCTTGCCTAGATCCTCTGCAGCTTCCCCAGTAGTAGATTAAGTGGAGTTCCAGATTATGTTAAAGTTACAGGTTTGAGGTTGTTTCTTTCATTCCATGGAGGTTATTCAGGGTCTGATTTAGATATCAGACTATGATACTGTAATATGTCTAAATGCTTATTGAACCCTCCCTTCTAACATAATCCCTTTCTTGTCTGCTGGTAGTACTTCTTTGTTAAAGTGAGCTGGGAAGTTACTTGCATTTGGAAGGGAATATATAAAAACAAACTAATGAACTACCTAGGTGTGATTGCAAAATGTTGCAAGCTCTTTGAATGTTGGGTGCCTGCTTATTTTGGAGTGTTTGCTGGGTTAAATGTAACATGGATTTGTCTGTGATGTGTCATAGATTTATCAAAGCCAAATTACTCATTAAAATAATGCTGAATTGGAAATATAAAGCAGTAAACCAGCGGATAAATAAAAGGTTAGCAGAAAGGTAACTTGATATATGAAACCATAAAAGGGATTTCAGAATTAATGAGGGAGACAATATTTCTCCTGTAGAGACTTTAAGACTTGGTTGAAGTAGTGTAACAGCAACACATTATTTATTTCTTGTGTTGCCTTATTCTTAGGCCCGAGGGACCAGACAGGAAGGAATTAGAGAGCCCTATATTACAATTTAATTGCTTGAAGAAAAAATATTATTTTTTATTGTTAACCATTAGCTGCTTCTAGTTTTATTAAAGTCATAATGTCCATGCTGTAGCACCAATGTTTGCAGCATGCAGTGAGGGCTAGGAAAATTATTCAATTGCTATAAAATCAGCTTAGTGTGGAAAAAAAATTAAAAGAAAAAATGGAAAGCTGGAACTAGACCAGTGGCTGTTCAGCTGTTACAGATGTCTAAGAGCTGTGCTTTCTTCCATTAGAGCTGTGAAGAAGTGTCCTAATCTCTCACTGAAGAAGTGTTCATATATACACCCACAGTTTTCATTGAGCTGAGCCACTGGCAGCAGCTCGTGCTCACAGTTTGTTGTTTTCTCTTCTTCATGTTGGCTTGGGATTTCTGCATAATGTCCTGGGCTTGGTCACTAAAAGTGTTCTTTGTTTTTGGCTTTTCTTTTTTTAAAATCACAGGTTAAAATTGTAACATTATTTGACACCCCTGTTTAATATACAAGTTTGGGCTTTAGACAGGTTTGGGTTTTATTTTCTTTTTTTGCAGAGAAAGTGGACAATGTCTTCTGCTTTTCTAACTATTGTTCATTTTTCAAAATCAAAATACTCATGTGCCAGCTACACTGTGATGACTGTCCCCTACTGTGTTCTTGGCCTGTGGGAAAGGAAAGACAATATAACCGAGTTTGGCTCACCATGGCAAAAATATTTGGAGGAATGATCTCACACCTGCTTCAGGCTAAAAATGCTTCTTCCATGAGCAGCCAGAATGGCTCAGCTGTTGAGCTGTGGTGATCTGACCACATGGACAGACGAGCAAATCCAAGACACATCTGTAATGCACAGGGCACATTGGTAATGGCAGCACAGCAGTTCAGCCTTGCACAGATCCATGTGGAAGGGTTCACAGATCTGTGCAATAATCTATTGCACACAACACTCTGTACAGATCTGTACAACAATCCATTGCATTTTTGCACAGACTCAGACCATCATCTTTCCCTCTGAAGCAGGCCAGCAGATTTTTTTTCCTAGAATGTCTCGATCCTTGATCCTTTGCTTCAGTTCCAAGAGCAGATTCTTGGTGTGATGCAGGGAAACTGGGTCCTTTCACAGAGGTCTCCAGCTAGGAAGGTACCACAGTATTTCACCATCTGATCAGCTCTGTCTGACATGGGCTTAGCTCTTCTGAGACTGGGAAGTGAATGGCTTTCCTACCCACAGGTAACAAACACACTTGCAGCAGTGCCTGCAGAAGTGTTGTGCCTTCCTTTAAATTCAGAAAATGGTGGTTGTCTTTTTTCCCTTCCCTTTTTAAATTCATTCCCATTGAATAGTATTTTTAACTTCTGTGGTTAAACCACAGTGTGAAAGGAGATGGCTGCATTACTGAGGTGATGGAGCTGTTGCAGCTCAGTGCTGAAGACTGCTGATGTTACCTACAGCTGGCTTGGATTCTCTTTTAAACCAAGGGCATCTTCCAATCCAAGAGATTCTTGTGTGTGAAATCCAAATCATTCCCTTGTTATTACAGAGACAGCAACAAGATAGAAGACATTCTTGAAAGGTTTCAGAGACCTGTAGATCCCCAGGGCAGTTGTGATAAGCTGCTGTCTACTGTTCAGCAATGGCACAGGGCTGTAGTGTGTACTCCTTCCTAGAGCTGGCGTTTGTGGGCTTTGGCTCACGTTGGCAGCACTTCATATGTGTGCAGGTCTCCTGAAAGCCTCAGAAATCTGCATTAGGGATGTCTGTGTGTGTATACATGGATATATGTGAAACCCTCAGGCACTGCCTTCTGCAAGAGCTGCATTCTGCCTGTGAGCTGACTCTGAGTTGTTCAGGAAACATGATCTGCCCGATTTTGTGAAGGACAGCTGAAATTTGAAATGCATTGTGGCCACTGTGACTGACTCTGGACTGTAATTTTTTCTAAGACAGAGTTGGCCTGTTGATACCAGGGCCAGCTCTGCTTTTCTACGTTCTCACAAACATTCAACGGGGAAGGTGCACTACTTCTGATGAATACTTCCATTGTTTGCCATGGACCCTGGGCAATAACTTTGGCCTTACTGGGAAAGATTCCCATTCTTTGATGCTCTGATTCTTCAGCCAACTCCATTCTGTTTGATATAATTTTTAATCAAGTTTTCCTTTTAACTTGTAATGTAACAAGTCCCTAAATGTGTTACTATCCACCAAAGAGGGTTTCTTGGCAGGATTTCCAAACAAAAACAAAACAAAAAACCTCTATTCAGCCAAAATACTCTTTAACGGATGAAGCAACAATTACTTGTGGCTTTGTGAAAATCGACTATATATTGTATATGCTGTGGTGCAAGAGACCACGATGTGCGTAGTGATGATTTGAGGTATTGGGAAATTAAGTGATCCATCAGTATTGATGCTTGGTGCCAAGTATTAGTTCAATGCTCCAATTTCCTATGCAATTGAAAGTGGGAGTAGGCTTTCACGAAAGAGGGTCTAGTGGTTAATGCACTGGGCTGGGCCCTGGGAGGTCTGGCTTTAATTCCCAACTCTCTCCAGGCTTGCTGTTCTACTGTGAACATGTTACTTGAACTCCTAGTGCCTCAGTTCTCCTCTCTCCCTCCCTCACCCACTTCTTCTTGAAATTCCTCTGGGAGGAACTGTCTTTAAGCTTGTGTGTGCTATCTAAACAAAGGGCACTGCATCTCAGTAGGGGCCTGGAGATACTTTGACTATAGAAAGATTTGTAAGTGTTCTGGCAAATACAAAACTGTCATGTACACACGCATGTCAGGCAGGCTGAGTTATGAATGCGGTAACAGGGGAAAAATTAACAGGCAGAAATGGCAACCGTTACAACCGCATGTTTTCATTTGGCTATCTTGATTATGTGAATATATGGAGCAGCTGCTCCCATCCTGCTCCCTAGCAGTGCTGTTCCATTCCTGCACAAGTTGGGATGAAGACATACTTGCTTAAAAATAAAGTTGTCCTTTCTTCTGTACATTCTGAGGCATAACACAGGGAGAGGTAGCTTGAGAGATCTGTGAACTTGAGGGAGAGCAGGACCCTGAACACAGTCCTGCAGCCTGTCCTGGACAGATTTCCTTAGCCTCTTGACTTCCATCACCTGTAAAAGGCAGGAAACCATAGCTACCATGATACTTCTTCCCTAGACTGTGCAGATGCATTGGTGTCTCTGGAGAACTCTAGAGTTGGTGTTTCCCTTGAAGTCTGACTTAATAGTAGCAGCTGTGTTCGGTGGAAGTTGGGAGCTTGAATATTAAAGGCCTCTGGGTGGGTCAGTACTGAAGTGCATTTGCAGAAGTTATTCCAGCTCACTCCAGCCCAGGGCTCGGGTTCCTCAGCAAAGCCTGGAGCCTGGTAAGGAGCTCCCAGAGGCCCTGCCTGCTCTGCTTGCTGAAAGGTTTTGGTTTGAGGACAGCAGGGAAAAACTGTGTTGGCCTGATAGAAAGAGGATAAACGTCCTTCCTGCCACCTTACGTTCATTTAAAAGTAGAAAATGTTTGTAATTCTGTAATAGTTGTTTCTGAGGATGAGCCCTATAACATTACCCAGTATGAGAGCACCAGTTCTGTGTCTATGCTAATTTTGGCTGTTGGAATAGATAAGGAAGCTTTTCCAATGAGTGTCTGATTTAACATTGCAGCCTAATAAAGACAAACCTCCTCTCTGAACATGAGTGACACAAGAGTGATTAATTTCATTCAAACCAACGGATTAGTTTTTGGAATCATACCCTCATTTTGTCGTGACTAAAATGGTGGTAATAACTACTTTGCAAAGCAGTTTTTCACTCTCAGCCTGTGGGAAGGCAGGATTGAGTGTCATGTTTTGTTTTCATTAGCAGAATGTTTTGTCATTGGACCTAGGCCTAAACAAGGCAGTGACAGGAGAGCTGTTTTGTGCGAGTAGGTTGGGCACGCGTTGCTGGCTGCGTGCGTTCTGCAGGCTGGTTTTTACAGACAGATTTGGCTGCTGGGGTCTGGCCCAAGTGCCATGCCCCTGGATCACAGCTATTGAGGATCACACCAGCAAACACCTTTGAGGCCAAGGAGATTAGACTGCCTATGTATGCTTCCTTCCACTACAGGAGAGAGAGTTTTGCTTTGTTTTGTTTGCAATAATGGGTGATAAGATCTCTTGTTGTGACTCCTGTTTCTGGAGATCTGAGTAGCAAACAGTGACCATTCATGAAGATAATTTGAAATTATTTTAAGAATAACCTGACAATCTTAAACCAGACGTGCTGTGTAAACAAACGATACTATGCTGAAGTGAGCTTTACTGACCTACTATAAAGAGAGCCTTTCTGCCCTCCTGATGGACTTTTACTATAGATTATCAGCTCAGTCCATGTCTCTGAAGTACAAAGAAATGTCCTGGTTAGACCTTCTGAGTGTTTGTTCACCCTCCTACCACTCATGGTAGAGTTGGATGAAATTTTGGCCCACGGAAGGCATGAAACAGCACAAAAAAGAAAGGTATGGAAAGTGGTATTTTTATTTTTTTTTACTTTTTGATAGTTACAGAAACTCCTAGCTCTCATCCTTGTATTTCATTCAGATGTGTAAGCAAGTAAATATATAAGCCAAATTAAAATGGAGTGTGACTCCAAGGTATCCTAGGACTCTAAAAGTAGAGTCTGTGGTGATTACAGAAGCCCTACTTTTCTAGAAGACTGTTGTATCAGCATCCACAGTAATGCATGCAACTTCCTACTTGTATTTAAAAATAATAACTTGCAAATAAATACTTCAATATATTGCTGACATACAGATGTAAAAGTGGGAATAGAAGAAATGGCTGTTTTGCAAAGTAAACATTTGCAAGATCTTTTTTTCAGATGCAAGTGCAGTCTGTATACTTCCTTTGCCAACAAATGTCTTTAAGGTTTTAGAATAGAGTCAATTTACTTTTTAAAAAAATCTCTATGGGAGTTATCTTGATTTCCAGCCAATAGGGTCTGTCTGGTCCACAGACTCTTCCTGATGGACAAGAGTGCTACTGTTTGCTTATAGCTGTTGAAAGAATCGTAGAATTGGAAAAAATACTTGGTGATAGAACTTTCATCTGCTCATTTGACACTGTAGTTAATGAATGTCTCATGTCTTGCCATCCAGAGAAGTGACATTTGAAAATCTAACCCGAATACTGCGTAAAGTTTTTCACAATTAAGGCAAAAGCATTGTCTCATTGAGGACTGAATTCTCCCACCTTGACAGCCAAATATGACAGAGGACTGTAGCCAGTTTGCTCATGTAAATAAGTAGACTGCTCCCTCCCCAAGTATTCAGTCTTCATCCTCACCTGACACACAGACATGTGTGTGAATACAGTGACATTTTTTGTATCTGGCCCTTAGTTTTGTCCTTGGAAAGCCCAGCTTTAAATCTGACCTTGTAGGAGAGAGACTCAAATTGTAGCTTTTTGAATTGAAGATGCCTTTTGGGAGAGGAGTGGTCCACCTCCAGAAAGCCCTGGAGGGTTGATCTTACAGATGGGTCAGGTGTCATAAACCAGATGATGTGAAATTTCTCCACTGCACTGTAGCTGTGTAAAGGCAGCAGTATCCACATGGTTACACTCAGTACACACTTCTTTGGGTGGTTGGAAGCACCTGATCTATACCTTGGGTAATGCCTGATTTAAACACATTCCAAACTGCAGGTTATGGCACCAACTCAGTCTGCAGCTAGGGATGTATAGGCTGGGTTTTTGGCAGGAACTGTCTAACTTTTGTCTGCAATGTATAATAAGTCTTTATAGTGTTTAAGACACATAAATCTGATCTCCCCCCAAACTGTCTGTAGTTCATTTCCTCCAGGGTTGGGGGCAGGGGGAAATCCAGGTAAATGGAAGGACAATTTGAAGAAGAGAAAGATCCTGTGAAATCATTTGAGCATGAAATGTTGGATTTAAACAATGAAGTAGCTTCCTTTCCTATTCTATTTATCATTTTAATTGCTTAAAGCATATTTCTTAGAAATAGTCAAAATACAGACTCAGACATATTTATATTTTATGCATCCCCGCTGTTACGTTTTTTTGGATGTAAAATGGATTGACAAAACCCATGGAGATGTTTATACAGAAAACATAGTATAATGAAAATCTTACTGTGAATTTTGTGTTGATAGCATTTGTAATAAATCAGGAGAGTCAATTACTTTACTCTGCTATACACACAGTAACTACTGTCACATTGCATGAAAACATTACTTATCTACTCACTGTAAAGATGCCAACTATCTTTGGATCAAACTGTGCTGAACTATGAAGTCAGACTTCTTATAAGGAAGGAATACTTGCAAATCATACAAATATATGTTCTGATGATAAAGCCAAAGGTTTCTGACAAACTACTTTATGAGGATTTTTCTTATTTGTTGTTTTCTGTATTGAGACGGGGGAGGGAACCCAAATCAGTTCCTTGAGTTGTTAATGTTGAAGTGGTTCCTTGGGGACACAGAGGGATCAAGCATTGTGTATCTTAAGCATTTCCAGTTTGGCAAAGAGAGTGAAGGCATCAGTCTATGGGGCTGTCCTACAGGGACTGAAATACTGGGTATGTAATGGACACTCTTATTTCGAAAAGACTGGCCCTTTCTCAGGGTTTCCTCTGGTGTCAGGCTGAGCATGGAATGAGAGACTCCAGACCAGTATTTTTAAACAAAAAATGCCTTGAAAAATGTTCTGATCTTAGCTCTGAGTAGTCACTGTGGCTCTAAAAACAGTAATACATGGCCTGTAGACCAAGTTGAGCATCTCAGTGCAAAATTTAGGTTGTTAGTAACTACAGGCTTTATAAGAATTGAAGCAATGTCCCTTTCATGGTTATCTGTGAACTTCAAAGGCTTTAGCTCTAGAACCACCAGAGGTACAAATAAATTTAGGTTCTGGGGCCTTTAATCCCTTCAAAAAAGGGATTATTATTATTATAATTATAACCCAAAATTCTAGTCACCCCTGTTTGCCCCAGTTTCTTGATATGAGTTCTTCCAAAATACCTGTAAGCTCTGAGTCATTAGTTTTATTCTCATTGTCAAAGCCACAAAACCTTGGAGAAGTAAGTGTGTCAGCCTGGATTGAAGCTCAGGTTTTAATAGGATAGTGTTAGAACTGCGCTTGCTTACAGCACTGACAGCTGGTAACACCAAAATTAGCAGTTGTGCTGTTCTGGACTCCAGCCTTGGCAGAGCCAGCTTAGGTACTGCTGAACAGACTACAAGGACCTTCCTGTGAGCTTACAGTTGGCTTGCAGCAGAAGACTCTGAGTAATCAGGCAATTACAGCTGAAATCAGAATCAGCCACTTGAAGGCTTTTTTGTTTTTGCATTTCTGTTTTGTTTGGAGTTGTTATGTGAGTTTAAAGATCTTGAATCATTTTCTAAGCCTCTGCATTCAAATTGATTGAATACTGGGTGTTATAAAAACATTACTTCAGCACAGATACACTTAGACAACTCCCTTCTAATTTTCTGTAACTGCGTTCGGGCACTCCAGCAATCTTTGGTGAAAAGCCATTGGATACAAACAAGTTGTTACTTTTATTCCAATTGGATGGCTGAAGGCATTTCATGTCTTTGTGTAAGAAAGTGGCCTTCTCTAATAATATGTCCAGGCCATGCAGGGCTGTGAAAAGGTTGCTTGTTTACCATAGCCAGGGCTCTGTTAACTCAGTGCCAAAGGGGGTATTAGGCTTTTCCATTTGAGCTGCTGTGCTATTAATGCAGGATCTTTCACTGTACTTCTTACATCTTCCCAAGTTTCACGTGTGCCAAGTTCTCAGAATGTGATTCTTCTTGCTAGATGGAGGACACAGAGGCAAGGTGATGTCTGCAACAAATCCTTGTTAATATGCTTCACCCCTTTTGGGAATTTCCAAAAAAGATAAATGTTTTGACAAATGTCTGTTTAGATAAAGGCAAATTCCTGCGCAGTGAGTATGAATGACTTACAGTTCTTCCTTCTGTAGTCAGGCTCTTGCAAAGATTGCCATTTTAACAGCACCCTTGCAGCATTATCCCTACCACTGGATGTCCCTTAGATCCACACACAACATTCTCATTATTGATGAGATTTCATCACAAGTATAGCAGGATCTGGCGAACTCTGTATGAATGTTCATGTTGTCATCCACATACTGCAGACATAAAACCACTAGCTGTCTTTTGGAGAAATCCATTGTTTCATCATCCATAATTGTACAGCACTTTCCAGAAATTTTCTGAGAAGCATCCCTTATGAGTTATAGAGCCATAATTTCCATTATCTCATGTTGAGTAACTGGATTTGTGAATTTGTCTTGAGTCATTTTCAGCTACTTTGAAATATGAGGATCAGATTCCGTTTGCAAACAAGACGGTTAAGATTGATTTCAACTTTATTCTTTGCTAAAGGGTATATTTTCAGTTTCTTTAGTTTAGTGGTCTTGCAGTGCAAGCCTTTGTCAGGCAAGATAATATCTCCCACTTAGTGTTTTCATAAGGATCTTCCTGTTTTCTTTTTTCTTTAAAGAACATTGAAAATTTAGCATTTCACCCACATGTTTGTGGTCTCCTGAACAGTATCAGCTGCTTTGCAATGATCTCAGATAGATTTTAAAGATTGTTTTTTCTCCCAGCTGGAAAATATGGATGGCATAACAGCTTCATCTGTGCAATTAGTCAAAAGTGCAGTTCTTTGGTGCAAGCTATAACAGTAGAAGCCTTGACCACCTTGCAAACCAGAGAACTTAAAAATCCTCGAATTAGGGATCTAAGCACCCAGTCAAGTAAAGAAATGATATTTTTTCTTGATGAGCTGTAGTTGGATTCTGCTGCAGACAACATTGAATAGAGCTTTAACCACCAAAAGCTGAATCTTGCTGAAAGTTTGGTGGGTTTTTTCTCTTTTCTCTTTTTTTTTTTTTTTTCTTTTTCCCAGCAATCAGAAAGCTTAAGTGATTTTCATTTTGGCATCTGAAAGTTACACTGTTTGATTTTGTGCTTGTTAATCACTACTAGCACAGTGATACAGCACAATAGTGGTTTGTTTATCCATTAGGTAATCCTGTCTGGAAAAATGAAAGTTTTACAGAACTACTGCAGCATTTGTAGAAGAACAATACTTCCAACAGAAAACTAAAACATCCATAAGGGAAGCATGAAAACCTTTAACTTCATGGGTGTGGGGTTTCAGGCTGCAGAAAGTCACTAAAAAGATGATGGTCTCACCATTGCCTGGCTGCTCACTCCTCATGCAGAGGTAATTTGTGGAGCTTGGTGACAGAAGGGAAAAAATGGGCAGAGCGGAGGAAGCTGGCCAGACCTACAGCACACAGTGGGTATCCTGGGGAACACAGAGAACACAGAAAGCCATTTTTGACAGAAGGAAGACAATAGTGTAGAAGAAATGGGAGACATGGCAGTAAACTTCAGCCGGGCTTAAGTGGAAAGGCCATGTTGGATTGTTTTTCCAGTTGGGAAAAGGAGAGGCATCTAGACAAGGTTGCAGAAAAGGCCCATCCTCTCATGAGGGTTTTTCAAGAGCCCTTGGCTCCATGGGAGAAGAAACAGCAGACATTGAAAATGTACTCATTTGAATTAAAGAAAACAGTAAAGTGCATATCCAAGGGACTGGTTTTGGTGACTTTAATTCATAGAGAAAATGGTTTATCAGCTTTTCTACTAAAGCTGTCTCTTCCCATTTCCCTCCTTACTATTTCACATAGAAACAAGTGTCTGCCCCCATGGCAAATCACATGCATCAAAAGAAACACAAGGACTTCTGCAGCACTGCTCACTCAGGCAGATCCTGAGTCCAGCTGTAAGAAAAATGCTGATGCACCCAACATGCCTTTTCTAGAATTTAGGAACTGATGCTAGAAGGCTTTGTTGGCTGACTGCTGAAGTCTTCAGAGCTTGGAATTAGAGAAAAGCCAGGAAGAAATGTGCTTTTGGAGTGCTTTCAGAGCACTTTGACTCTCTTGAGGTGCATAGTATCAATAGTGCAAGCTGCAGAATTCTTGCTCAGAACTGACTGTTCTATTGTACAAACTTTTTCATGCCTTGAAATGGCACATGCTGATCCCAGATGTTAGAAATAATCAAAGCAATGTGACAACTAGAAAACTTAGTATCAAAAGACACAATCTGATCTGCATTTTAAGTACCTTTTGAAAATGCAGAATCAGAGAAAAAAGTTCTAAAAATTTGAGGTAACTTTCAAAGGTGTAGTTAAAAAAGTAAAACTATAAAATTACAGATAGTTAAAAGATTAATGAGAGATTGATTTGTTTTATGTAGTTAATGCAAAAAGTAGACTATTTTTAATCTTACTGTGTAGTGGCTAAAACTGTTACCTTGATGACTGTGGAAAAATGCAAATTATCTGAGAACCAAAGGAAAAGAGCACATCCTTTGAGCAGAGGACTTGTTCCCTGCTGACATAACTCTGTCATGACTTCGGTAACATCCATGGTCCTGCAGTGATTGATTGCATGGACACAATTAATTGTTGAAGTTGAATATAGACCCTATTGATTGCAAAAAGTAATATTGTTTTCTCACCTGTACTTAATAGGATTATTTTTCAGCAGAAAGTTTCAACTGAGCTGTTTATTTTAGCATTCCATGATTCCATGATAGAGAGGCTTCAAATCTATATTTGTGGTATATCTAGATAACACAGTGGTTTAGGCCTTTGTGTAAAAGGAGACTGTGAAGATGTTTCTATAGAAGTCCTGTTCTTTTCCTCTCTGAGATGTATGTCTCAGGAATACATTTTTAAGAAAAACTCTGAAATCTGGGTTCAGAACTTTGTTTTTCTTGCTGTAGTAAAGGCAAAGATAAGCCTTACCTAAAATTGTTCAGATGCTTTTAGGCTTCTGGAGAATTGATATTAGATCCCAGATTGATTGCAGGTTGATGCAGGTCAAATCCTTCTGTTAGTCTTCCACAACACCAAGTGATTAGTAATGCTTTACTTCCAGATGAAGGCTTGGGATCATGGAAATGTGGTTTAGGACTTGGTGTGTCCAGAGTGTGAGTGGGTCATGAAATGGTCCATGAAATGACTGTGCCTGTTCTGTGTATGTTACAGAGCAAAATGAGGTGGGGTCTCATTTAGAGCCAGCACAGCCACTGAGTGCCAGTGTGCTACAGTATTTCCCCCTTATCTGAAAGGTGAATTTAGGGATGTCTCTGGCAGTAAACATGACTGCCACTCACAATTACTTTTAGTAATAAAAATAATTTTAAAATAAACTGGTGAGGAGAGTTTTTCCCCATTTCTGTGTGCCAAGGCACAAGGTTTGACTGCAGATTTACTTGTTAGGAGGCAAGGCTGAGCTAAATAAGAGATGATAGACCTGGATTTACTTGGGAAGGAAAGACAGTAGAAGGTCTGGCTCTTAGCACCATGAGATGACATGGTTGGGACTGTCACACACATAGAACTGGACCAGCCCTGGTAGATGATGTATTGAAGGGCAGAGAGTTTGTGAAATCATCACCTGCCTGGGAAGATTTCTGTTGGGGAAGAGTTGGACACAATTTACTCTGATTTGAGGCAGAGTTGTAAAGGTAACATCTTAGGGATCCTTCTAATCTCTTTTCTATGAGACAGACAAATTTGATTGATGCTCCCTGATGTATAAACACCCATACTGGATTAAAGTTCAATATGCTCTATATTAATGGAAGTGGCAGCAAATGCTGAAGGAAGAGCAGGAGGAGTCAAGCTTGTAGTCAAACTTCCTGCCACTAATAGTGTGCAGCCTGGGGACTTCTTGAATTACTGCTCATGTTTTATAGACCTTCACCTGTCTGGCTACCACAGTTTTTTCTCGTTAGTTTTTCAAACATATGCATTCACAATATTCACAGTATTCTCTGATGGTTTTTCATAGCTTGGTTGTATATTAGTGAAACTCCCCACTAAAAGCTGACACATTGTGATTACACAGAAACTGCCACATGATGTTTGCACTAGGTGCCTCCTCTCCTTTGCACCTTACAGGAACGTGAGTAGAATTGTCCATAATCCAAAATAGTAGTATTTTGCTGCTTGGATTGCACAACAATAATGACATGTTAGGGAAGAATTTGTCATTTCTTGTTCTGAAGGAAAGTTGTCACAGGATTTAAATCAGTTTGCTGGTATAAAACTCAAACTTGAGTTTTATAGCATGACCTTTAGGGTAGGACAAGATAATTTTAAGAGGCCATCATGCTCCAGGGAAGTCAAAATGGAATGAGAAGTGGGGAGGAATCATTAAAAACATGAGTACTAAATTGTTTTTGCACTGTGTTAGGTTCAGATATTTGTCCTAACATCTGGTTTCTCTAGCACTTTCATCTTAAATCTAAGCTGGATTTTCTTAGTAAACAAACAGCAAATTCATCACTGTGAGCTTTCCAAAAAGCTTTACAAGTTATTTTAAAGATCTTTTTGGATCTTTCATTTTTATTGCACAATAAGCTTCCATTCATGACTAAAGATGCTTGCTTGAGGTGTCACCAACCATTTTTCTTTCCTGCATTTCAGCCATATTCTGTGAAACTGGACCAAAAAATCTATTAAATTAGATACGCCAATAGAAATTGATTTTGAAATGGAGGAAAAATAAATTATTATTCCTTCTGATATCCATACAGCTGTGAATACATCTTGATTCAATTTGTACCAAGTGGTGGGAAAACACTTTTTGAACAGTTTGAAAGCATTTAATAGTCCTGTGATGCACAGTTGATTTACAGTTGAGCTGTACTGGATTTCAGTGCCATGTGTCTGAAAGTTTGAAGGTATGATATGGAAAATTATTACCTTCCCTGTTATTCTGAGTAATTGCTCTCTAATGGACTCTTCCAGCTTTGAGACTGTTTTATTGCTTAAGGTAACTGTTAGCTGATGCCAGTTAATACATCTGTGATTATTGACCAGCCCCTGGGAGGATTTTGTCTATTCCCTGGGTGACAGGAGCCCTGTGTGCCCTATTCCTCTTAGCTTCTAAACAACTCAGAGGAAAAAAAAAGCCCTTTTCCTTTAGGAGGGACAACTTAGGATAGCAGAAATAAAGGCCTTGTCAGAGTGCTTTGAGAGTCCCATCTCAGGCTGCAGTGATCCTGGATGTCTCAGAGAAGGTGCTGCAGTGCTGTGGTTATGGGGTGGTTCCTTTCTGCTGAAGTTTTGTTGATCATCTTCGTGTGATACAAGGAGGTGAGTATTAATTATTCCCTGGTTACCTTTATACCATTCATCATGTAGCTTGGTCACCTCCTGTTATCTCTGGGTTTGAAATAAAGTTCCAGATCTCTGTGGGATCTCTGAGGTACATTCTCTGCCTTTGCTATGTTCACTGTCCCCTTGTTTGTACAGTGTCCCTTTTGGCTGGAGTTTAACTGCAATCCTGAGAAAGGGTAGCCATGGATACATTGAACAGAGGTTTTTTTTGCTATTTCCATTTGTTTGCAGCCCTTGAGTGCTCTTCCACTGAGTTTTGTAACATGGGCATGTGCCATCTGAGGTTCCATGGACAGAAAGAGTTCATAGTCCATAACCAAAAGGAGTAATTTTAGGTACTTAAAAAAGGAATGGTTTGGGGGGAAATCCCAGTTTTTTCCTGACTGGAAGTAGAGCCTGTTCACCAGCCACATGTTGGAAAATCATGGGTGCAGCTCATGGCCTTGGATGAACAAGTACCCATCTGAAAAAGTACTTCATTCAGTCAGGCATGCTGTTGTGTATTTATTCCATTCATATCTTATCCAACCTGATCCTTGCATTTTGTTTTTAGTCTGTGTGAGGAACCAGATTGTTTTAGGTTGGAACTTCATGGGAAGAGAAAGGAAATATTTTAAATAATTGAGAAATAAGGTTGCTGCAGCTAGGCTATGAATTACTGAATATTGTATCAAGTGCTGAAAGAAAGTAGAATATACTGAGACTTCTAAAATCACACAAAAGTATCTGGAAGGGGAGCTTTATTTCTTTGTAAGGTGCTGGGCAGCTATGGAGGGCAGGTGGCAGTGAAAATTCGTGGATATCAGTAAAAAGCTGAGCTCCAAAAATACTGTCATTATCTGAATCTCTTTGAACAGGTTTAAGCTTGGCAAAAAGTAATTAAAAGTGTCTCCATCTGAGGCTTTTAGCCTCACTTGTTCCCTGTTCTTTTCTAGAACATTCTGCCCAGGTAAAAAGGGGGCATATCTCTGAGGTTTCCTGAAGTGCTGTTGGCTGTTGAGGTGTGCAGACATGTTCAGGGAAGTATTACAGGGCATTAAGTCAGCTTGTCCCACTCTGTGTATATCAGACTTAGTGTGAGTTAATGTTCTTGTACTGTCTGGTGTGCAGGCACACTGGGGAGGATAATCACAGGTGGCCTTTTGCTGAATAAATGAAAGAGGAGCCAATAATTCTTCTGTAGAGGTACACAACTGCCCAGGGGCTTTTGTTATGGGTTGTTCGTGTTCCATGCATAAGAGTTTGTCTCCTGGATAACTTAATTTGCACCAAGGCAATTCAGTGGCCTTCCTGAGGGGAGGTAAAAGTGATGTTCAGGTTGGGAGGCAAAGAAATGGAACTGCAGGGAGGGAGCTGCATCATGCCAAAGGACAAAAAGACAGAAGATGATGTTTTGAAATATGGTGATCCACATCTACAGACTGATGCTGAGAACAGAGAGGAGTGTAGGGGGAGGGCAGGGCTGTTACTGAATGATCCAAGCCATAGGAGACCTGTCTAGTTAACAGAGCAGTAAATCTGAGCTTTCCTGTGTATATTTATTTTCACATCACAATCTGTTTAAGCAAGAAAAGCACATTCTAATTGCACTCTAAACAAGGATTTCTCCTTCAGCATTTTACAGCTGTTTCTTGTATGCAATGCCAAGCTGATCTTGGTGATGAGATGTTCTAGCACAGCATGGACATGAGCCCAGTGGGCAGATGTTTCTTCTGCTGCGTTTTCATTCACTGTTTCAAGGGGCAGTTGAGAGACTGTTTTACTCCTTCATAAAGGTTTATAATTCATGAAGCCCATTACTGTGTACAGAGCTGCACATCTGGCATAAAGCACTCTGGTGGCCCACAGAATGTGCTCGCAAGAAATAAGATGCTTTTGTAGTAAATTCTGCAGTCTGACTGGAATTAACTTCATTTAAGACTAAAGAGCAAAGATAATAGATAAGATAATGGATGCTGGAAAGGTGATACCGGGGAGCTGAGTTGAGTTACAGTACCTGTGACATCTCAGAGCAGCGTGAAACGCTTTGGGCTGTAAAGCTCCTGCCTGCAGTTATCAGATCATGTACACAGCGACCTAAGGATTTGATCCCGGGAGCGGGTAATGAGGACAGCGTGAGCAGCAGAGCAAAGGCCGTTGTTCCCTGTGGCAGAACGGGGGTTGAAAACAACCCTTTTATTCCTTTTTCTGTCGGTGGCTCCGGGACGCGCGGGGCCGGCTCGGCCACCACCGTGGCACGGTCACCACCGCGGCATTGTCACCATGGCATAGCCACCACCGCGGCACGGTCACCACCGCGGCATGGTCACCATGGCATGGCCACCACCGCGGCTCGGCCACCACCGCGGCATGGTCACCATGGCACGGCCACCACCGCGGCACGGTCACCACCGCGGCATGGTCACCATGGCACGGCCACCACCGCGGCACGGCCACCGCGGCACGGCCACCACCGCGGCATGGTCATCACCACGGCTCGGCCACCACCGCGGCTCTGCCACCGCGGCACAGCCACCACCGCGGCTCGGCCACCACCGCGGCTCGGCCACCGCGGCACAGCCACCACCGCGGCACGGCCACCACCGCGGCTCGGCCACCGCGGCACGGCGCTGCTCTCGGGCTGCTGCTGCGCTTCCCCGGCGCAGCCTCCGCCCCGGGAGTGGCACTGCCGCAGCACCGCCGCACCGAAACGCACCCGGCTCCCTCTCCTCGCCTTCATTCATAGCAGCAAAAGCCGGCTTCGCAGAAAGCTAATTTTTTCCCCTTTAGATGCCTGCTGGAAAACGTGCGTTTGAAAACCGTAGCCTGTGTTTATTAATTGAAAACAAACAAAACGAGCCAGTGATTGTGGAGATAAAAATATTCCAGTTGAATAATCAAATGTACCATAAAGTCCCTCTGGACTAAGACATCTTACTAGTGGCATCCCAGCTAAATTTAGACTTTAAAATTAAAACCATTTCTGCTGAGAGGCCAGATCTGTGGGCATGTTCTGCAGTTAGTGAAAAGACAAAGATACTTCCCTAAGGTTAATTCAGACACCTAAGATCTGAAGTTGTGGGTGTCTCTCCTGACTTGTAAAAGGCTCTTGTGCTCCCAAATTAGACAGAATGAGTGCAGGACTGAATTTAAATGCAAAGTTTAGGGTAGGCTGTAGTGAATTCAGGCACAGATTTTGATTAGCTTTCAAAGGAGCTGAAGCCAGGCTGGTACTTTTGGCACAAAGGGCTGGATAAAGAGTTTTTATGGACATGAAGAATCTCTACAGAGGCTGACAGTAAAGTACACATTAATCAAAACTGCTCCAAAAATTATATTTCTTAAATGGAACAGTATGAATCCTGCTGACTTTTAATGGACCTTATATTCCAATTCCTTCTGTGATCCACTGCCCACAGTACACCACAGTCCTTGTATTTGTGAATTGTCCTCTTGATCACTTGGTTACTGCAGAGTGTCTGGGAGAGCCTTGCTGACTTAGTAATAATCTGTACCAGGCAGGTGAATGACAGCTCAGGGGAGGGATGAGTTTTTGATATTACATTTATCTTGGGAACCAGCAGCATTGGGAGATCCACAGTCTAGCTGCAGTGCTGAAGTTTGAAGTTTTTATATTGAAATTTTCAGCTCACAAGAAGTCTGAAGTAAGTGCTGCATGCTTTTCCTCACTTCTACAGGAAGAATAGGGATTCTTATCAGAATGTAACAGGTGATCCCCAACGGAAGCTTCAGAGTATTCATTATTAGAGAGCAGAAATCACACAGTTATTTTAACAGGTTGTCATCAAAATTATGTCAGGGACATCATCATCTGCCACCTCCATTGGAGAAGTTGTAAGAGTCGAGCCTAGAGAAGACCAGAGGGGAAAGCAAGCACACTTGAGTGCAGTCAGTCATAACTCCAATTTATGGATGTGGAAAAGCATCCCATTTGCTAAACAAAGTATTTTCCTACTTTGCTTATTTTCACGTTCCCACACCAGTTACCTACTGATCTATTCCTTATATAAAATTCTAAAATTTTATATAAGGGTATATAAGGGTATATAAGGGTATTTTATATAAGGGTAAAAATCTCTCTTCATTCGCTCTCATAGCATGCACTGTATTTATTCTATTTATTCAGTTAGAGTGAGAACAGAATTTGGCTGTTCTATTCTGGAGCAATCAGTGTTCTCTATTTCAGCCTAATAAGTACTCATTTATCTTTATTTAAATATTATAATTTTTTTCTCCTTCTCTGAAAAAATGGAGGGAAAAAGTTCTTTTAAAATTTTGACTCACCCAAGGGCTTTGTAAAACTGGAATGTGCAATTAACATAAAACCAATTCTTTGGTATCTGAAATTGTGGGGGAAAAGGCAGAACTGATTCTTGATGCCTCTCTTGTGCAACCCAGCATTCCTTCAGAGTAGAAAGATTCCAGTATTAGTGGAAAGCGTTTTTGTAAGACATCTCAGCCCGTGCCAGCACGGCATGTAATGCACACCAAGCAGCCAGCTCATGAAGAAAAACATGTTTACAGAAACTGAAATGACTTCTTTGTTGTTTACTCGTGCAGAGGAGAATGGCGTCAGGAGTACTTCGAGAGAGAATGTTGCTTTTAAATTGCCGCTGAACCAGCACCACGGTGTGACCAGGCAGAATTTCTGTGACCTTGAGACCCTTCCAGGGGCTGCTGAGCAGATGCCCCATCAAACAGCTGCTGTGTGGCACAGAGAGGGGCATTGTCACCAAAGACCCGGCTCTAGGCTGGACTTAACCCTGCCCTGTCACCCCAGGGAGAGTGACTCAGTGCTGGGTCACAGCAAACCCTGCTGGTAACATCACCCACCTCCACAGCCTGCCAGACTCTGCCATCTGCCTGTGCTGATGGATCCAGCTCAGCTGAGCAGTTCAGAGCTCCAGCATGATGATTGAGATCATCAGTAATGTGTGAAGGTTTAAATGCAACTGTGCTGCTTGTGCTGCTTCATGCTGACCTTCGAACAGCACATTGTAGAAGTCTTCCTCCTGGTTACAGGATTTTGGAATTCCTCTGGTTATTTCCTGTTCACTTTTATCTGCTCTAGGGATCTGTAATTGCCTCTGAATTTTTTTACCCCTGATAGATATGTATCATCAGTACTTGTTTAAGGTGGGGTTTGTGTTGTTTTGTTTTCCCTAAAGAGCAATTTGTAATTCATGCAGTGGATGTATCTTTTGGCTCCAGGCTTGAGATCCTGGAGATCCCACCCACTGTGGGCACAGGCACTGTTGCATTTCTGTTCACCCGGGTATGGAAGGTGTTTTGAGTATTGCCTATGCAGTCAATCAGAGTAGTTATTTGTATTCTTCTTTTTCTATCTTTATTTTTCTTTTTCTATCTTTATGACTCAGTAATAACTGAGTGTTTACCTGGGTTACCAAGATCCATGGGTGTGCTGACAGTACCTGGGCAGGGGGCAGCTCAAGGCAGGAGAAGGAAAACACCTGGCAAAATCAAAACTACTGACTGTAGAGGATGATTTTACCTTCACCTTTCCTGGTAGAACAGCTGCCCCACAGGGCTTCCAGCAAGATGCTGAAGGAGTTGTGACCATGAGTAACAGTAGTGGAAAGTATTTGTCTTGCCCAGCCAGCACAGCTCTGAGTGGATAGTTTGTGTGAAGAGCATGACAGAAGTATGCACCTTTTTCTTCTTCTTCTTTTTTTTTTTTTTTATGCTACAAGGAGCAGGTAATGGAGAGAGGGCTGATTCACACACGAGTTAGACATCACTTACAGTAAGTGTGTTGCCCTTGAAGAGCTTAACAAGGCAATTCTGCAAACACAGCAGAGCTCTTGTAGGGCTTGTCATGATTTTTAGGTCCTTACCCTTTTAATTTTCTTTTTGCTCCTGGGTGGTACTTCTTGTCTTTGCTCCACTAGATTTCCTCCCATTTTAGCAATAGAATTCTCTACTCTTCACAGCATCTTGTATTGCAGGCTCTCCTGGTTCATTTTCATCTTCACATTACCCTTGTGGCATGAAGTTTACCTGTTTGCAAATGGGGAAACAGAGGCTGAGTCCCCAGATCCTTTGTCCATTCCTATTGATCCTTACATACACAAGTGTTGTATGATGTTCTCTATCCCAAATTTTGCCACAGAAGAGTTGTTTGACTAAATGTTCCTTCTGCCATTGTAGAGTTTCTCTGTACTGCAGGTTTACTAGTGATTTCTCCATAGGACCAGGGATTATATTTTCTGGAGAAACCTGTGTATAACAGAATAGATCTCCCTGATCAGGCTGTATTTTCCTGCCTTCTGTCCTTAATTTCATCCTGAGCACTTATACTTGTGCTTCCCCTTTCAAACAACAAATAGCAGTGTATTCTGTAGGATCATTGCTGTCCACTTGCCTTCCTCCCTCCAACCACCTTCCTCGGATGCATCTCCCATTCTTGCTCTTCAGATTAATGAAACTTTGCTTTTCAAGACCTAATGTCAGTTTTTCACTTCATTGGCCTCTCCTCTCCATACTTACTGTTTCTCTGGCCTAGCTGGAGTGATCCCCTCCTTTTCCTGGTGTCTGCTCTGAGGGCAGAAGCTCTTCTGGTGCTTTCTCTCCTTCAGCAGTGGGAGGTGAGTGACTGGACAACCATTGCTACATAGCTGTCTTGTGCTGCCCTCAGCATGGCCTGGAGACAGACTGGGACAAAGAAACTACAGGGATAAGAGGGGAACGTGGGGGTGAGTCACATGGGATCAGAAGTGTGACACAAATCAGTGTTGCAGCAGTAGCAACTGCTTCATCCTCAAAAGCTGATGGCTCTGTGGGAAGCAGATTGCCTATGACTCAGTTGGCTTTGCTGACTCCTGCACAAGTTTGAATGAAGCCCAGGCTGACCCCAGAGGTCTGCAGTGAGTTCATCCTCTTGATGCACACAGCTGGGAGATGTCTGATCCTGTTTCCAGTTGCAGTGCTGGCAGGAGTTAAGACTGCTACCCTGTGTTCAGAGCTGAGCATGGGAGGAGTCACAAGGCTCACTGTGAAACGGTGCTTCAGAGGAATAAACTAAAGGGTAATGAGGATCTCAGAGATCTTCTTATCTCCTAAAATGAATCATACTACTAAAACCCTAGGATAGCTTTCCTGAGGTGTTTAATAGCCCTAAGAGGTTCTGACAGCCCCAGCTGCTCTGCAGTGTATTCTTGGATATAGAGCAGCTACTGATTGTGAGCGAGGCTCACACTCTACTTTTCCTTTCCTCCACCTCGCCCCATTTCTCCTGTCTTTCTGTTTGATCACTGTGTTCAAAATCAGTGTGTGTCCGTTTTGTTTCTGGCACTAAGGAGCCATGACTTCTGTGGCTGTTGTTGGACACTGCTGCTAATGTGTCACATCACTAGAGTGGCTCTTTTCCTTACGCCTCAAACTTTTACTGATGGCATCGCTGTGAAAAGTAGCATGAAATGGATTTTGGACCAAAACATATAAAAATGAACACATGAGGTGGTGTTGAGCCAGTTAATGGGACTTAATATTTGGCAATATAATGGTTTGATGAAGTACTGAAGAACAGGCATGCAGTTAGTTTAGCAGGGTTGTAAGGAACGTGCGTCTTGACCAAGAAATCTGATGTCAGATTTCCTTGAGGTTATGAGGTTAATGGATTGAGGTTTTCTTAAAAAAGCCCTCAAATAATCAAAAACCGTAAAACTCCCAACACACGTCATGTGATATTGCTCAAACATTTGTTAAACAGATAAAAGTGCTGGCTCAGAGTAATTGACAGTAGCAAGTCCAAAGTAGGTGGATCCAGTGGGTTTGTGTATGCAGTGGTCAAACCTTTTAACACTTGAGGCTGGAGCTCCTAAACCATTGCTGATAGAACTTCCTGCAGGATGTGGAGATGGATTCAGTACTGAATCATGACAAGAGCAGAGTAGTGTAACAGGTACATTTTCAGTCATTTGACAAGCTGGAACCCATTGAGAAAAAACTATTTTAGCACAGCTAGGTATTGTATACTGCTGGGGCAGTAGGAGAGGCACCTTGTCCTAGAAAGTGTGAACTCTTGAGGTGGTTCTGAGTTCTGGGCAACAGTGGCAGTACATACACTGAGGTGTTAGAGAGTTTTATGCTGCTCTCAGTAGAACATTACAAGTTGGAGAAAGTGCATTAAAGGGGAAGAAACATTCCTGGACCTGAGTGCTTTACCTTCTATCTTACCAGAAAAGTTGGGTGACTTGATGACAATAAAGCTTTGTACATTAAAGGTTTCTTAGTGTAGCAGAAAAGAAAACATAGCAAAAACTGGGGGCTGGAACCTGAGTTCAAACAAATAAAATGAGAAAAAGTAATAAATTCTTAATAAGAGATGTAAAGCATCCCTGGAATATATGAAGGCTCTTTGCCTCCTGAAATTAAGACTGGATGCTTTTTTAGCAGTTGTGTTCAGTTAAGAGCTTGAGTTTACAGGGTCAGAGTACCTGACAGAAATTCAGGGTCAGGCAATAGGATTCAGTAGGTCCAGCAGTCTTTAAAAAAACTAAAGTCTTGAAAAATTGTACCACCTAAAGCACAGCGTCAGGCACAGAGCCAGTTTTCTCTCATGGATGCTAAAGGCAGATGTTAATCATATCACATTCCTGCCAACCTTCACCAGATTTTCTTTGTCATCCTTAAAAGGGTATGATTTTGCTCAGTGGGAGGGTTTTCATTGGCTTCAGTGAAGATGAGTGAGTCAAAATAGCATTACTTTTACTCCCAGATCAGTGCTCTGGTTCGGTAGTGTTCAGATATCAAGTGTGAGGGATTCACTAACACCTTTTTATACAGGCATCCCTTTTGATGCACTTTTAAAGCATTGGAATGTAGTTATTTGACAGATTATCCTTCCAAGAGCTGACATAGAAATTAGAATTTGGATATTGCATTTTCCACTGTCATTTGGTAACAATTGCAATAAATTTGATGTATTTCTACCCATATAAATTTACTGAAAGATCAGAATCAGACTTGTTTATATTTTCATGATTGAGTCATAATTGCTTTCATGTCTTTGCTGTTCTTTCTATGGATATCTCCTTGTACTTTTGAGTTTGAAGAATTATTTTGAAAAAGAAAATGTGGGGAGAAGGTTGAGGATAAAGGCAGAGAGAGAGAAAGCTTGTCTGCAAGGCAGATTGTTTTCCAGGCTCTCATAGCTATATTAAAAAGTACCTGGAGACAAGTTAAAGAAGAGGTATTCCTAGCCCCAGCACAGAACTTACTGTTGCTCATAAAATCAGCATAGCTGGTGGTGCCTAACTGCATCTTTGGGCAGCTTGTGCTTGAGCAATTCACCAGGTTATTGTAGCACAGATTATCCACACTGTCTATCTCCTTCTGCCCGGAGGAGAAGCTGCCAAGTCCTCATCAGGGCCCAAATGCTGCCTTTACTACCTGTTTCCCAGTGACTGGAGAGGAGATGGTATTTAATGTGAGAATAGGTTGTATTTATTTCCTGTGCTGTTGGACAAGTATCCTTTGCAGGCTCAGCAAGGATCTCTGCTTCCGTTGGCTGCGTGTGCAGAATTCCCGCGAGCGCTGATGGAGGTGCAGTGGAAGAGGCCGGGGAGGGCTTTGGGGGTCGGTGCAGACAGAAGGGGCTGCCAGGTTTCTGTCTGCTGCTGCGTGTGCAACACAGCCTGTGGCCAGGATGCAGCCTCTGAATGCCACGAGGGCCAGCAGGAAGGCTCTGCTGCCTGTCTTGTCCAAGCAGGAGCTGTGGTAGGGAATGGAGGGGAAAGAGCTGAATTCCTCTGGGTGGTCAGAAGAAAGCAGGACTAGGAGCACCCTAATGGGATACCCATTTGTAGCCTCAAGCCTTATCCCTGCTCTCCTCAGCAAGATCTTCCCATGTTTCCTGGTATTGCTTGATAACATTTCTGTCTCTAGTTAGCTAACCAGAGTGCCCACAACTGGAGGGCAAGTAATTAATTTGTGTACTGATACAAACCATAATAATCCTGAAAATTTGCTAGAACAACACAAAAACAAGTGGTAGTAGAAGTGTAATGTGTGAATGCTGCCCTTCAAATTCCCTGGTCACCTGGATTTGAGGCAAAGCAAAAGGAAAGAAAATGGCTGTTCTGTTTCTTGTGATGCAGGTTGGTGGGATTTGTCTGATATCAGACCCCGCCTTTCTGCCCCCAGGTTGCCACAGAGTTTTACAGCAGACATAGAGAGAAGTACACATTCCTGGTGTTTCAGTGATTTCCAGATTTAGTCTAGCCACCAATATGTAGTTGGTCTCTTCGGCATGGAAACTGCATCATCTTCCTATCTTCCTCCTCATATAAGTTTGAAGCATGACTAGTTTGTCCAGCCTCCATCTCCAGGTTGCTATGTGTGTAACACTTTTTTTTTTTTTTTAGGATACAAAAGGATTAAGTTAGCTGTTAAATCACAAAAAAGATGGACAGCTTCTGTCGTCATAAAAATTAAGTTATGATAGTACAAATAATATTTCTCAAGTCTAGTTTTTTGATACAGTAACAAAAAATTTGAGTCAATCCTTTTAATTACACTTTACAAATCAGTGCACAGTGGGATGTAGTGCAAAATTAAACAAGCTACAGTCTTATGGACAACCTAGAAATGCATTCCTCAGTGTCAGAGCCATCCACTGGTTCCTCCAGCCTATTTTTCAACCACATAAGATTTAATTGTTGCAAATGGAATACTTGTTCTACAGAAGTCCAATAAATCTGCAGTCTGTCTTCCCAGTAATCAATCACAGATTGTGAATTGCATGAGGAAAAATCTATAAGATATGTTCTTCATGTCTAGTACGTTGGGTTATTTTCATGTCTTGTGGTTTGAATTTGGCCACTGTCATTTTAGAGGAATTTCCTGCCATCTGCGTTCAATTGAATTTTCTCACAGATTTGGGCTTGCTTGTAAATACTGGGATCTGGCAAAAGGAGTATCTTTGTTCTTCAGGGGCATATTCAAAAACCGTTAACATGGTGTTGGCAATGTGCTGGGTTAGGGAAGATCCAGGAGATAAAAAAGGTATAAATTCCCCCCTGCCCCTAACAGCTGATGATTTATCTGTGAAGGAAAAAGAACAACGAGTGCATGAGTGTGTGGTAGAGTTTTATCTCAAGCTATCGTGGTAGTTCATATTTTGCTTATTATTAGGGTGTTGGTCTGACTGTGCTTGTGACCACGTACACAGGCAGCAGGCTTAGAGTAGCCAAAATATTACAGCAAATTCCTGGGGGATCTCATTGCACGGTCCCAAACGGATTGGGAGTTGGTTTACCACCAGCTCTAATTTGTGTTTTGGCTGCTGATTTTGCATTGAGTTAATATCCAAACAGTGATATTGGCATATGTAGATTCTTAGAAATCACACATACCTTGGGGCAAAGGGGCTACTCTATCTTCAGTTTAACATATCAGCTGGAGTGTTACAAAATTCAAGGTAATCTCATCATCCTAACTGAAAGATGGAGCGAGCCCTCTGCATTCCTTCCTGAAAGAGTGTGTATAATCAAATTAAAAAAAAAAATCCAAGCATTGAGGATCAAGTTTAAACCAACAAAATCAAAACAATCCAGAAGGGAGTTTATTGCCGTCTTGAGCTTAACCTCACAATGAGAAATAGCAGATAAAATAGATTTACATGTGTACTCAACTGTGTTACTTGCTAGAGATGGAAGAGATGTCTCAACTCAGAAGGAACCTGCTTCAATTTATCTCATTTTGCATATTTCAATTTGTCAGACGTTGTGTTGTTTGCGCATAAATCAAGGGCAGTTCCAGACTTACTGTGAAATGTAGGCCTGTGAAAATGATGGCAAGGGCTTCTAGATTTACCACCCCTCTGGTTTCTTAACAGCTTATTCCATTTGTAGATGGAAAGATGTGTTTTCTGACTGCCGGTTTCGCAAAACTAACTTTTGTCTTTAGGAACGGGTTACTTCACCCTGTGTGTCACTGGGCCAAGATTAGATCTTTGCCAGCTTCTTTAAACTTGAATTATGCATTTAAATATGTGCAACTGCCTGGAGTTCAGCACAGTGATCTGTTGATAATGCAGCAGAGGGAATCCTGCTTCTGCTCCCTTAGTTCTGCAGGAAGGGGAGAAACAAGTGTTTTGGCCAGCAATGTCCTTGGAGTCTCTGTGTTGTTTAGCCTTTGGTTTCTGTAGCAAGCATTTTCCAAATTCTGTCAGTACCTGACAGCAGTCCCGTCTAAGATGTTAAACAACAGCTCGGTCCAGGCAGCCAGAGGGTGTCATTTTTGCATAATTTATTTTTTGGAAGAATTGCAGCATGAGAATCAACGAGTTGTTTTCAGTATTGCATTTTCCATGGTCTGGAAATAGTCAGTGCCTGGGAGGCGCTGACTTGCTCCTTGCAGTAGCCTCGGACACACTCAGAGCTCTCAGGCTTTGTCACTGCAGCCTCTGCTCTGCCCAGGGATGCTGAGAGCTGGGCAGAGCAAAGCAGTTCACTCTCACTGGCACGAGCAGCTGCCCTTGCATTCCTGTCTCTGGCTGCTTTCAGGACAGGCAGCTTTACCAGCAAGGAGCAGCGTTTGCCCCGGATACATGGGGAGATTGCTGCTTCACATGAATCCTGAGGAATATCTGCACTCCTGCTCCAGGCAGGCTGGCAGTGAGTAAATGGGCATAGTTCAGCTGGAGCAGGGTGATGTTGTGTGGTTCTGCTTTTTAGGGTGCCAGTGTGTCACCCTGGCTTCCATGGACCTGTTCACTGCCTGGGAGGAACCTCTCATATGGAATATTCCCCCAAGGTTCACATATGTCTTAGGTTATCTTTCCAAAGATTCCAAATCTTAGCAATATTTTGGAGGGATTATCCAGTTCTTGCTGGGCATACTTTTCTTTCCTTTTTCCCTGTTTCCTTATTTTTCTTATATTGGTCTTCCTATCATAACATCGGTATAGATACTTGTCATTTTTGAGGGTATTTCCAGTGATGTAACTATTTTAATTAAGTTATAATACATCAGGCAGCACTATTCTGGCTTCATAAGGAGCTGAGGCTGTTTCTTTATGAATAAATAGATGTTTATTCACTACCTCTATTTTTAATATGGCATGACTAAATTAGCAAAGATTTGACCTATTTGATCTTGACAGCAAAAGCCATGATAATCTGGAAACACACCTTCCAACTTTAAGCCATGACTCTGAGAGAGAGAAGCTCCTTTATTTAAATAAAGTTTCCAAGATTCTCTGGATCACCAGTTTAATTTGCTTGTTTACCAAACAAAGGGTTGCATTTTACACAAGCCAAATGAGCCTGGCACTGCAAATAAAAAACAGATTACATTCGTTGCCATTAGTCACTCAGACTTAAAGGGCAGCTCCTCCCTGAAAAGCAGCTCTAAAAACGGCATTGAAGATTTCCATGGGTTTTGTCCTTTAGTATTTCCAAAGCATAAACACTAAAGCAATACTTCTATTTCCTTGTGCCAGTCTTGCACAAATTAATTTTGTTGACTGAAAGTGTTTCACATTTGACAAGCCTGTCTCCTGTTTGCTTAGGCAGTTCACTCTGTGCAGGTTTTGCCTCTGAGTATTCTGAGGCAAATCTGAGCTCTGTTGTAGTCAAGAAGAGCTGAAACTCCTTTTTTTTTTTTTTTTTTGAGTGGGTAAATGATGGATGGGATAAATCTTCAGCATTTTCTTCCAGTGATAAGATCCCATCATGTCCTGAATAAATCCTGTTGTTTGCTCCAATGTTCCTTTGCTTTGGGTATAGTATTTCTTGCTTTGTCTTCAGGAAAGTTGATAATTTGCCTTGTCCCTGATCCTTTGTCACTTTATCACTTCATCCTGTTATCCTCTTGTTCCCTCTGTTGTGCTTTCACACGCTGTAATTTTCCTCTCTCAAACAACTATCTCCCTTCCTTCTGCTGGGTTTCCCAAACACATGCCAGCTCACTGAGTTCATCTGCATGATCCTCTTCATCTAAGGCTCTATTGGAGACCAATAAAACCTTTAGGGAATTAGCTGACAAAGCCAATTGTTACTGTTATTTCATAAGAAAACATGCTTGAATTTTCTTTCTCTTTCTCTGAATAGCTAAATGATCCTAACAATAGTTCTCTGGTTCTTTCTCCTTTATTTGCTTCTCCCTGCCATTTTGTATCATGAAGTTAAACTACTGATGTATCTTGTGTGCTGAAGTGCATCTCTCAGGTTTGCCACATGGTTACTGCAGAAAAAAAGAGCATCACTTAAAATTCTGTACGGTTTTGATAAGAGCATGATGCTTATCCTATGGGTAGTGAAAAATTCCTGACGGTCTTACTGATCTACTCTGGCTTTCAAATGCTTGGGGTGTGTTGTAATTTTGGTAAGTAAATCTGTTGTTGCTGGGAAGCTTCCCTGGATGTGCTAATTCAGTTTTATTTGGATCCTGAGCTGTATCTCAGTTAAGAACACAGACAATCTATGCTGAAACATCGTGTGATTGTGCATATATAAAATTTTGCAGTTACCCAAATGTTGCATTTGCTCAAGCCAATTGGATTAAAACCATATCCTGCTGCTTTTAATGTGACTACACAGAAAGTTTGCTGTGTTGTCATTAAAGATATTCATGTGGCTTAGCAGTCAAAATGCACCATGGACGCTTCATACAATTGAGCTTCAAAATACATCATGGAAGACTGCTGTGCTAAAAGCTCTATTAGATAAATCCAAGAATAAAAACTATCATCTCTATTAGAGGTTTTCACAGATCTTCACCAAATGGTTCTGTTAAAGGTGGCATAAATCTCTGTGCCTGAACTGTGTTTACCCAGCTGAGATTTTGACATGGATGGCATTGATCATTGGAAAGTACATTTGCATTTCACTTACCTATAATTTTATAGAAGCCAAATGTTTAAGTGCAAGCCGGTGAGTAATTTAAACCATTGTGGACTATACACAATCCAGAGAGTAAACAGGTCATTAGAGTAAATTAGGGATGAAGCTGTAGAATAAAACATGCCAGCTGAAAGATTTGACACATTATCCTTACAGTTCTCAAAGACTTGCATAATTATCATCCTGATACAAGCATCTTAATTTAAGTCAGAATTTGTATCTGGAGTTAGTATAAAGCTCTGAGAGACATAGGAGCCATGGGAAGTACCATCTGAGAGAGTGAAAAACTCCACAGCAGGGTAGCTGTGAGTGGTGCAGGGATCTCTGACTTCAGCCATGTTATTATTACTTTTTATGATGTGTGACTTGTGCTGTGACAGATCAGAAATACGTTGTTGGAAGCTCAGAGAAGCATAGATACATAAAGTTCTATGGAAGTGTTCTAAAAACCAGTGACGTTTCCTAATTATATGCATTATTTTTTTCTAATATTTTTTCCTGTCACTTTGGTTTGTGGTCCTTGATCAACAATTGGCTTTATTTAAACTGAAGCTGTCTTCTCCTCAAACCCTCAACTTTCTTGTGAATTGGATGCTCAACCCATTATTTGTGGCCTCATCCAGTTGCTGTGGGGATGTTTAGGACTAATGTTATCACACATCTTGCTTGTTAAGTAGGAAAACTAAAGAGGTGGTTGAGGATAAAAAGAGAATCTGTAATCACAGAGGGAAATTACACCTTCAAGCCAGCACCTTTGCTCTTGGAAAGTTGAGAACCTTGGGGAAGGAGCAGTTAAAATTCTTGGTTAGATTTGTGTTGTAAGCTCACAACGGGCTGCAGAAGGCTGGGGCTGTCAGGCTGTTCTCAGCTCAGGACAAAAGCTCAGCTGCCCTGAAACCAGCAAAGGGAGCTGAAGTCAAGGCAAAGCCCAGTACAGACAAGCTCTCAGAAATCACTCCTTTGCCAGAAGTCTGCACTAATCCCCAAAGTGATGCTGATACTACCAAGAGACAAGAGGGCTGTGGCTGTTCCTCCTCAGCTATTAGTATTAAACCAACATGACCATAGGAGAGATCAAATTGCATCTGCTGGCAGAAAACCCCTCTGGCTTACCCTGTCTTTGTGCCTGCTGGAAGATGTGGCAGGGCTGCAATATTTGGGTAATGAATGTTGCTGTGCCATCTTCACTTGGAGCTCTTCCCTTCCAGAACTTCTTGGGAATGATGTGGTTAACAGTGTGTTTGTTTAAGAGGCAAGAGTGGAGGGAAATTAGTATCAGGTAAAAATGTGTATGTCTGTGTGTATATATAAATTCCCAAAGCATTCGCAGCCAGCTACTTAATAGTTTTCATTGAATTAATTTTAAAACATGAACCTTGTTTCCTTTATTTAATAGAACAAAACGGCTTCCATATTCTTGCCTGTAACTAGCAGGGTTTATATAGCATTCTGCAAACAAAGTAAGCATTAAAGTCCCTTTTGTCCATCTGTGGAATGAATAATTTTGTGCAAAGTATTTATTATAAGCACACGATACACTTAAACTTTTTACTGTAGTGGTGACAGATCCAGCACAGAACTGGATTGTTAAGTAGCAAGCACACCACGCTTCTATACTGTATAAAAATTTACTGACCTTTCTAAAGGCTCCTGGGTTCAAAGGAAAATGTTAGCTCACTTGGCTAACTTTTGGGTGCTGCTTAAAATGATTCTGGATGTTGGAAGCAGTGCACAATAGGCTGTGATGAGTTTCAGTCAGAATTGCACAACTTCAGGAAGGTGAACAGAAAGCTTTGGGTTGGGTACAAGTGGGCAATGCCCACCTACTCCCTGGGACTGCACGAGGCAGCAGCTGGGTACCCCTGGGTTAGGTACCAAAATGTCCTTGGGAACCTCCTCAGAAAAGCTTTAGGATTTCCCTGTTACTGGGCAGAAGTTGGGACTAACCCAGAGATGACACATCACAAGTACCTCCCACTAATGTAGCTGCTTTTAGGATGATTTATGGTAGGTTCTATAATGTACTAATGTACACACACACCACTCCTATTTGCTGTAAGTGAAGAAGTCCCTTCCCTTCTGGGAGTTACACTCTTGTACATGGCAGTTAATTGCTCCCAGAGTCACACTGTTCCCCCTCTGGGATTCAGTACGTGTTTAACATTCAGCTGTCTTGTCAGAACCTAGACTTTGGGCTCCCCAAAACATCCTTCACTTGGGTCTGTATGCAGAGAGCCAAATTGAGGCAGGGCATGAGGAGATGAGATTTATGGATCAGCCACAGGCACAGAGAAGCACACACCAGGCTGGAGGGAGTCCCACTGGGGATGGCACACAGGCCCAGGGCTCTTGGAGGTGACCTAAGTCACACCCCTGTAAATTTCCTGTGACCTTGGTTATGCTCACCTCCAGATTTGGCCCATGGGCTCTGCAGAATGTCTTGGACATGGCAGTAGGGGCAGCTGGTTTAGTTTGTCTCTCATTGTACTGGTATTACTGGTTGGAGGGGAAAAAAAAGAGACAACTTCTATGAAGATGTATTGCCAATGTTTTCTGGCAGACAAAGCAGCAGATTCCTTTCTGTTGATCCCTTCCAATCTGCTGCCCACCCTTTGGAATTAGCTGCCTTTACAGCCAGTTGCAGGGCCAGTCTTGTCTCCAGCAAAGCCTCTCCCTTATTTATTTGAATTTCCCAGGGATGAGCATTCAGGGACAGCACCTCAGCTGATGCCTGAATATCTGCCTTTCTCCATCTATCTGGTCCTCTTTCCAAGGGCTGTTTTCTTTGCTTGAATTGTATTTACAGTCAGTGATAATGAATTCATGTCCAAACCCATTGTACATCATGTTCTGTATTGTCCTGATAGGGTTGCTGCAGTTTGGTGTCTATTCTGCCCTCTTAAGTGAGGTTGTTTGTCACTGACATTTCATCTGTGAGGGAAATGTCTTCAGCTACTATGCTGGTATATTTTGAGTTTTATACTAGAAAAGTTTTTCAGGTTTTGCTGTGGTTGGGTTATGTCTGATGTGTAGAATGGCACCTGAAGTGGGCTTGGGGATGAAGAATGTGTCCCCTTTTCCAGCTGTAGCACCACTCTTAAGGCTCATGATAGGCTGTCCGTGCAGCTGTTCTGGAAAGAAACCTTCTGAACACAGAGCTTGTGGAGCAACTCTCAGAATAAATACTAAATTCCTTTCTGCATCTTTGAAATACAGCTGAAAATCAGAGTGGGGGTACTCAGGTATGATAGATAGGATAGATATTGTCATTTATATGCAACTGCATTCTCTCATAGGTTGTTTTTTCCCTCAGGCTTATGGTTAGTGAAGAAAGATCCCTGGATCTCTTTCCCACTGTTCAGCAGGAGTGCTGCATTCCCTTTCTAGCTTTGCTTCATGGAGCATTCCTCTGTCATCACGGTGTTTATAGTGCTGCTTTCAGGAGAGATTTGCTCTTGTGCTTGCTCAAATCCCAGAGGGATCTGTAAGAATCTGGTGTAAAACCAGAGGAGCACTGAGTTCCTGTACTGCCTTTGTGGATCAGGAGGGTGGAGGAGAACATGTTCCTAAATGCAGGTCTTTTCATTAGGTTTCTGTTGCTCCCAAGTCTTTGAGCCTGTGTAGATGCCAGTTGAGCTAATGCAGCAGAGGGCAGCTGCTTCCCAGCACGTGCCATTTGTCACATCATGAAATCTCATGCTCAGTCTTGGGAAGATTGGAAATATCAGCTCTTTTGGTATGCCTTTTCCAAAATGTCCTCAGAGTTACACCATGCAAGGTTAGAGGCGTGGACAAACACAAGGAGGGAGGAGCAGTGGGAATGTTTCATGTTATTGTGAATTTGGGAAAATGTCTTTGGTGTGTAGTTGGAATGTATTGTTGTAACCAAGAACAATAAACATAATAACTGAGAATACATAGAAGTATTTCAGGATGTTAAGGAGTGACCAAGGGAAAAAAAATGGATTTCTCCTGTAAAAGCCCATTTTTTCTGTTGGATAATGATGTAAACCCTGTTTATTTCCAAGCAGGCAATTTGCACATGTGTTCTGATGTTACTGTCCAGGTTTGTTTGCTATTATTCTTTGATGGGAACACCTAAATTGTTTACAGTTCACAGCAAGACCTATTTAGTTGGGTCAGTTGGTTTCTTTATGCATGTAAGACATTCAGGGAGTTGTTTGATATTCAGATAGGAGAAATCTGATGAAATAATGTGGAAATGGTGAAGGTGATTTTTACTCTTATTGAGGCCTGCACCTGACCCAGCATTAGCTATACTTTTAAATTTAACACTTGTGTCAAGGAGAAATTTGAAAATAAGTCATGTTTTATAGTCTCGATAATGTGGTGTCTGTTCCAGCTGATACTTTATTTCTTCAGTCCTTTGATTCTTTCCATATGAAGAAAGCAAATACTTCCATCAGGTTGATACAGCTTTTTCTTTCCTTAGAAGTTGGATACCTTTAAAATGGCTCAAGCAACTGCATCTCTGAAATTTGCATAAATAAATCAACTGTGTACTGTGCCTTTTGTGATGTTCAGTGTCTTTATTATTTGATGATTAAACGTAATGCAATTTACTAATGAAGAGATGTATTTTGAAGAGCAAAGGTCAGGGCCAGATTTGAAGACTTCCATTGCCTGAAATGTCTAAAGTAATTTTAATCAGGGAATTTACTTGCAATCATCAAAGCACTTTTCCTTTCATGATTTGAAAAAGTCTTGCTGCTGATGTTTATAATTATGGAACACCACCATCAAACCCTTTGCTCATCAAACTTCATTACAATGATTTATTTGACATGCAGTAATACTTGTAATGCAGAACAGAAACAGAGCTATTGATTTACCAGCAAATTCATTAAAATTGTGTAAGTATTATTGCCAATAGATACACAAGGAACATAAATTATTTTACTCTGTTTTTTGAGTTACAGAGGGTCTGCCAAGGAGTTCCATATAAAGCAGGGCAGAACACTGATATTTCTGTGCATTAGCAGACTCTGCTGGAATAGCTTTTCATATTTAGAGATCTCATATTGTCACATTTTGCTTACAGAAGTATTTTGGTTGGTCTAGTCCTGTCTTGGGAGGAAACATATTTTATGACCTGTAATGAAGTCAAGAGTATGGTGAGTGAGATATCAAGACTGTTTTTTAGATACTAAATAGATTACTTAATGGGGAGGGAAGAGGATTTGCATTTTTGTACATCACAAGTTTCAAGTTCATCCAGAAGCTACCGTTTGTTTAAAATATTTTTCTGATATTAAGAACTCTTTAACTTGTTTTTATTTACATTAAAATGATTCCAGAAGTGCAGAGGAGGGCATTTGCTGGTATTGTATCTCCAGACTATTTTTTTGTGTCGTATCTCTTAGGTTTTGTAGGATGTTCTACAGCACCTGCTCCAGTGGAGCTGCAGGATTGATCAGGATTTGCCATAAAGTGGTAGTGACTTTGCTGTTGTCATTAGTGAGTGCTGTGAACTGTTGGTCCTGTGCAGGAAGGAAAGCACCCTCCTGTTAACGCTGGTGATGGAACTCTCTGGAGAAGTGTGAAAACTGAGTTGGGCTCTGGAGTGAGTTTGTCTCTGTGGGATTTACTCATGGAAGGCTGGATGTTAGAAGGAACTCTTGGAGCACTTAAACTGCGCACATTTTGTTCTTCGTGTGTTTTACTGCTTTCCCTGGAGGGTTTGGATATTTTTTTTTCTCCTTTGCTCTTTTCTCTAGGCAGTTCCATTTTGTGCTTATCAGGGCTCTGCCAGATGCCACGCTGAACAGTGTGCTTCTTTCCCCAGTACAGAGCATCTACTCCACTGTTTTTTGGTTTCCTTGCCTAGCCTCAGGCAGGGTTTGTTTTTTTAATTACAAAGTTAATTTTTTTCTTTGGACACAATTCAAACAGCTAACAGTAACGCTCATATATCCCTTAATGCCTATGACAGGTTTTCCATGTAAACAAAAATTGCATCTGTCCTCAGGGACTAACTTCTGTGAGTATATGTCATGAAATGTTGGCTATTTTTATAAGGTATGTAAATGAAAATGGAAAATACTGAGAGGCTGTCCTGGAATGTGAAGAGCTTATATTTCTGTCTGAACTTGGGTAAGCAAACCTGTCCTTGCTTTTAAAAATGGTTGTTTTATTTGATTCAGGGCTTTGGTTTTTGCTGATTGGTAGTGTATGACCCTTCAGGTCAGTCTAGATCTAATGGAGGTTCTAGTGAAATCACAGAATTGAGCAGTCAGGAGCCACATGAAACTGCAACAAGCAGATAGGAGATGAAAGTTGAGTTATTCCTTGGCCCTAAAATTGAGTGGTTTTGCAAAAGGAACTGAAGCCAATGCTGGAGTGCAGGGAATTTTGGTGATTGGCACGAGCTGAGAAACTGTCCCATGGTCTCCCAGCAGCAGGATTTGACTGGGTTGTGCTGTGTGTCAGTACATGGAGGCACCAGCAGAAGTTCTGGGGATCTGTGTTCTGGTCACCTGGATCCACAGAACCATCCTGGGTAGGACAGGCAGTCACACACCACAGCGTGAGAATGGCTGGACAGACAGTATTTCCTTTGCAAGATTTTCTCTGAACTTTGCAGCTTTTCCAGGAATATCCATTCCATGTGTACAGTCGTTGCTCCTGAGGTGCATAAATGTCTCTGGTTCTGCTAGGAGACGAATTACTATTGTGTTGATGTTTCGGCTCTTTTAAAGAGCCCGTGGATAGGAGCAGATGTGTTCATGGAGGCACTGGGCCTCAGGGCTTTGGCATCAGGATAAATTACTAGAGAGTAACAAATCACCTCGTGTCAGTTGCTCACTTGTGAGTAACCACATGCACAGTCTTTCCCTGCAGCACCTCCTTGTCAGTGAAAGGTACTTTTCTGAAAGGAGAGCTACCTTAAATTAGGTTGTGCTTACTTCAGGAAAGTGCCTGTACGAGGCAGTATGAAGTGGTTGATAAGTTGAAACTTGCCATCTTGCAGTGTGACAGAATTCTGGATCTTTTGAGTTTCCTTTCACTTTAAAAATAGTAATTTTTTTCTAGTTCAAAGAGAAATCAAAACCAGTTTAATCTTCTTCATCTATTTCTGACTTCACAGCATTTTGGTATCTCCCTGTTAGTTTCTTTGGAAGTTCAAAACTGCTCTTGCTGTTCTATTGAAGAAAATACCCTTCCTAAGAGAATTTCTGGTAGCATAAAAATTTAGCAATTTAATTTCCATGCTCAAATTACAGCATTCCCCTCAGAAAAATAATCTTTCTCTTCCTTTCCTGAGTGCTCAAAAAGAAGAAGAAAAAAATCAGCAAGTTCTCCTTAGGTTTGGGTTCTGTTGATTTGATTGGCTGATTTCCTTATGGTGTTTTCTCCGGAAGAACACAGGATCTGAAACTCAGTGTTGATCCCAAAATCATATAAGTTCTCTAAACTGGATGAAGCAGAAGGAAGGGAACTGAAATGGGAAGAAAGGTATCTTTTTTTTTAAGCAAGTATTTTCTTTCAGCTGTTTCTGTTCCGTGAGTACTTCCAAATCTCCAGTGGAAACTGGAGTCTGGAGAAAGCTCTCTTCCCGCCTACTCTCATGTCAGCCATGTTGAAGATCTCTACACCCAGTCCTGGCCAAAGACTGTGTTTGAGTGAGGTGTTTGGCTTTCTCCTGAGCTGGAATCCAGAGCAGTAAAGGATTGTTGGCAGCTTTGTGATGAAAGACCCTGGCCTGGGTATATCCTTAGTCTTGGAGCAGGGTGTATCCTGCAGCCATTCCTGCTTCCTGTGAGGGTCTGCTGGCAGCAGTCATTGGGATGGATGTGGAAACTGCAAACATCCCAGAGTCCCAAGGCAGGCTGGAGGCAGGGATGTGCCAGTTTGCCTCCCTGGTGATGACAGGCCTTGAGGCCTTGGAAATAAGGGTATGAGGGATGGGATGAGATGGGAGGGCTGGAATGACCCAACAGCAAACAGGCTGGGGAAAGGGAGGGAGAAAGTGGTGACAGGGACTCCAGGGCTCCTCTTAGTTTTCTTGCTTTTGTCTCTTTCTGTTGTTTTTGTCTGTCAATGCAACGGTGAAAATGTGACTAGGCCACAATTTAAGGTGAATGGGAAGTGACTGAAATCTGATACTACAAGAAAATGTGTTAAATTACTGTCTTAAGCTGGACTTTTGCATAGAGCCAGATCTCAGATTTGACAAAATCACTGTGCCTGATTTCTGGCTGCTCCTTGGCTTGAGCTATTACTTCATTTCCATCCAAACCCTAATTTTCAGAAAGCATTTTTCAATCTTTCTATCCTCTGAGTGTTAAATTCAACTTACTTGCCCCAGAAAGCCGCACTGAAATGTACTCTGGCAGGCTCTGACTACCTGTCCTTTCTCCGATGGGTGATCTGCTGGGGAATGGGCCTTTCAGTGCAGTCTGAGCTAATTTGCCAGAAATGAAGACAGATTGTAAAAGGTACAGCAGCCTACTCAAAAGAGCATTCTTTCTCCCTTTCCCTTTGCACCAGTTGATTTGTTATAGGAGGCATGTCTGTGAGGGACACTTGCATTGATGGTTCCTTGGGATGCTTCTGAAGATCCTTTCCTGTGCTCTAAAATTAACCATGAAGGTTTCTCCTGTCTGGCCATGACAGCAAAGGCTTAGGAGGTTTGGAGTTCAGGCTTAGCTCCAGTGAGTATCCCAAAATATATGTCTCTGCAATTCTGGAGCCTGTTTGAATTATTCAGACTTCTTCCTGACAAAGATCATGCAATCCCCTGTGTGCTCTCAGGCCATATTTTAAGATACTTTTGGTGAAGGCTTCATATTAGGTCTTGCCAGCAAATACATAAAGCATTGAAATGGGGGTGGCCAGACAGCAATGTTTTGACAATAACTTCTCTATGTAGGGTGATTGTATGGTCTTGCAGAACTTGGGTATCTCTCAGTCTTGAATATATTTATTTGTTAGTATCCCTTTGAGATACAGAAATGCTGTTACTCCCATTTTACTAGAAAGTCATAAAGCGCAGGCTGAACTCATTGTCTTGCTGAGGGCCATCTAAAATGTGAATTATTAGCTCCAGTGTTTCAGTCTTTGCTCTTATCCAAGGACTATCTACGTTCCAGGCCTTCAAGTAGACATAGGCACTACAGTCTTTAAAGGAAATCATATACTGTTGAAGGAAAAGCTGAAAGTGTCCTTACCTTACCTTAATTAAGGTGTCCTAAGAAAACAAATGTGAAATACATCAGCTGTGATGGAAGTGTTGAACTTGATAGGGAGACCTGAAAGATTCAGACAGTAAAGGGCCATTGTTGAAAGGATAGTAAAGTATATGGGCTGTATGGAAGATGAGTTCCATTAACCCCTGAAAACATATCAGTCCTATCTGTCATTTTGGTTAATTGGCATATACTAGTGTTCCCTGCATTGAGGTGATGCAGTAAAAAAAAACCAAACAAACAAAAAAACAAACAAACAAACAAAAAAAACCAAACCAAAAAACTTAGAGGAATTTGTACAGTTTATTTCATGTTGCTGGAATCTGTATATGCTGGAGTTTGTACTGGACAGTCACATTTACAGAACTTGCAGTTTGAAGAGCCTGTGATGCCTTTTGCTTTCCTTGTTCTGTTGGGTGTAGTTCACTGAGAGAGAGGTTGTTTCTTGCTCCTGTAATGTCATGAATTAAAGCAATCCTACAGTAGTTTTGTTTCTTCTTATAAAGGAGTTCTGCACTCTTCCAGAATTGCAGTTAGTAGTTGTTGTTTAAAAGATAATTTTTGAAAATAGTACTTAATTGTGCTTTCATGTGCATGTACTTTGTATAAGCAGGGCCTCTGCTTGCTGTTTAGATCAAGAATTGGTATCCTACCATCTAATAACACTAATTCCATCCAGGAGCATCCAGAAGTCACCAATAGCAGTGGAATGTGGAGTTTGCTGGGTGTCAGAACCACATGCTGGTGCCTGAGACTTTAATTCCCCACCAGACCTGACTGTTCAATGTTGATGTGCTTGCAAGTCCTGTCAAGTTCAAAGCATGAGTTAGGACAGCGACAGTACTGATGCATCTGAGAAATTCTGGCTCCATTGACTTTGGCAAAGAATTGAGTGGGTTTGAAGATTTTAAAAATGTTTGGGGAATTAGCAATCGTTTTTCTCCACATAAAGTATCTTTTCAAGAAAATTTGACTGTGTTAAAAAAACTTAGTCTCTGCTCAACTTCAACTGAGTTAATAAAAAAATAAATCTTCAGACTTATCCAAGCTACTAAAAAGTTGGCAGGATGAAAACCTAAGGAAAAAGAAGTAATTTCTGGCACGATGCGTTCTTTTTATTTTGCATTTTGTTACATTTATATATGAGTCCATTGTTGCTACTTGCTTTCAATAAAAGGCAGTCATTACACAAACCCTTACTCTGGTCACTGAGCCAATCTGCAATCTTAACGAAAAGATTAGATTCAGATAGCTCAACTGACCTTTCTCAGAAAAATAGCCTGATAATATTTAAGGACTGCCTTGACTGATTGTAAATTTATCTTCCAATATCCTTATTAAAGAATCAACAGAGAGGTCTCAAGCACTTCACCAGTAGAGAGAGAGATCTAAAACGCCACAGTGGTGATGACTGTTGCTGCAGCAGAATGAAGACAGACTTTGTCTTTCAGTTTGGTTTGTTTTTTTTTTTTTTCATTGTTCTGTTCGCGTGAACACCAGCATTTCAGTGGAGAATCGTTAGGAAACTTTTAGCAGTGAAATGCTCAGAAATGTCCGTGGCACACTATACACTCATGTAAAATAAGATCCCCTGTGCTAAACCCTATAAACTATATGTAAAAGAGTATTGTTTTGTTTAAGCTGAGGCCCCACCATTGATTTCAGGGTACGTCACATTGCAATAAAACCGTGGCCTTTGGTATCTCCTGCTAGCATCACTGTTCTGTGAATTACACAAGAGACATTAAAACTTGATGGCTGGAGAACAAGATGTAACATGCCTTAGAGGGTCAGGGTCATAGTCAGTGTCAGCCCGGAGACGTAATGTTTTTCTGGCAGGACAGCAGCCTTGCCATCCCTGTGGATTAGGAGGAGAAGGGACATTTATAGGTAGAGTTGAGTTTATCCTTGTGAGAACGTGCATCCTTTAGGGCTGGGAATGGTATATTGTACACATTCTATAGCACAACCTGGCTTGCTGCTCAGAGAGTTACAGGGGGTGAAATGTTGCTGGGATGTGACCAAAGGTCTGTGGTGGGTGGTAGTGCCTGAGGGAAAATAGCGATAATTAAAATAGGTGTGGTCAAGGTAAAACTCAAAGAATGAAAACCCAATCCCTGTAGTTCTTACTGATTTTGTTGTTTCTTAGATAAAAACCTCACAGAATTTAGATAAGGTTTTGGTTGCAAGGTCAGGATTTGATTTGCTAAGTATTTTAAATTACTGTTCCTAATTAGTTTGTAATAAAAAACATGAAGATTAAGTCACTGAGAGCTGAGAATTAACTTCTTGATTCTGCCTCACATTCTTGTTTTTCAGAGGAAACTTTGTCCTGTGTTTCTCTTTTACAAAAAAGAGAAACATTATCAATGTAAATCTCATCCCCAGATGTTTGCATGTCTCTGTAAAAATACAGTTGTCTTGGAGAAACGATGTTTAATTTTAAAAACCCACTTCTTCCTTCGTGCAATCCAGACTGTTTGAATTGAAGGGTCTTCTAAAAAGAAAACTTCTAAACTTTTAAAAATCTAAGAGGCAAGGAAGCAGTGCAGCAGGATGGAGATAATAAAACACAACAAAGACACTACAAACAGATGTGTCTGTGCTTCAGCAGCATCCTGTGAGCTGTCAGGTACGACTTAGCAGAGTGTAGCTACATTTGTGCCATTTGTTTTTTCTAAGAACAAAGAATGTATTTCAAGCAAGTTATTCTAGCAAAACCAAATAACTGTAGTAACCAAACTGGTTAATTTTATTATTAATATTTTAAGTTTTGTGCTTATGTTATTTTTCAAATGTATTTTCCTTTGTATCCTTTTTAGTCTCCTATTCTGTACATTGTGTGAGGTTAAGGCTTGTCTGTGTTGTTTTGTTGCACATCACTAGCAAAAGAAAATCGACTTTATGGTGGAGATGAATATGAATAATGAACAAGTACTCAGCTTCCCGTTTCCTTATCCCAGTTGATAGTGTCACTGTATTGCTATGAAAAAGAACTCAGTGTATGGTACAGTGCAAATTAGGAAACTGGCCTCAAAATACCTTCATGTTTTGTGTTGAAATCCCATCCTGACAGGCAATGCTGAATTTAGAGTGCTAGGGGTTTAAAAATACAGGGTTTCTAAGCAACAGTGTTTAGAGAGGGAACACTTCTTGTTCCCAGTTTTGCCTTTGACTGCCGTGTCTATAAAATAGCTTAAACCAACAGGTTTCCATGTTGTAGAGTGATTAATTTTGATACTAATGAAATGGGGCCCTGCTGCCTTCCATGTACTTGCAATGTTTTGTGGGCAAGGTGCAGGATTTTGTGATGAATGGGTTGCTGCTTTGGGTATTCTCTTCACTTTACAAAGCATATTGTTCAGGGCTGATTTTGTGAACAGCAGTTCAGCGATCCATAAAATAGCATCAATTGTAGGATAAGAACTTGCAGAGGAAAACCTAGCATTAACAAAAATCTTAGCTGTATTTTAAACATAATATTCGAAGGAATGGGAGAATGTGGTACCACAAACTGTGGAAAATGCTGTTTTACTAAGAAAACAAGTTCTGCATGTCCCAGTATTGCAGGTCTTCCCCCCTCTTCGAGATGATTTATGTAGTGACTTTCACAAGCCTCATGGCATTTTGTTGAATTCCAAAGGAACTGACATAGAGATGTGTGTGATAGGATTAAAACTCAAGCATCTGTCATTTAAATGCTAATCTCTCTGGATTAGGAGAATTTGGCAGTAATTATCAGAGCCAGTGATGGTGCATACTGATTTGAGGTAATCCCTAATGTCCATTGCCATGTGCTGGGAGAAGAACCAACACCACTTTATGTCAGGGCCAAAGCAAAGAGAGATAATAGATATTGTAACAGATACTGGCTATGGATGGCCTTTCAGAGAATGCAAAGTCCTTTTGCATAGGATGGCTGTTTGTTAGACCCAGCTGCTGGTGAAAGGCTGCCTCGTGTGGCTGAGTGTTTATAAAAAGCACTTTAGAGAAACTAATGCATGAGATCACTTAAAAGGAGTGCTGGGATCTTCTTAAGCAGCTAAAAAAAAATGTTGCCTATTTTAATTCAAAATCTTGATTTCAAAGATAGTCTGATAAGATTTAATGATTAGCCCTGATTTAATTTTTTTTTACAGATGATCTAAAACTTGGAATAGTGATTTGAGACAAATGGCAGAACCATTTTCATGAATCAGGATCAAGCTTATTTGAAGAGAGTCTTACTTTCCTGTATGTCTAGATTGTTGTAATGTGATTAATCTCCACAGAGTGTCCTGAATCCATGAGGCATTCCCACATGCTAATGTTTGCAATGGCACATTCATATTGATGGATTTATGTGCAAATCCAGTCTTTTCCCTCCCGATTTGACAATTTGGGAGGCTGCTGTGACAGCTATTTCTCCTGCAGCCTTTGGAGACTTCCTCATTAAATCTTACTGAGTTTACTATCAGGTGCTGATGGATTTTGAGTCATGGAATACCAGGGTGGAAGGAACATCATGGATCATCTGGTCCAACCATTTCTGGCAAGCGCATGCTCCAAGAATCATAGGATTGTTTAAATTGGAAAAGACTTCTTAAGATCCAACTTCTAACCCAGCCCTGCTGAGTCCACCATTAACCCACGTCCCTAAGCACCACATCTATACAGCTTTTAAATTCCTCCAGGTGTGGTGACTCCAGTGCTTTCCTGGGCATCCTGTTCAATGCTTGACAACCCTTTTGGTGAAGGAATTTTTCTTGATATCCAGTATAGACAAGATGGCGTAGCACCAGCTGCTTCTTAAAAGTGACCAGTGTTGGGGAATTCATTTTGGGAGACCTCACTCTCTTTAGGGACTTCATTGGTGTCCAAACAGAATGTGTGGCAGCAGACTGAGAGTATAATTTATAATTAAACAAACAAACAAACAAACAAAACCAAAACCGCCAGGAGGTGAAAGTTATTTTCCAGTGCACCAGTTTCTTGGGTCTTTGTTTATAATGTATTCTTTAGTAACTAATTCCTCTAGGACAGTTTATATCAAGATTTGTTTGGCTTCAGAAGGGGCGTGTTGAGTGAGCATGGAGTGGAGTGCACAACACACAAGATCTAATCTAGCAATGGCATGAGTGAGTAAAACTCTGTATTCATGCATTGCCCCGGGGATTTCACTGGGGCTCTGCCTGGGCACCCAGTTCTGTCTCCATGGGATAAATGGCAAATAGGAGTCGTGTATCTGAAAGCAGCACAGAGCTGTCAGATGCTTGTTTTAGCCAGACTTTACTATTTGTATAAACACTGTAAGCACTCTATTGCAGAACTTGGAAAACATTTTGCTTTGCCTTGTTTTGGTTTGATTTTATTTGCATGCATCATTTTACATGTGAAGAGGTTGACCCAATATAAGCAACCAGATTGCACAAAAGGTAGAAAAAGGTTTTACAAGCAAAATTTGTTTCCTTGTGTCCTTTCTTTCCTGGAACATAAGTTCACAAAAAAACCCCTATTTGAAACAGTCAATGATTTGCTCATAATGAATGTTAAAAAATATAATCCAGATATCTGCTGGTTTGTGAATGTGGGTTCATGCTTTATTGAAAGTGGATCAGGCTGAAATGTTTATTTTAGACAATGATTCTGAATACTGAGATGTACAAATATTAGTCTTTCATCTGTCTTCAGAACAGGCAAATATTGGGAGATGAACTTGCTCATACTTCCATTGCCACTTGGATAAAGTATTTTAGACAATGAGGTACAAATTTGCTTTTTGCTGTCAGCCTCTTTTTCTGTATATCTTCAGGATAATAAATATAGAGAAAAGATACATTCATTATTGACTTCCTAGAGACTGGCCATCTGATTTATGGCTTCAGAGTGTCTCCATTTTATCTGTCAAAACTGATTTTAAACCTCATTTGTCTTCTGGTTTTGGCAGCGCATTTTACCTTGAATTCAGCTGTTTGACATGCATTGTACCGGAGTCACATTTTAAAAACATTTACAGTATGTTGCCGAAAAAAAGGTTCAAGTTGGTACATCTGCTTTCAATATTATGCATCTCTCAAAGTGAAAACAATTTGAGAGCTGGCAATGGGAACGTTCTTGTTGTAGCTGTAAGCACAGCATTTAGGTAACTTAGAAGAATAGAGTAATAATTACAGAAAATGAATTGTCACAGAGTAACATTCTCCTGTGATTATCACCAATTACAGTTAGCATCTCCAGCAGCCTTGGTGATTAGATGCAGAACATGGTTTCCCTAGACTGAAAGATGGGCCATTTCTCAAAAGATTTTGTTAAAAATCACTCTCAGAGGTTGAATTCCTTCACAGGAGACATTAACAGCCGCCTCAGGCCTGGCACAGACACCGTGCAGTGCAGGGCAACTCAGCATCTCTGGGGCTGCCAGAGCTTCCTGCTCTCCCTTTGCCCCAAGCCTCTGCTTCAGGCTTCTCTCCAGCCTCTCTTTCAGGCACTGAGCACTGCTCCTTTCCTGACTCCAACCTGAGCTGGAATAGTGGGAACAGAGTGCATTGCAGGGGGACGGATGCTCTAGCACCACAGAGGTCGGCATCAGGTGAGACCTTCAGCAGTGGTGCAGCTCTGGGAGAGGGCAAGAGAGAAATCTTGACCAAGTACACACAGCTCCAGGGTTCCCTGTAGTGCCTGTGGCTTTTAGTCACAGCCGCATAGGCTTGTTTTTATCACAACTCCCTTCATCAGCTTTTCCCCATCTTCCATGTTTTCACCTTATTGTCACTGTGTATTTGTTCTTTCCTGCACTAGTCTGGATGATTATCAGTAAGGGAATATTGCATGAGTAAAGCTCATATGAAAGGATGTATTAGAAAAAGAAACACAGGGTAAGGGAAGCTGGGTGGATCTGCTGACGGTGCAGGTAGATCAGAAAGGCCTTAGGAATAGTCAGCAGAAAGGCCTGGAAGTGGAGTGAGGGGTGTGAGTTCCAACACAAGTCAGAGATGGAGCCTATGTTATGAAGACCTCCTGGCAGGGACTGTGCAAAGTAAGAATGAAAGAAAGGCAAGCTGAAGGTGCAGCTGGTGGGAGCTGCCTGTGATGATTTACCATCCATTAAGCAATGCCAGAGACGGAATTTTTTAAGTGCTGGTAAGCCGACAGTTGTCAATAGAAGCAGCATGATTATGTTATGTTTGGATTTGTAATTGAGATTACAGAGCAGATTGAGTGTGAAGGTGAAGAGGGTGAAGAGATGCAGAAAAAGAGCTAAGCTCTTTGAAATTAAGAGAGAAGTGAACAGGATCCATCCTCTGGACAGTTCACTGGAGTAATTTCTTCTCCCTGTGCATCACAGGGTTTGTCGTGATTCCCACTACTTAGAGCAGAAAAACCTTGATGTGTGCAACCACCAGTTCAGAGGAGCCTGCTGAGGCTGACACTCCTGGTCTGCACTTGCCTCAGACCTGTGTTGGTGTGGTCTTGGGGGATTATTGCCTGTGTTCTCATCAACATAAGGAAGGATTTAAGCAGTTTGGTTTGTTTCTGCATGTGCCTGATGCTGAGCCTGGGGTTTTTATTCTTTCAGTTATGCTCTGTAGCTTGGAATGCTTATAACAGAGCCAGGCACGGGCAATGCACAGGGATGAGAGTGCTGGAATAGAAAAATAAACAGTGGAAACCCACAGCTGAACTACCAGATGCTGGGGTTTGTGGAGACTTTTTTATAAGAACACAAGGACTCTGACTGGGGTCATTATCCCCACCACCCACTTGTCAGTGTAAGTCCCTCTTTCTCTCTTTTTTTTTCTTTTNCACTCCTCCCTGTAAAAATCCCAGTCCAACTGTGACTGAAATACTGATTAGCTGCTACTTCCCTGGAAGAGAGGGACGAGCCCAGTGCCCATCCAGGCAGGGTTGTGCAGGTTACCATGTCACCTCTGCAGACACTGCTGTGGCACTGAGCTTGTCTTTGACTACAGAGGGGCAGATCACTGCACAGTAGGATGTTTAGGCAGAACTTACTTTCCTTCTTTACTGACAGCACTGAGGGGAAGTGTGAGAGGTTCCCTGTTGTAGGGGCAGACCATGGGCTGTGTGTGTGTGATCTCTCCCTGCCTCTTCTCAAGGTCCCTTTCCTACTTTGTGTCCTGCCAACCATTAACTGCTGGTCCTCACTACCAGGCCTGAGCCCACTGTTGTCTCCTGCACTTGGAGAGGCTGGATGTGCTGTGTTTGGCCCGTGATGCAGACAAAAGATGGAGACACCTTTAGCTGCAGTCGTGCCAAGGCCGCTGCTGCTGCGCTGAGTGGCACGGCCTCGCCATTCCCTTGTGCTCTGCTGCCTGCATCTGTCAGTCTCTTAGGCTGTGAACTTTCTGAGGCAGGAGCCACATTTTTGGTCATTCCTGTGCAGAGTAAACGGCAATGGCATTATAATCCTTTGTGCTTTGACAGTATTAATCAATAAATAACAGGATATGGTGTAGAAAGTTCTCACTGAGTGTACAAAGAATGATCCCCTCTCTGGTGCTGAGGGGAAGGAGGACACAAGGTTCCCTCACACCTCTGCCATGGCATGTCTGTGTGCTTTGGATAAACACTACCTGTGCCTCAGAAGGAAAAGGTGGGCTGCACTTCAGTCAGGTGAGAGTAGAGAGGCCATGGATGATCCTGAACAGATCACAGTAATTCCAGTGCTCTGGCCTCTGCTGGATGGATATTCTGCAGCAGAGAGTGGAGAAATATCAATGGCTTTAAAGGGAAAGCAAACCTGAAGCAGGTGCTACGTGTGACTGTAGTGCATAGCAGTCATCAAGGGTCTGAGTCCAGAAGGAAGGTCAAGAGAGATTCCCCCCAAAGCCAGTAATTGTTTTCTTTTTCAGCTTGTTTGTTTTCTATGCAGTTAGCAAAACGTGACTCTTCATTATGGGTGGTGTAACCAGTCATTAGCTGTATACACATGGCTGGGGTTCAGTTTCACAGAAACAGGATACTTTGCTTTTCCACACTGACTGAGAAGAGGGAAATGCACTGACGAACAGGGCATGTAGGCTTGAGCTTGGGAAGCCACTCTTGCTTGTATGAGACTGGTTTCTGCAGCACAAGAACTGGTTCAGTAGAGTTTTGTGCTTTCTAAACATCTCCCCTGTGAAAGTGCCTGTGGCTGACAGTGCAGTGCCTGACCTGGGCTGGCCTGTGAACCACTCTGAGAGCAGTTGTGCCAGCCTAGCCCAGGCTGATACAGCCACTGGAGAGAGGCTTGGATCCCCCCTGCAGCACCAGGACTTGGGAGCAAGTCCCACCAGCTTAGACATCCCTGCAGCATGCTGTGAGGAGCCCCAGCTTGGCTGTTGCTCATGTCTTTTTTCCTTGCTTTGCTTACTGGAAAGCTACTGCTGATGATTTGCAGTGCAAATAATGCATGAGACTTGCTTCTGTCATATCACAAGGAGTGATTTTGGAGCTGTGCTCTTCTCATGTTTTCCCTCTTGCTGACTTGCTGACAATGAGAAGGAAAAAATTCTTGGTTTTCTCTTTTTGGGAACTTCCAGAGGTTGCATTCCTCCCCCTTAATCTCAGCTAATTTCTTAGTCAGCGTGCTCAGGATCACATGGATTTCTGCCAGGTAAGTAGGGATTTTTGTGAGCTGTAGTCTGTTCAGTCAGCAATCATTTTAGCTGTAAAAGGCCATGGCTTAGCATGGGGCTCAGATGACACACACATTCAGCTTCCAGCTCCTTTATTTTTTAAATGGCTTTAGTTACTCCCTCTCGGCTTTTTTTTTTTTTTTTTTTTTGCAACCTAGCCATAGGGTTTAGATCTATTCTGTAAAACTAGTGCTAAACCAAACAAGGCAAACTTAAGAAAGGCTTAATTAAAATAACAGAAACCTCACACTCACTGAATCTATTGCTGGAGCTCTTTTTGCCTGTAAACAAAAAATTCAAATAGCTGTTTTCCCCCCACCCCCCAGTTTCATAAGTGGTTACTGAGCTTCTGCAGTTGCTACATTCCTAAAAAAGTTGTTATTTCTTTTTTGGTCACACACTAGGGGACTCCATTGTTTTCAGTGGTGCCTATTGAGTTAGGCCCATCGACAGCAGAACTCATTCTGGGTCATTAACTTCGGAGGCACAGTAGTATAATTTGGTGACTTTATTCTGTTTCTTAGCAGACACTTGTATTAAAGTCACGCACACACAAAACCAGAATAACCATCCTCCCTTCCTGAAAACGCTGAGAGTTTTAAAGGACCTCTTAAAGATCTTCTAGAGGACCCGTTAAAAGACCATTAGAATTTGTAAAGTTGTGTTTAGGCACATATAAAGCAGAAGTAGCAAAACAATGCTGCTGTGTTAGGTTATTGATTCTAGTGCTGTGCTGTTCTAGTGTTGACAATTTAACAAGGTTCCTTGGAAAAACTGGCTGTGTTTAAGAGAAGATTCACACAAACGATTCATGATCTGGGGAATATACTGTAGTGTGAGAAAATGAAGAAAGCAGACTGTTAAATAGTGAAGGTAGGAACCAAGGCTGAAGGTATCCACAGAAGGAGACAGTACCAGGTATGTCATGTGGTTTCAGCTAGCACAGAAAGTCATAATGTGAGACCCAGTGTCTGAACTGAAGTCAAACAAGTTGAAGCTATTTAAAATTCCTGCTGAGAGCCATGGAACAAACTGCTACTGAAGCAATTCTCCATCATTTAAAGATTCCACTATGAGATTTGATGTCTTGTTAAAAGATGCACTCAAAATCCAACAGTGTGTGGTTAAAGTAGATGGAGCTATCCCAGAGGAAATACAATGCACCAGGCACACTGGCATTCTTTCTGGGCTCAGCCTGTAAACTGTGTGGTCTTTGCAAGTTTCACTCTATTCCTGTGCTATGCTTGCTATTCACAAACTCAGTCACTTCACCCTCGAGGTCTGTTTCCCACTTAGAAATGGTTCTTATAAACATTTGGTCCTGACATTTAGGGAACCTCACACACCTTTTGGCCACACTTTGTGTGCAGTGAACATTTTCATCTCCATAGCTCTTAGTCGGCCTTTTTTTCCCAGCACCAGAGTCACATAAAAATGCACATGATCAAGGTTAGCAGTGTGCTGAGGTGATGGTAAAGAGGAAAGGAAAGGAATGGGGTGTTTGCCCAGACTTGTAACAAGCTGAACTTCTTCTGTGACCCTCAAATCTAATCTGAGTAGAAGTTTGTTCTGTCCGTGGCTCTCTGCTCACTTTGGTTAGTCAACAATATTTACTGAGTTCCTGGCTGCACTCCTTGTATCTCTAATTGAGCACTGTTATTAAAATGCAGATGTCAGAATTCTGTGTGCATCTTTGGATACTCAGTTCTGGAAGACTTCCTAACTCTGATCTTGCTTTTGCTAGTTTTGTAGTGCTGTTTGTTTCACTGCCTGTGGCACAGACTCCTGACTGACAACCAGACAGGAGCAGAACTGGGCTCAGAGCCAGTATGATTAATGAATTACTCTCAGTTCCGTGGGATGGGTTGGATCAGCGTGCTGCAATGACTTCACGCCTTTCACGTATTCTTGATGGCAGGGATGGTCAGCAGAAAAAGTGCTGTAGATCTGAAGAGTCAGCCCTAATTAGAGTTTTGAGACTTTTCTAACACCAGAGTCTGGACGTTGTGCAAATATGGGCACGTTCCTGAGAGTTTTTGTTTAGTGTTTTATGCTGCCAAGTTGTGTTTTGGTATGAGGGGACCTTGGTGGAGGCAACCTTTACCTCTGCATGTGTGCATTTGCTAAGTTCCATTCTGGGCTTTCAAGGTATTTTTCAGAGGGCAGTTTGATGCACCAGTAAAAACCAACAGCGAAACTGGATCATGCCAAAGGTTCATTAATCTTATTATTCTTTGTCATACCTGAGAAAAAAGACAAATTATTCCAGATAAGATTTAACTGCTGGATTTGCCTGCCATTGTGCTGCTGGTTCTCAGGGAAAGAAGTCTCTATCTGCTACCAGCTGCAAAGAACAGGATCTGATAGTGAAAAGTGTGGAGAAAAAAGGTGTATAAAGTACAGAAAAAGGACTGCTGGAGACAGTTCAGAAGAGAGACAGAGGGAAGAGATCAGAGCTCTGGAAAAAGTGATTTATGAGTAAAAAACTTGAATAATGAGAGCTGTGTAACACTGGTGAGAGAAGACTGAGTGGAGACAGCCTGCAAAAACATAAAAGGTTGCCATGGAGGGCAAGAGAACAGACTCCTCTCCGTGTCCAGTTTGGACAGGACAATATGTAACAGACTAAATTGTGCTAAGGGGCTTTTAAGTTAGACATAAAGAAAAGAATTCCTAAGTCAAGTGAAATGACTGAATAGTTTGCTGGAAATGCTGGGGAAGTGCTGGAGCCTGTGAAGTGGATTGGTCAAACACACCCTTAAGTTTGTGAAGCTGGATTATGCTGTAGGGACACAGGACAGAGTAAATCATGTTCTGAAGACTCTTTCAGCCCTGTTTTTCATGGTTGCATAATGTGTTTGTCAGAGCAAAAGGTTTCTCATGGCTACAGTGATTGTTCTGTATCTGTTTCTTCACTGGTATATCCAGCTTAATGTAATTCCTGAGATACCTTGTTCACAGGGCTTGTGTGGAAAGTGCAGACCCAGTTCATGGAAGGCAGCATTGCTAAATAAAACCAGAATACTCCACATACCTCCTAATCCATAGCAACTGCCCACTGTCATCACTGGAAGATTCACAGAGGCCTTCTAGCAGGAGCTAAACTTCTCATTGTTGTTTACTCAGTGTTCATGTAAGACAACACCCTTCAATGAGAGTATTTTCCAATTTTATAGCATTCTGTGTACTCTTTACTTTTTCTTCATCCTCATATCTCTGCTTTTCTTCTTCCCTGTGCCTTCACCTCTTCACAGCAGCTTCCACAATAGCCTTGTTCTTACCCTGTTCCACAGTCTGCTAAAAAACCCCACAGCAGAGCAGGTGCTGGTGGGGGTGCCTTGATTACCCCCAGAATCTGACATTTGGAAGAGATGGATACAATCAGGATGTTCAGTCCTCCCAGCTGTTGTCTGAAGCTGCCCCATTTTGGATAGACACCTGAACTAGTTACATTTAAGTCACAGAGTAGAGGGGTTTTTTTTTCTGTTACATGGCATATAGGTATTTATTGCACCAAGAACTGATATGTTTGACACTGTCCTTCAGCAGACTGTGCTTAATGTGATACATTAAGTTGTGTGTTTAACAGGCACTGCATATGTCTGCAGCCTGAAACTGCAGTCAGAGGAGAGTCTGCAAGAGGCCCATTCATTGGCACTGAGTGCAGAAGGGTAAATTCAATTTGAGTAGAATTAGTCCCAAGCATAGTTCTGGTAAAATAGAAAACGACATTGCAGATCACTTGATGTTAAATATATTTCAAATCAAGCCATGAAATAATGCCAAAATCCTGGCAGAAAGAAATGTCAAACAATGAAAACAGCAAAAGAAAAGTAGCAGGGGTAGGCTGTTGCTCTTTTCAGCATATGTTGTGGAAACTGTTTGTTTGTCTTGAATTTTCTTTCTGGCAGTGTTAATTCTGAGCTGCAAAGAGGCCATTACTGTATTAGGTATCAAGTGTTAAATGATCAAGGAGATGGTGTAGGTGAAACGTTTGCCTCTTATGTGGTAGCAATTTGAGTTTTCATTGTAAAAAATCATTCTATGTAAGAGTACAAAGAAGTTGCTGGGGGATGTGGGTTCCTTGTTAAGTGTGAGAGGTCTGCAGTACGTCTGGGTGGAGGTTGTGTGTGTGAGGATGTCTCCTTTTTTGTAAGAGCATGGAGGAGCCAATGCAAGTGTTTTAGGAGAATATGTAATCTTCAGCAACCATATGCATTTTGGCTGTAGCTTTTCATCCCTGATACCTAAAGAACCAGAAAACAATGTGTGGAAGCTCTTGCAACAAGTGAGCTTGAGGCCAAGATAGCAGTGGAAAGGAGGCTCTTGAAGTGTCTCACAGGAAAGGAGCCTCATTCACACTTCTTGGAGGACCAGCAAACGGGAGATGACCCATAGCTGGCAGTGATGTGCAGGTTTACTAACTCCCTTCCATTGAATTCCCTGTACATGTTGGAGCATTCCTATCACATAGCAATGTGGCACGTTCTTTGTAGACTCCAGTGCATTTTGATTCCTATTATGACTGATTTTCTGTCTCTTTTGCCTGTGAGTAGACTGGTTTCCAAATGTACGTATCAGAATTGCATCCACAAGACTAAATATGCATCCACATCCCACCAGACCTTTTCCTCCACCCAGCTTGCATTGAAAAGAACAAAATGTTTTCTAGTTACCAGTTTCCTGCATTTCTCAAAGTTTCTTTTCTGTGTAACCCCAGATGGTGATCTGCAGTGATTCTGTCTTTGTGGCTCTTACTGACTTAGTGACACTTCAGGCTTTTAAAAATTTGAGCCCAACATCTTGATGGAAATATTTTTTGTTGTGTTGGTTTTTTTCCTTTCTAATGTATTTAGTATACTGCTGAGCCAGGCAGACATGAAATTCCTTCTTGGAATATGTTTATATAAGACATATGCAAGGTGCCATATGGCAAAACCCCAGCTTTCATTCCCTGCACATCCTTGTGTTTCAAATGTTTGGGAGAGCCTGTACCCCTGTGGAGTCTTTACATGGTCTGCTGGCTAGAACTTCCATGGAAAAGAGAGACTAAATGGGCTAAGTAAAATATAGGGGAGTGGAGATCTGGGAGTTTAAAAGTTCAGGGCTTATAAGTAAATGGGAAAGCAATAACACACATGCAGTTCATAGTAGGCATGCTCTGCCTATTAGGGAATTAAATGACTTAGAGGACAGAAGAAAAGGAATAGATTTTCTCATTCTGTGCATGTATGGAAAGATCCTGATTCCCAATGGAATCACATAATCAATTATGAAAGCATCTTTACAAGGGGAGCAGCTCAAGTACCTCATCTCAAAATGTGTGAACTTCTGTCTTGAAAGAGTGGCTGGATTTCTTTCAGCCTACAGGCTTTGACTAATGACAGGGGGCTGTGAAAACTCTGGTGTGTCCTTTTAGAGCAGCAAAAAAGACAAACCAAGGGGGCCAGGGGCAGGTGAGAGTGTACATAACCCTAAACAGTGTCTAGTTGTCTTAAAGCTTACACCAAAACCACAGTGGCATTTATTTGGGGGGTGTAGATATCCTACCTATCAGAAATACTGGGAATTTAACCTATTCCAAATTTGATCTTCTTAAAAAAAAAAAAAAAGAAAACAAAAAAAGAAAAGAAAAGAAAAAGTAACACATCAAATTTCATTACATTGAGCTTATATTCTCCAAGTGCCCATTAGGAGGTTTTGGGGATTTCCTTTTAATTAAAATAATGTTTGTTGAGCTTAATTTTTTCCTAAAACATTTATTTTTAAATGTCTTTTCCCCCTGTTACTAAAATCCAAGTAGTGAGGAAAGATAACTGACCACAAAAAAGGCCACATGTGCTGAGAACAATATTTTTAAAATTGCCTGGCAACAGGAAAAGGGTGATTCCAAGCTGAAGAGACTCTGTAACAGTGAATGTAATGACAAGACCTGTGTTTCATCCAGTTATGAAAGGTTTTGTCCTGATTGTTATAAAGAGGCCAATGGTCATTTTCAGTCTGCTCTTACCTCTGTTTGGATGTATGATTTAAAGGCCTGAGATCCAACTAGAAGCCAAGAATGTTGAGTTTCAAACCTGCTTGTAGGGAAAGACTCCTTCTGATAGTAGACGGTGTATTTCTCTATTTTTCTGAGAATCTATTCACTATTGGCCAGAACAGTTCTATCCTCACACATCTAGAGTCTAACATCAGCTGAGGCTGTGAAGTCACTGGAACTAAAGCTCATGGCATGTGTTTTCCTGAATCTTGGCTGTACTTGCTAAGTTCAAAAAGTGTTGTGCGGGTCTCAGATGGAAATGTAGACGTTGTAACATTGCAGCTGGTTTAGCAATGAAAGATGTAGTAGATTATTATGTGTTCTTTGCTGCCTTTAAAATATCATGATAAAGTCAAATATGGGAGCCAAATCTATCCACATGCTCGAAAGTGAAAAGGTTACAGATCTGTAAACTACTGAACTGTTTTCAAATTGTGTTAAGCTGGACTGTTATAAAATTAACCGTGTTGCTTTATTCGGTAGTGCCGACCATACACATTCACTCCTAAAATACTGTGTGTAGTCTGCAAAAATAAATTCCCCAGAACAGAAATATAATGCAATCCAAATAACTAGTTTTAAAAATAAATTGAACATGAAATAACAAATATGGATGTAGCCAACACTTAGGGTCCAGAATTTACTAGAAAGACACACATGGCTTGTATTTATCTTCCATGAGTTTTCAAGATTGATACTTGACAAATTATTTCTCTATCTGGGTTGTTTTAGTTTACAAGGGTTTTCTTAGCCCTTCTGTCTTCACTCATACATCAATGTGAAAGTAAAGAAATAAGTATTTTTGTTGTAGGATTTTATTGCATGGTTCATAAAAACTTGGAGGGAAGAGACCCTTCTTTTTTATTCTAATCTTACTCAGTGCTATTGGTTTTAATCCTAATCTTTTATAGATTGTTGTCATCTGTATCTATTTGGAAATAGGCAGAGGATCTGCCACCCCTCTTTTGAAACCCCAATGTAGGACAATTTTGGTCTTCACTTGGCTCTCACTATGTAGTATGATCTGCTCAGTGATAAAGAATGTTTTGGCTCTCACTGAGTTTTTATTAAGGTAGTGTACAAGCATTATAAATAAATGAAGCCATGTCTCTATCAGCTGTATGAAACAGACCTTAAAATGTGAACAGGTTGTAACTGATACAGAGATCCATGGTGAACCTGGGGTGTGCTGTGAGCTGCTTTGTTTGTCTTTGACATAGGAACTCTTGAATGCAGCAGTGAAAATTTAGTGCTGCTACTGTTAACCATTTCAGTCCTCAGGGGAGGGCAAACAGCAACAAAAAAAACCTCAGAGTGCAGACCTTTCCTCTGTGAAGGAGTGTAACCCCCAAATGTCTACAGATTTGTTGTGTATGAGATGGTGTAAATGACTGTGAAGAAACTGGCCAAGAAAAAAATCTGAGCATTCCTTCTTTTTGGATCTCGAAATCCTTGTTTAGGATGTCTTGTTCCGAGATCTAACTGAAAATACCAGGGTAAATACTGAAAAACCTGAAAATACTTGGGTAAAGTCTGCTAAGGCTGTAATGGCATCTGTGGCTAATCACTCCAGCTACTTCTAAAATGTTTTTCCTTCTCTTGTGTTCGTAATAGAAAAATTTAGACCCCAAACTCAGATCCCTGCTAATAGTGGTTCTGAAACAAAGGAGAAGCCATATTTTTCCACAAGGCATAGAAAATCTGTCTCCACGGTCACACAGTTGGGCCTGCCTTGTAAGGGGTGTAAGAACAACTCTAGTATCTACTTCCCATCCTTTGCTTTCTTTTCCTTTGCTACTTTTCTGCCCCTAAGGCTTGGGGTCACAGGATTAAGACAATTCCTCCCATTCACCATAGAGAATGGCACGACAAGCATAAAAAACTTCGGCAAAGTGTTGATTTTGTTGTTATTGTTGAAAATGTCAAAAATGGCCTATTTCATGAATCACTTTGGAAATTCTGTGTTTTGAAGCACTCAGTTTGTTCATTAGAGCTTTCAGTCAGCAGCGCAGTGCTGTGCATCTCTCTGCATGGGCTTAAATTACTGACTGTGTAGGAGGTGTGGCAGTCACCCCAAACATTCAGGGCTGGGGATTATTCAGGACTCATTATATGGAATGACATGCTGAGTGTGGGTATGGCACCTTCTCTCCCATGGCTTTGCTGTGTTGGCAGCTTTTGAGTTAATAATTTCCTCTCAGTGGAGGGATGTGGTGGCCTCTTCCATCGTGGATGATTTTCACTTGTTTGAGAAAATCTGGTACTGTTTGGTCTTTCACTCGTCTCACGTGACTCATCCAGCTGCCAGTAACGGCGTTCCATTTCTCAGTGTTGTCGTGGTAAATTTTGGACATGACATGCAAACAAAACCAAGAATGGCAATTTTTTTTTTTTTTTTTTTTTTTTTAACAAGAAGTAATTAAAGAGAATGAACAGTAAGAAAAAAAAAGGCGAATGACCTAGTTTGGTCTTTGCCGCAAAACCCACAACTCTCTGGGGATATCTAGTATGTTAGGCAAATATTTCAAATCTGTCTCTATTTCGAATGTGAGTCATTTCAATTAGACATCTTTCAGTTATTTGTTCATTGGTCTTAATTAGGTAAACTCCAAAGCACTACAACATGCGTTTATTGTTGAATAATTACCCTTTTGGTTAGTTTTCTTGGTCTTATCTTCTTAGCCTTAATAGCTAATTTTGTCATTAAGGGTGAAGCCTTCCTGAATGGTAAACAAGGTGTTCCCTAGGGAAGAAAGAGAGTTAATGCTCTTTTGTAGGGGTGTTTTAAATGTTGATCTCATTGTTGGACAGACAGGTTTAGCTTTGTGTAAAGAAATGTTCTGTTTTGTTCTAGCAGAATTTACCCCTAACAGGAAACGTAGGGCTGACCCTACAGGTTCTGACCAGTGTGAGCTGTCCTTCCCAAGGTGTGTAGCCTCATCACAGTCCATGGGACCAATTGTCACGTGACTTAATTTGGCATAAATAAAGAAAAAACTCCCCTAAAGTCAGTTACCCTGAAACGAAAGAAGCAAGATATCCAAAATTGAACTAACTTGATTACTCATATGGAAGGAATTGCCTGATTGCAGCCTTTGCACACTACTGTATCAACTCCTTCCATTCCCTTGTGAACACTTAAATGTGAAGATATAAATCAAAACTGCAGGACACAACAAGACAAAAGTTACCTTGATGGATTCCACTTTCATGAGATCCTTCTGGAAGCCATTCAGCTTTTATTAGATTTACTCTCTGTAAATTAGGATTAGTTTTTTATATGGATTTATGGAATGGCTATGGTATAGTGCAAGCGGGGTGAACGCTCTGGTTGAAGGCAAGGGAGTGTGTGCTCTTTTCATCTGTTACTGGTAAGTTACAGAATGTAGGTTAAAGGCCCCTCGATACCAGTGAAAGAAGAGATCTGGTTCCAGACATGGAAAGTGCTTAAATCTTATGTGTGCCAGCCAGTGATATTAATATTGTATAGAACAGCCAGTTGTCAAAGGGCCAGATTCTGTTCTCAGTTAAAGTGGTGTAAAGTGGATTTTTCCCCCTTTTTTTCAGAGGTAATGAATTCACTTTCACATATGCTTGGACACTTGAACACTTGAGTTGTCTGTGTTTGGAGATAATCTCACAGTTCTTTCTTTAGTTGCTTTGGGGGAAAAAACTCAGCTGCTGGTTGTTCCTTGTCCATCGTTGTTCCAGCTCACATGTGGCAAGCACATTTCAGAGGCTTTGGTGCAACTGCACTCAAGGCACTGTTGTGCAAGAAATTGTTAGCTCTTACTAATTAATCTGTAAGGTACTTTGTGAAGGCAAGTGGATTGGCTGAAACACAGAATTTCATGGATTTAGCATAAGTGTTCTGTTCCTTTGCAGGGAGTGAATGTGTTCTCTGATTTGACAGCTACAAGAGAAGATAATTATTTTTGACAGCACAGGGATAGTGTTCATGTTATTCTAGGAAATCTCTGTCTTCACACAAACAGGTATCAGTGTGTGCTACAGTTGGTATTGCTGAGCTTTGGTGGAAGCTTCAAGTTTCTATGTTTTGATAATATGATAAAATTGGTAAAGTACATATTTAGAAAGCCCTAATGAATTTCAGACTTGTGTCATTTGGGGAATGAAAGAAAGTGTTTTATTACAAGTCCAGTATAAATCTTAAACACTTAAAAAGGATCTACAGTATTTTGGAGGGAAGATACATCTTGACTGTATTCCAGGTAATTCTGCTGTTGGAAAGAGAGGAACTGTGAATTGGGTATTGTAATATGATTGATTTACCATCTTCTCTTGGTGATGTGACCTTTAGAAACTTATTCACAGTGTTCAACAGTGTATTTAGATACCCTTCAAATGTGATTCATCTACCCCAGTTAACAGTCAGAAGTCCTGCTAAAGTAGGTATTGAGCCTGAAGTGAGTTAAATTATGATGCGATAAAGCCAGAATAGGAATGGAATAAAGCCTGATGGAGCTGTAGACTCCAGAGGATATAATGATAATTTATGGTTACAAGCAGGGCAGAGCTGATAGAAAGACCCACTATAAGCTGAAAGGCATCCACAGTGATCTTAAACACCTCAGTCCAAACCCACCGAATACAACTGACTTTTCAGGCCAGTAGATGCTTCATTTTTGTACATTGAGACATAAACAACCACAGATCCAAACTTTGGCAATTAATTTTTGCTTCTTTGTGAAACTTTTCATTTCCACTGCCTCGTTGGAAATATGAGAATCTTGCAAGCAAATCCAAAATGAGTTTACAAAGTTTTCAGTGGAGAGAGTTCTTAGTCAAAGCCTTATCTTTTTTTTTTTACTTATTTTTTTGACAGTGAACGGTGGCTACAATCACTGCAGTTTGATCTCTGAGAAGAAGAGCATGATGGACATGGAGCTGCCGAGTAGCTCGGTGCCTGTGTGCAGGCAGGGTCTGTTCCTGCACACGGGGAACTCCCTGGTGCGAGACCACGCGCTGTCCCGGGAGAGGCTGCTGCACGTGGGCCAGCTCAACTTGGCGCACTCGGATCTCAGGTATCGCTCCAGGTGTTACCAGCTCGTGCCCTTGCCTCCACCCCAGTGCCAGGGTGTCACCAAATTACTGCCTGGGAGGCAGGGATGATGCTTACTCCCAACCCAGTGTCCCCCACACAGTGATTTGGCATGCCACCATCAAACCTACAGGAAGCCAGTGCCACTTTTATTTCTGTAGCATTTCCCTTAATGAAGTATTTGCAGAGTTCCCATACAGCCACATCCTTGGTTTTTGCTTTTAAGGCCATAATGTGAAAATTTAGTCTCTGGTTTTGATATATACACTGTAGTTGGATATGCTATGAACAGAATCTCTATTTAAACATTTGCTATAAATTAATTATATGAAAACACAGAACTCCATTATTTTTTGTTGTTGTTACAAATTTAACATTACCAGATTTTAAACAAGTACCCTAAACAGACATCCATTGTGAATAGAAACCTGCTACAAATTAAAATCTATCCATCTATTTTAATTATGCTGCTCTTTGGCAGTGGATGTAATAGGAATAATCTTGACCTTTTTGAAGAGCTGTAGAAAAGAAAAACCTCAATAAAGTTGCAGCCTTTATCTTAGGTACTTGGAATATTTGGCACTCTGTGGATGGACCTATCAGGCTGAAATTTCCATAGTCACAGCAAGGGGAAATATGGCCTACAGCTTGGTTTTTCCTGATTTTATTATACATATTCATGCCTTGTTTCCCCTTTCCAATTTACTGGTGGGTTAATAACATCTGTGTTTTCAGGAGAAGGAGGCACAATAATGTGGCAAGCAAGTGGAAAGACTTTTTTGCATGTTTGTTTGCTTGTTTGTTTGAAAAGGATAAATAATATCCATGCCACAACAAAATAATCCACTATTGCCACAAGGATTCGTGGATGCCTTTGCAGCTGGATGTAAATCTGCTCCCTCCTGGTTTCTTTATGGCTCAGTGTGGGACTGGCAGTTATCAACCTTTTTTTGATAACTGGCAGTTATCAACCTTTTTTCATTCTGTCAGTGAGGACAATTATGAAACAAAGATAATTAGGGCAGGAGCAAACAAAAGGAGGAAGAGAATACTTTGCTTAGATCTTTTTGAACCTTTTTGTCAATTTTATAATGAGGAAATGACAGATACCTTCATACCTGGCATCACAGTACCCATCCTCAGAAATATGAACCCCTTCCAGTCTCCATTTGGAAGAGGATTCCCAGAACAACATAAAGGATTGTTGACTGCATAACATGAGAAAGTAGCAGGTGATAGGCCTGATTCCCTCCCTCTGCTTTGTGGCATGGTCTAAAGCCTTGAGACTCTGCTGCCTCTCAGTTTGGAAATGTTTGTAGAGTATCCTGAAGGCCATTACAGGTTGTTTTGTATCCCACTGGTCATGCTCTGCTTCTATGTCCACCTAGCTAATAGTGCATTTGTCTGCATGGGATTTGCAAGATGAAGCCAATGCCCAGCTCTGCTCTGTGATCCTCACAGACACAGTGTCTCCTTATATCACAGTGCTTTTCATGAGACACATGGCACAGGGCCAAAACCTTGGCATTTGAGAGAAGGTGGACAGCATTTCAGACCATTTCTTTTCACGTTGTTTGTGATGCAAAAGATTCTTGACAAGCAAGTAACAGAAAACATGGTATTTCCCTGAAGAACTGAAAACAGGAGAATGAGTGACTTAGAAGTGACTGAGCCCAGAAGAGGAGTGAGGTCAGTGGGAGCCAAGGGTGTTCTGTGCCTCCCCAGATCTCAGCCTTCAGCAGAAAATGAAGGAGAGAAGTAGGGCTGGAATTGTCAGATATTGGAGCACATGGACATCAGGGCAAACTATCTTTGGTTGTTCTGCCCAGCTCTAATGACCGGCACAGAAACACAGGGAGACATAAATTCAAACAATATTTCTGGGTAGAACTTTCAACCACTTTGCAATTCTAGGTTATGGGACTTTCAAGGAAAAGCCAAACAAACCAGGGAGCACCTCCCCTAGCAATCAAAAATCTTATTTTAGGGTTTGGGGTTTTGATTGTCTTTGTCCTTTTTTCGCTTCAATGCACTGAATCTTGTTATCCCCTTCAGCTTCTCCCTGAAATTGTTTTCCCTTGGAAACTGTATTCTAGGGATGACTGCCTTAGTCCAAGAGTCATGATCCCTCTTCTTCCTGGCCCCTTTTCCCCACTCAGTTAATAACTTTTAAGCTGCATAGCATAATTGCTGCTACATTCTATCTGTGAATGCAATGTGTGTGGGACTGGAAAAGTCCCAATACCTTCCTCACCACAACTGGAGGCAGCACACAGCTAATGTTGGCCTTTTGTCAAATGATCCATTATCAGCTACGGCAGACCCGCCCACACTGCGCTCAGTGCTCGGCGTGTAAAACCCAGGGAAGACATCAGAGCGCTCGGATAGTGTTGCACGGGGTCCCTGGATGTGCAGCAGAACAATCCCCTCCAGCTCCTTAAAACTGTCAGTTATCACCGGGTGCACATTTCCAGTGGCAATTGAAGGCATGTATGTTTTGTAAATAATCTGGAGATTTCAGATACAGTCATCTTTTCCTCTGAGGGCAGTTGGGAACTGCAGTGCTTCTGGCATGGTGCTACTGGCCTCGTGCTCTGGCTCCAATTACCACGTAAGGGAGTCTCTTAGGAAACACTGCCTCAGTATCCTCTGAGAGGCTGCTGTTACTCTTCAAAGGCCTTACACTCAACTTTCATGAGCTTAAGAGGCAGTTCTGTTCCCTTAGACTGTCCATCCCTGGTGCATGGATGCTCCCTTTGAAGGGAGGTTTGTGGGGTGTATTCTTCTGCTGACCCCACTGTCTTTCCAGGTTGCTTATCTGGAAGCCCCCCCAGAGCTGCTCATGCTGATCTGTGTGTCCATGGTGGTCCCTGCCCGGCTCTCCTTTGTCCCTCTCATCTTACCTGTTTAGTTCATATGCATTTTTATTTATATTTGGCTACTGTCCAGAGGTTGTAAAATCCTTACAGCCAGCACAGCCTGTGGGTACCAGGCCTGGAATCTGCTCCATGGCTCTAAGAGCAAGATGCCAGGGGCAAAGATTCAATGGGGATAAGGGGAGCTCCCCTGCAAGCCGGCTGCCAGACACCTTGTGTCACTCCTGCATTGGTTTTGTTTCTCTGCCCCTTTTTCCCTTCAACCGCCCCCCCCCCCAGGACAGGGAGAAATGAGCAGACCTTTCCCTGGAAAAGTGATGGCAAAGTTCTGCCAGGAATACAGGAACTTTGTATTAATGCACCTTGACATTGGGTACCCCAACACTCAAACATCAGGAAATTGAAAAAATGTCAGATTTCTCCCAGCAGAGTTAACTAACGCGGGATGTGTAATGTATGTAAATATACAGTGCTACAGAGAAAACTGCAGATCCTGGAGAGGACTTGGTTCTGATCTGCACCAGCAGCCTGTGCTTATCATTTTGTAGGCAAAGAATGGATAAGACACATCTGTGGCCATGGGAATCATGCCTTTAGTGCCCTCATCTCATTAGCTTTTGAAGTAAGACATTCCAGTTTGCTTTGTGGTTCAAAACTCTCTTTTGTGTGTCTCAGAATCTGCACTGCAACATCACATCAATACAGTCTTGCTTTTTAGTAAGAGCCTGTGCTGAAAAGGCTGTTCCTGAGGATTTTGGAAACCTAGTATTTCTCAGGACAGGGATGTTTGTGTCTGTCCTGCAGGTACTCTGCACTGACTCCGGCTTAATCAAAAACCAAAGTTCTCTCATGGATTTCTGGCAAGATGGGAGCTTTACATAAAGCTTAATAATACAACACCAATTATCACAGGCTGAAATGTATGGCTTGGGTTAGCTTTATATGATGTAGGAAATATGTTGAGTTTACTTTAGCCTGAGGCTTTGGGACCACTAAACTGTGATACAAACTGAATTATTTAGAAGAGTTTTTGTATGAAAGCAGAAACCAAGTAATAGGAAATATTGTGCCTGGCATGGCATGCTGTAAAGCCTATCTCAGAATGAGTTTAAAACACCACTCTTTCACTGAGCAAACAGTGCAGGGTTTCCCAAACATGTGCAATAAAAGTATACTTATGCCACATATTTTACAGACATATGGTTCTGTAAATGTTAAAAAATAATGTATGAATGCTGTTTGGTTTGGTTTTTTAAAATATAAATTAGCCATCTGCAGAAACAGGTGCTTTACGTTTATCCGAAGACCAACTGTGCAAACCTAAAGGGAGAAATTATAAACAATGGTTTATGGAAACCTCTAAAATTTTTAATGTACTGTTTTAAACTTTCTGGTGGAAAAGGAATGATCTGATTGTTCTGTATCAGTGAATGGTGGGGAATTTAACATCTCTCATGATCTTAAAGGGTTTTTTTACATTAAGCCCTATTGGCACTTAGAAACCTGCCAGTAGTGAATGCAGTGTTCCCAGTTGTGTGCCTTACACAGGTGCCAATTTTTGACAGCCTTAATTTCATGGGAAGGAAGTATTTTTGAAGGTATTGATTGCAGTTGTTTTTTCCTATCCCTTTTTGAGAGCTATTGTGTTCTTTTGAGAGCTATTACCAAGGAAGTTTTAGAAGTTATCCCAGCTTCCCATTTTAATATTAGTGATGGATTAATGGACATAATAGTGATAAAATCATCTGAAGTGTAAAATAAATGCAGTTTATTCAGCAGGTTCATAGTTTAGTGTATAAATGTCCAAAATACTTTTATGTACATGTTTCATGCTTTAAAATATGTCAGACCTGCCTTAGCTGTGGTGTCACACACAAGCTGCCAAATGGCTTGGTTTTCTTCAGCTTTTGTGGTGCTAGCATCATAAAAGCATAAAATTCATTTAAGTGGAACATGTCAGCTTAAGAGCCACGGGGCACTTCTCTGGAGGGTTTATTAGCTCAGGTACAGCTTTCCTGCACACAGATGTACTGTTGGCACGATGAAGCCATAGGTTAAACCCTCCCATGCTTTAGGGATATGTAAGGAACACCCTCTGCTACTAAGAAAAAGCACAAGTTGGATCATCCACAGTAAATGTTTATAGCTGAGATAAAATGTTTTATTTTAAGCCATAAACCAGTTGCTAACTGCTTGGAAGAAAATGTTAGGAGGAAATGTTTCTTAATGCAGTGCTTTTCTGAAAAGTCTTTTGTGGAGTTCCTCAGGGTTCTGCTTCCTCAGTGAATGGATTCAACACACATGAAAAATGATAAAAAATCACTTCTGCAAAACAGAACTATGATTAACAGTCCCATGCACTCTTTATTATGAAAAATGGAGATGGGAGTACACAGGCTGCCATTTTAAATTTACTGGCTGTGAACTTTTTTTTTGTGGAAGTAAATACTCAGCTGATCTCTCATTGATTCTGGAGTGCTGGTTGAAAGCAAGCAGTTCTTTTGCTGTATTCCTTTTTTCTTCAGTGATCTGGCTCCTTTTTTAATTTAGTGAAGGAAAGCATGTCTCTGACATGTAAGCAAAGCTCAGCTAGCCTTTTTTGTGTCAACAAGAATGCCAAGGCATTTTCCCAGTGTGCTGAGGAAAATGACAATATTTGAATAATTCAAAAATGCCCAAAGTTCTCAAACTTCATTCTCAGCTATTGTTTTGCCCAATCTATTATGCATTGAAAGCCTCAATAGTGATTGATGAACTGCCTGTAGCAGTGAAGATTCTCTGTTCCATGTGTCAAATTAATCCTGTGTAAAATGATGCTGTCTTTACACAGGTTGGAGAGGAAGCATTGCAGGTTTTTTGGTGTAATTGCTGCATTAGACAGGCAACATCCAGCAGAGAGCAAGTGCTTCCATTCCACAGGGCTTAACAAGTGTTGTGTCTTGTACAAAAATCATAAACCCTGTGGTGGTTAGCGATGCTTAATGAACACTGTATTGCAGGTCACCCAGGTTTCAAGACTCAGTAGATTCTGCTGCTCCATGCCTGAATGGAAGTCACCCGGCTCAGCACATTAAACAAGAATGCCCCAGTGATTATAAGGTTCTGTCTGAGGCTTCCACACATAGGAGGATTACAGAGGGGATGGAGCTGAGAGCCTCCAGTAGTCTGCATCCTGAACTAGACCTAATGAATAATAGCTTTACAAATTCACTTTCATCCTACTTGTTTAATAATGAACACAGCTCCTCCCTGGGTCCTTTGTCACTTGGCACCCCTCAGCACTCGGCCAGGCTACAAACAAGCAACCTGAAGAAGAGATGCATCTCTGTTGTGCCGTCTTCAGCCGAAGGAATCGATATTACAGCGATCATCCGCACGTCGCAGACGTCACTGGTCACCTGTGTGAATGGACTGCGGGCTAACTCAGCTGGCATTTCCTCTCATCCTGTGGAGATCAGTCATCACAGTGCTCAAAAATCCTCTCAGCCCCAATCTTGCTCTCAGCCTGGAAACCCTTGCAGTATTCCCTCCCCTCCAGCATGCCTTGTACCTCTTTCCACTGAATGTGACAGAGGTGAGTGTGAGCAGATACAAATGCAGCAAGTCGAGGAGAATGGCAGCCTCAGCCTTATGATGAATGGTACGAGCCTTCCTCACCAGAACTCTTCGCACGGCACCCAGAAGGTGAGTTTCTTAAAACAAGAACCGGCTGACGATTATTCCTCCACTGCTGATCTTTTTCGCCATCACCAGGGGCTGCCTCCCCCTTACCACCTCCACCAGCAGCTCAGCCAGACCCCAGGGACGTTGCCTCACCTCAACTCCTCCATGTCTCCCAAGTCCCTGCAGCCCAGCGACGGCGACGAGCAGGACCTCAGCGGTGGCAAGCAGGTCTGTCAGTGGATTGACTGCAGTGCCACTTACGACCAACAAGACGAACTGGTCAGACACATAGAAAAGACTCACATTGACCAGAGGAAAGGAGAGGACTTCACTTGCTTCTGGGCAGGCTGTGTCCGCCGCTATAAACCCTTCAATGCTCGTTACAAACTGCTGATTCATATGAGGGTTCACTCTGGAGAAAAACCAAACAAGTGCATGGTAAGTCTGGATTATATTTGTTTGAATAGAAACATAACTGCTCTTCTCTCTTTCTTGCTCTCTCTTCGATCTTATTCCAATATAATTGTTGTGCTTTCCTGTAACTTAGTCTGTAGCAGGCTAAAGGGGAATTGGAGAAAACCTTAAGCTAGAAGGAAATGATTGAGTAAGAAATACTGTAGTTCTTGGAAAAGGGATTCGGTTTCCTTATATGAGAGCTTAACTTTTAATACAGTGCTTTGTTTTTTTAATATTCATTAAACCACTAATAAAGTGATGATCAAAGCACGCAGCCGTCATTTAACGTAAAACAAAGTCACTGAGCCTCGGGTGACATTTTTAATCAAGAAACATAAAACACATCTAATAAAATTCTTTTCATTCCTTCAGCTGAACAATAACCCATAGAGTTGTGAGTGCAAAAGCTTCAAATGGTAGTTTAGACAAAAGAAAGAAACTTGTTAAAGGATTTTAAACAGTTAAAAGACTCAAAAGAGTATATTTAATTACATTTTCAAAGGTTGTTAGGGGCTTTTTTAATTTGCAAAACAGAGCTTTAAAAATAAGTAAAAACCATTGTTCTCTTCTGATCAAGAAGATGTAAACAACAGCAGTGTTCCAAAAAGAGGATCTTGGGAATAACACCATCTCTGCATCTGCCCACCATGATGACAATATGGCCAAACTAAAATAAAAGTTAATGACTTCCATTAAGCTTTCCACATGTTTGAAACAACAATGATATAAGACCCTGACTGAAACAGATGAAGCAAAACAAGTTTGACATAAGCTTCCAAATTGGGCCATGAAATTTGGAAAGTCTCATTTGTAACACCCACACGCGTGTGCATGCACACGCACGCACGAAAAAGTGCAGACAAAGGGAATGGTTATGGCAGCAGGTTGTGGTTCTTGATAGGCAGAATTTTCAGCTATATGTCTATTTTATTGTTTTGATCAGAGCATGATGCAATGGAAAATGCTTGTAAGGATGTTAGATCATGACAAACTTTTCCATGGTAAACTGTAGCTTTCTATAGAGGAATAGGAAAGAAAGTTTGTAGAAAAAGCTTTCGGGCCTGTGATGGTTATGGAAGGGAGAAGGAAGAAAACAAGAGTATTCAAAATGTGTTGCAGAGAAAAATTTTCTGTGTAAGTGATTGTCCTGATTATGTTTTTATTTCCATTGGATAAATGAAAAACATTATCTTAATGTCTGCACTGTTTAGTGGGTATTCCCTAAGATAATATTGGAAACAGTGCACATACTTCAAGAATACCATCAAATTGTCCAAGATAAAATGGAAACACTCTAGGACTTATGTGTTTCTTTTTGTTTTGAAAGCAATAACTGAGTGGTTCTATTCCAGAAGTAGCTCTATGACATTTTCTAAATGTACAAATGAATTTAACTTCTCCTGAATAGATTTCTTTTAATTCTAAATTATCAAAGGATAATGCAAGTTTGCTTCTTTCCAAACAAAATGGTAGGTAAGTAAATTGAAAGCATACTTAAAACATGAAGCCCTGATTAGTTTCCTGTGATGCTGAAAGATCAGTAGACTCTGTGGATAAGGGAACTTGTCTCTTTTCCTGAAAAATGCATATTTAACAGGTACTGTATGGTAGATTTCTTATGTTACATTCCCATTCCCATTCACAGAAAACTTGGTGAACCAGAGAAATGCCGTAATATCTTAGCAAATGCTAAAAATGTCCTACTTTCAATTAATTTCATCTGCAGTAAAGTACCAGCTTTTGATAACACATCAAGGTTTTGTGAATAGGTTGGAAATCTATAGGTTGGAATCTGATATTGCAGACAGCCTTTATGTCATATTTATATAGCCTTGGCATGTAAGTATTTAAAGATCTCTTTTACTGGAGCAGATATTGTAGTTGTTCCCATACATGGAACAGCCCAATCAGGACTGGGAGCTCCACATTGCTCAACTTGGAGTTAACTCTTCTCTTCCCACAGTCCACTGTCAGCAGAGGTATCGCGTGTTAAATGTTGCAGTCTGGAATTCTGCAGGGAGGGAAGTGGGTCCAGGAGAATACACAGAAACCATGTCTTCTTTGCAAATTTAGTTTTCTACCCTGAAAAGAGCTTGAGCTAGCAAGGGCAGGATCCAAAGCTGCAGCACAGCTCCTTGAAGTTATTAATATCAAGTGGGGATTATTTGCCCAGTGAATTCCATTCCGCGTGAAACAGGGGTTGCTGTGCAGTGTTGCATTGTGCAGTGATGTCATGTAATTTTAAATTATGGCTTTTCTTTTGATGTGGTAATAATTGTGCTGTTATTCCTGCAAATTAAGAAGGCAGTTCATTCTCTGTCTATAGAGGTCTGAGATTTTGTTTTGTTTTTGCTGTAGCTCTGTTAAAGTAACTTTGCGTCTCTTGGTATTTGTAGTGGAGATTTTCTTTCACTGTTCACAATTACCCATTGTACTTTCTTTTTAAGCCCTCAATTTCTCTCTTGCCTGTAAGATTACTGCCTGACTAGGTACTGAACTGCTCAGGAGAAGCTAACAGTGAACAGCACCCCGCCCTCATACATAAAAGTACTTTTCCATGTAAAATTATTAATTTCTTATGACAGGCTTTGCTACTATGTACTGTAATAGACAAAGGAATTTTGGAATTCAAGCTACTTGAGAACAGGAAATACATGAGACATTTTGATTGAAAAGTAAATGGTTCACTAAAACTGCAGTTAATCCTTTTATTATCTTTCCAACAGCAGTTTCCACAATACTTTCATGAGGTAAGCTTCCTTCAGTCCAACTGTAACACTCTCATCGTTGCAGCTGGTTTGAATTTAGCGAGCCTGCTTCTTTCTTTACTACAGACAGGCGACAGGCAAAACAGGATCTGGTGTGGAGCACTGCTGGTGTTTTGGGTCCATGTTCTGCTCACTGTGTTCCATTGCCAGAGCTGGTACTATGAGTATTCTGTTTTCATGTTCCATTAAATATTCTAATTAAGTGGTGCCTTCTCATCATTGTGTCCTTCAGTTTGGTTTTTCCTTGGGCTCTGCAAGTAGTCTAAAGGAAACTACCTAATCTCTTTGCAATATCCTGTTATGTTTCATACTTAACTCATGTTATTTTAGTTTTATTAAATTTGGGGTTCATCTGCATTATAATCAAAAATATATCCAACAAAAATAATGATGCAATGCCTTTAAGACTTTAACTTCTGAAGATTAATTTCATGCTTTTTTAGATTTGATGTCCCAGACAATTGGAATTTTGATTGTCTGAGACAGCAAAAATTAGCAAGCTTAAATGGTTTTTATTTTAAAAAAAGGTAGAGAAAAAGTTTCTCATAACTACATCTTTTGCTGCCTTTCAGTTCTTCAAATACTTTGGTGAGTAGAAGCATGCAGATCTCCAGATACTGCATCCTTGGTTTAAGCCTCTGCTTGCAAATGTAAATAGAGAGCTGCTCATTTAGTTGTCTAGAATTGTTTGATTTGGACAAATCTGTACTTGGCTTATTAGTTTACCCTCTTGTACTCTTGTGGCTTCATAACGAGTAGAAAATATGTTCCCAGCACTACATTCATGTGTGCTCAGGGGCCTTCCCAGAGAGGAGCAAGGTAAATTATTTATCTTCATGTAATTGCTACAGGTGTAATTAGTGTTTATAGAAATTGGCTATCATAATGTATGTGATATCCACAAAAGGAGCTGGACAGCGGTGATATTTATGGTTAATGTCTTTAGTTTTTGAATTTCAAAGAAGCAGATGCCTTCTCTGTGTGTTCTAGACCTGTTTCTCTGAGAGTTAAGACTTTGAAGCAGAATCTTTTTTTCATGTATATATTCAACATACTCAGTTTGGGAGGAATCTGAATGGAATGATTTGGGTGCTGTATTGTACACAGTGAAATTCAGCACCTGTGCTGTTTGTAGTCAGTTCTTTTGAATCCCGAAGGCTGAGACACCATAGGTACTGCATTAAACATGGGGAAATTGAGACAGAGAAGATAAGTAACTTGCCTAAGGGTGTCTTTAGGCGATTCCAGCATTCCGGGGCAGATCTTGTGTTCCAATCACCATTTCACACAAACTAACAATTTGCAATTTACTGGTGAAACAGATTTTTGTACAGATTGCACAAAAGATTGTGCTCTGGCTGAACTTCCTGTTAATTTTTCGCTGCACGTCTCTGACGCAGGTGCTTTGACATGATGTGAGTGTGTGAGAGCTTTCATCAGAAGGCTTGGCTGCATCTGTAACACTTCATAGACAGCAACCTGGTTATTGGGAATACAGGAGAATGCCTGTGGAGCAGATTACTATTATTGCTTCTGTTTCTGAGGAAACCAGTGTGACATCTCTGTTCTCAGTAGATGGCGAGTCTGATGCCGTCTGCAGTCCATGGGGAGTGTGTGTCCAGCAATGGAGGGTGGGAAATGAGATCTCTACAGGCTACAGCTACAGAGGAATCTCAGGGACAGCCCTGCATCTGTGGGGAAAATGGATCTGCATGCAGCAGCTTATCCTCTTGTGAGTTACTTCACCTAAACAACGAGTTTCCATGCCTGACTCGAGGGAATGTTGTGGAAGTCTGGAAAATGTTTTCAGCTTTTGGAGTGGAGGGTGTCATGCACTGATGCCAAAAGAGTGCTTTAAAAGAACAACAATAATATTGGGCTCACTTTCTTTCCTTTGAAGTCAGTAGTAGGAAACATCCATTCTATCAAAGCTGCCTCACCAGCGATCTCTCTTTTTATTAGGTCTCTGATGGCATTTCCCGATACTGTCAAGGAACGTCAGCATTCAAAACACTCTGATTAGAAGAGTAGACAGCAATTCAGTGGTTTTGTGGAAACACAATGTTTGTTTGTTTACAAAGCCCACTGCAGATTCCAGGGCAATACAGATGGGTTTAAGCGTGACCCAGCACTGGAGGGCAGGCCAACAACTGGCTTTAGGCTTGTCTCTCTCTCAGCTCATGCCCAACCAGCTGGTGAATTTGAACTCGTGTCTGCCCACAGGAAAGCTCCACACTAACAGATCTTGCAGAGCAAAAGCAGCAGAAATTACTGGGCCCAGATTGCATTGTGAATGGGATTGTCCCATGTTCAGTGCAGCAGGACAGAACTGCAGATTCTGTCCTGCTGCAGTGCAATGGCCCCGCACTACCCTTGGGGGCTTGAGACCTTGCCTTGAGCTGGGCTGCAGAGGGAGGAGCTGCCAGGGTTTTCCTGAAAGATTCTCAGCCTCCCAGTTTGGTCCTGGGATTGTTGGGCTTCTATGATGTGCATCTGCTTTATCAGGCTGATAGAAAAATGATACAGGATGCTGGACCTGATGGAATTGTGCTCTGACCAAGCTGGACTGGCTGCCTTTTCTCTTACTTTCCAGCAGTCTGATATGGGTTAGGTCTGGCTGACATACTGCCAGGGGTTCTTTTTGCATAAATCTAAATAAATTAAAATGAAGTAAATTCCAAGTGTTGCTGCCAGAATCCAGAATGGCTTTCAAGTTCACTTGTCTGCCTTAAAAATGTTATGCAGGACACTGAAGAGGTCTGAGAAATGGAATATGGTAGTTAGAGGTATAGCATTAAACTTCCATGGAGGAGGCTTTCAGATACATACTTTTTTAATCTTACCAGAATGTTTAATTCCACAAGGATTAATTTCATTTGACCTGATAAATTATTAAGTAATTGGGGACTTGTTTAAACCATGCTAATCCTGAAGATTTCCTGATGCATTTGTGCAGATCTGGTGACTGTGTGTAGTTATTGCTGTTGAGTGTATTAAATAAGAAACAAAATGGGGTATTAACAACAATATCACCACAACATAGTGGGCACTCCCCCATGAAACTCCCTGCCATAGGATATAGTAATTAATTGCCACTGTTATGGTTCTCACAGTGTTGGATAATTTCCACTAACAATACTTGGTATCTGCTGAAGGTAAGGTGATAGGCAGATAGTGGTTTAGGGAACAGATAGCCTTGTGACAAAAGCATGGATATTCATTCCCATCCTCCATGATAGAAATTTTATTAGGTATTCCACCAGTTTTTTCAAACCAGCAGTAGGATCACAGTAGGGCTTTGAGAAAAAAACATTTGTGAATCTGGGTCACCTTCATTTTGGAAAAGAAGTGATGTGGGACAGTGAACAGGACTAGAGGATTTTGTTACTATTGACATTTTATAGACAATGTGCTATTTTGGAAATGTTTCAGTATTTCAACCCATCATTTTTTACTTTCTGTTTCAGAATGAATAAGGTTTAAACAAAGACACTTCTTTTTGTTGTTGTTTTAAAAGCTTTTCCCATTTGATTTATTCGGTGTTTTTATTTTGTTAGTAGAATCCCCCAAACAATTATATTTCAGCTCATCCTGGACTGATTTATCTTCTCTTCATTCTTCAGTGTTCTGATTTGGCTACTGAAACACATATTTTTCACCAGAATTCCAACTGTGACCTGATTTGAATACAAGGAAAATGATCCATTTGCCTGCAAAGCCACAGATATTTGTCAGAATACTAAACACTGAGGTTTTGACAAATACCTGACAATGCTCTGATTGAAAGAGAACATCTTCAAGGAAAGGGAACAGTTTAGTATTAAAAGTGGTTCTCCCCAGGGACTGTGCTGCTGGCACCCTTGTGGCACACAGGATGGGTAGTTGTACCAGAACTCCTCCACACCAAGCAAAGTCATTCATGTTCTTTGTCAAATAATATGGGCTGAAGTATGCCCAGCTTCGAAAAGTGAAATTTATTAGTTGTGACCTGCCCTGTCTGGCTGCCAGACAAACTTCTAGGCATGTCTCCCAGGTCTTTTTTGGAAGATTTCTTCTAGGCTCCTTTCCCTTCCCTTTGCCCAGTTTGCATACAAAAATGACATTTTGATACCATGTTTTTTGTCTTTCTCCTCTTGTCCCACAAGAATGAGCAGTAGTGATTCTTTCTCATATTAAGACACTCAGAATTATTTCCAGCTCTGCTGTGGCCTGGCTCTGCATGTAGATTTATTCAAACCCCAGTCTCAGCACAGACCTATAAACCTCTCATGAGGCATCACCTTTTGAAGATATCTTGCAAGCAGCCTCCTAACTCCCAATTCATTCCAGCTGCACCACAAGATCACTTTCTTTGCCATGCAGATCAATGGATTTTATCAAATAATCACATCTGAAGAGCAAAAAGGGAGAAAGGCTTTCCAGCCTCTAATCACTGCATTTGCAATAACTCTTCAGGATTTCTGTAGCTCACCATTTCTCATGCAGCAAAAGTGTGTCAAGGTTTCTTTCTCACTGCCTCCCCTGCCTTGGAGTGAATCATCCATGGGTTTCACTGTTTAAATCTTCTCAGTAGTAAAGATAAGTGATACATCCTCAACTAGTCAGACATATTCTCCACTCTAGTAATAAGTTTTATAGAGCAGGAAATGTAATTGTGAAATACCTGTTTCCTGTAGGAATATCTCAAGAGTACCTCAAAGATGTGTCCAGCAGTTGTGTCCTAAAACCATAATTGTGCAGGATCCAGCATCATTTTGGGAGGGTGAGTTGTCTTCAGAAGATCTGGGAAAGCAGGGTGCATTCAGTGATTTGAATAATAGCTGCAAGCAATAGAGAGGAATCTTCTTTTTACCTCCTGAATTTAATTATAAAAAACAACTTGTATCAGAATATTATTAATCCTGTCACTTGGTGGACAACTTGGCTGCTTGGTGCAGAACTCGTTAAGTTCTAAAATTTTAAACGAAGTATTTGTTCTTGTGTTCTTGAGGTTAAGTGCTTGGCTTTATTTTATTCCTTTGTATGTGTTCTGTGGGGATTATTAAAAGTGGTAGGAATTGTTCAGAACTCTCAGTGATTTAGCCTCTCTGAACAGTGATTAACCTCAAGAAGAAAAAATAGTTTCTATCACCTGGCAGAAGGCTTGGTTAAATTAAAAAGCCATAAAATTATTGTTTAAAACCTGTGCCAACGATATACTTAATAATGTTTCTTATTAGGCAAATACATTTTAATACTCCGTATTAGTGAAACCTATGTCATTTAATAAAAATGTTAATCTGCATTTGTAGGCAACAGAGAGGCTGTATAGTGTAGTCTCAGGGGAGAAAGAGGAATTTAGTGCACATTAAAAACTTTATGCAGTCATTTATGCAGTTTTATCTCAGTTCTCAATGTGGTGCATTTGTTTGTTAGTTTGGGGCAAACCAGCAGCAGTTAGCCTTTAATATCAGATGAGAAATGAAAAGTCATCGTTGCACGGTGCAGGGTCACATTCTGAAACCTTCACTGGCTCATTTAGCAAGTAGTCCAGTGGGCCTGGTAAAAAACCAATGTGCTGGTTAAGCTAAATATATCAAAATGACTTGCTGGCATCTGACAGCTCACTCTGAGCTATTTCCAAAAGCAGGTCGGGTTTTGGGTAGGTTTGTTTTGGAGGTGCCCTGCTCTGCACCTCTGAAGTTGAGGTCCTCTTCTCTCAGACCAGGAACTGAGTTACTGAAATGTTGTGAGCACTTAGGGATATTGTCACCTTGTATCTCCTCTTCCTTACAAGTACAATGAAATAAATTTCTTTGGAGCACAGTGAGGGTGAATAATCACAGTGAGGCCAATAAGTTAATGTGCCCATAATGCTATTTTGCATCTCTAATCATTCCTTCTGCTGAGAATCTCAAAGCTCTTTCAAGCTTTTGCCTGCCAGTGGCGTTTCCTGTGTGATGAAAACTCTCGTGCCCAAGTTCCAGATACAGCTGAATTAAGACAAATTACTCTGCTGCTTTCTCTCCCTGTTTAAACTGGTGTCATTGTAAAGAACACATTAAGTGCCTGGCAGAAAAGGCAAGGAAAAGATATCCTCCTTCCCACACTATTTTCTCTGTCATGTATTTTGTAAAGTCGGTGTAAGACTGTGCACCTTTGCAGACCAGAAAGTCCCTTCTACTTCAGAACATTATTCTCATGAGTAGAGGTGTGCAAGACAGTGATTTTATTCAGCTGTACTATGGCTTTCAAAGAAAGTGTCACCATTGTAGAGAATTCAGTGCCCTATGTTCTATCTTAAAGACACCTGTATTTTCTGTATTTGAGCAAGTCAGAAATGGCTGCATTTCAAATGGCTGTGCATTTAATCACAGACATTTGTCAGTGCCTGACTTTTCTGTTTACATCTCTGGCTGATTGTGGAGTCAAGGAACAATAGGAGTTTTATTTCAAAGTCTGCTGTAGCTGTCTATATCAGTGTCTTCCCTCCATCTCCTTCTTTTATTGTTGTGTACAGATAACATATGTGTGAAGAGATCCTCTGCTCAGGTACAGTGGAGCTGCAGTGTTAAATAATTGATCTTGATCTGTCTTTTGAAACTGCATCCAAGGCATTTAAAAGTGGGAAATGGAAAAAGCATGTTCTCATAATCCAGCTCAGTAAAGTTTGCACAACTGCTCTTTGTTTCATCATGCCTACAATAAATCTTTCATTTTTGCCAATTGAGAATGCCTACTAAATCTGCAAATGATTACTTCCCTGAATTGTGTTGGGATTCTTGCAATACATTTTTCTTACATGGGTAATGATAAAATAAGAGTCCATCAAAAAATATTTTATTGCCTGGCAGAGAGCCTTTTATGAAATGGTTTTGATTCAAGAAGATTCTTCCAAGTGTTTTAGAACCGTTGCTTACAACTTCCCTTTAACCCTTGCATGGAGGGTTGCCAGGCCCTGGGAATGTCAGGAACAGGGTCAGTCAATCAGCAGCTGGTGGAATGCAGGACCTGGGTATCAGTTTAACCTGCAGCCCTCGGCCTGAGAGCGCGAGCGCGAACTTGTAAAGGGGATTGTGTTACCACGAGATTAGAAAGCTGATGAATGTCAGACTGGTGGGAACCTTGTAAAACTAATCTGCTGTATCCATGTTGATATGATTGCACCCTGCTTCGATGAGAGAGTGAGGAAGAGGGAGTATTACAAAAAGGAAAGCACAAGGCAGAACTTGTGGGGTGGGGCCATCTGGGTCACTGAGCCCAGGCAGCACCTCACAATAATCCTTCAGTACACCCAGAGGCACAGAGCGCCTCTCTGTCCCTGCTTTCAGGAAAGGTGTATTGTCAACACTGTAGCTTGTAAGTCAGGACCTTTCAGTCATGTGAAACAAATCCTGCCCTTTTTCCCCTTGATTTCAGATTGGGTATGACTACGTTTGTCTGCCTGTGCTCAGGAACCGGCCAGCTGTAGAAATTACCCTGCTTTCCTTACAAAGAGACGCAGTCTCAACCAGTTCCCTGCGGACCTCGAGCAAACTGTCTCTACATAAAACAAGGCCCAGGGGGATGTTCCTGGAATGGTGCAAGTCATGATGCCTGAAAACACATTCAAGTACTGCAGGGAGAAGGGATCTGGCAAGAGATAGATACCTTGTGGTACTCACTTGCACTCACAAAACAGCAGTAGACCTGACTCGGTGTAGGGTGCTCTCAACAAAACCACATCTGTTGCTTGACGTGTTGCCCACTTGCCTCCATGTAATAAAATGTCCCCTCAGAAAAGACATGGGAGATCAGGGAAAAAAGCAGATTGTGTGAAAATATTTTTAAGTATCACAGTTACTTGCAGGGTTTTATCTTCCTGCATATCCTCAAATGTAATGACATTTTTAATTGCATGTTCGTGGTGATCTCAGAGTTCCCTGTTTACAGTACTTTGGTCCAACTGAACATTTTTAGGTCATGCTTTGTCTTCAAGGCCAAAGAGTGAAAAGCTGACAACTCCCAGGAACCAGACATACATCAGATGCACAGAGCACATCAGCTTAGTCAGAGTAATTCTTTTTGCCAGGTAGGTGATAAATAGCGTGTTCTACATTTCAGATTGGCAAACTTCCTCCTGCGTACACCTTGCTTCTAAGCTGAAGTGACAAAGTTATCTTCAAAGTTGACCACTGACCATTTCTGTTCAGATTTTGCAAGGAGGCACTCAGGAATACTTTCAGGTGTGATGAGACTGCTGAATTTGGAGGGAGAGGTATTGGAGGTAACATTGGAAAAGGCTGGGTGAGGGATTCTGCATCATCCCTCCTCAGAGATGGATATTGAAAAGCAGTAAATTTAGGACTTTGTAAAGGAAAGACATTTTTTAATACTGAGCAAAGTTAAGTGGATCAGAATGGAAGGAACCTTTTTGAAGCTTGGGTCTTCTTCTTGGGGGACTGTGATACCCCCAGCCTTCCTCAGTACCTCTCACACAACTTGTAGCCAGGCCACTAGAATGACAGCACGTTTAAAACATGAATATTTGTAACTGCATTACTTCATTTCTAGTGCTGTAAAAATACCATTCACATAATGGGGTAATGGCCTGCAAGTTCTCATTATTTCAACTGTTTTGGAGTTACAGGAGTTCTGTTCCTTTATGGCAAACATCCATTTTTCATTTTAACATCTTTGGCACTTGCCTAAAGGATGGGAAATTAAAAAATGATTAAGGGGACAGAGAGACAGTCTTTTAAGGAAAGATGAAAGGAATTAAACTGAGGCTGGGGTGGGAAGAAAAGAAAAGGGAGGGATTGCTTAGGAAAGAATAGAAAACAAGTAGGGATGATCAGGCAAAATCAGGCAAAGGAGAATTTAATTTTTCACTAAAGGTTTCCCAAAAAGGAGGTCTGTTTTAGAGTGGAATAATTTCATAGTGGAAATAGAAGATGCCCAACTGTATGAGTAACATAAGTTGTCTTAAAAAATCGGAAAGTAAATTGTAGGGAATAATTTTGAAAGCAAAATTACATCACATTTCTGCCACTCTCTGAACACAGATTATTGCATTACTAGGTGTAAGAGAAGGAAGTGCATTAGCAGGCATAGGGATACACTTTAAGCCTTCAGATGTCTGCACTCTGAATGTGTTATTTGTATATTTTTGTCCTGCTGATGTTGCCATGAGGTAGCTGAGGATGGTCCCCATGCAGAGCTCAGGGTTCTCAGCATCCCCCCAGCAGGGGACCCCACTGTCCTGCCAGGCCCCACCCTCAGACCTTTTCACAAACAGGTCCTTGCATTTCACAGTGGCAGGTGTGAAATGGGGGATGACTGGCTCGAGAGTCCATTTGCCAAGAAAGATACATTTTGTTTTGCTTTGCCTTTACCAAGTTTGACCTTTATAGAACAAAAAGTTCCTCCTCACCATGAAGGAAAGTCTCACTATTGATTCCAGTGAAAGCTAACACACCTCATAGAGCTTTGTGCCAGAAACCGCTGTGCCATGACACATGGATGCTTTATTTCTGCTGTGAAACAGGGCAGAGAGAGAGTTGAGCACAGCAGCAGCTTCACCTGCAGCTTCCTGGTCCCACTCACTCAAAATTCAGGCAGTGAAACTCAAGTGCTGGATCCAGCTTGTTTGGTGTGCAGTGGTGGGTGTCCCAAAGCCCCGGGGCTGGCTCTGTTTTTGGCTGTGGATGGGAGCCCTGGGTGTGTGGGAGCTGCACAGCTACAGGAGCACAGGCAGGTGATGGTAAATAAAACCTGGGGAGAGGGAAAGAAGCCAGATCCTTCGCAGACATCTCTGCCAAATCTGTATCTGGGCCTACTTGGTCAATTTTTTGCTCTTTGTTTGAGCCAGCCATTTTGAATGAGTTGTTCCCTTTAGCAGCTTAAAGCACTGCCATGGAGAATTTATGTGATGGTAGGTACCACCACATAAAGTTTTATAGGTAGACAGGAGGGTGCAGACTTAGAAGTTAGGGTTGACTATTTCAGCTTGTCAGATATAGCTTCTGATACGTGTCAATTGTTTTATGAAAATCAGGGTTGGAACACATCTCTGAATGGCAAGAGAAATAAATGGGTATCGTAGTCATACCAGATACTTTCAATTTTGATTGTTTATAGCAACGCTGACAGAAACTAACACTATACACAAAACTGGTTTTGAAACTGCCCTTTTTTCAGAGTTAATGACCCACAGGCTAATGGAAATTTGCCAGTTTTTACCAGCTGGGATCTGGCCTGATTTTGCTGGGAAAAAAAAGTGCAAGGCAAAGAAACCATTTGGATTTCTGAAAGTCTGTGATGGTTCTCTTCTCTCATTATAAAACCTTCACTTTTTTTTTTTGTTGTGCTTATAATTGACGTGTGCTTAGCAGAAATGCTGGCTTTGCCCAAGGACAGCATACCCTGCTCGCCCAAGAATTCCTTTTGACAACTGCATTTAGATCCACTGCTGTGCAAACCCAAACCCAGCCCAGGCTTGAGGAGCCCAGGCTCCTTTCACAGTTTCAACTGTGAAAGGAGTTGTATTAAATCATGGCTTTGAGGATCCACTGACACAGCTCAGCTGCTCTGGCTCCATCCAGTAGAGGGTAGTCATTTTATGCATTTTATGATCTGCTCCTCCATTTATTGCTCTCAGGGCTTTCCCAGGTATTACCTGGGGACTTCTCACACGAAAGCCACGGCTGGTTTGGTTCCCATAATTAACCTGGGAAAGGCAGACTCTGTACCTGAGTGCATTTCTTTATAAAGTCAACAAAAGAGGGAGAGTAAGCCATTTGTACTAATTGTATATATAAAAAATAATCCCTAAAGGCAAGACTGTATAAGGTGCATTATGTTCAGGCAAGTGTGGGATCATTAGTGTCATTCATGATAATTTGATTTACCCCCATGGCTTCCAAACAATATGTGGCTCGTAGCCTCATGAATTGGCGTGAGTTAAGAATTGCATGGCAGCCCTGCATTTTTAGAAGGAAAGCTCTTAGGTCTTACTATGATGAAGGCTCTTTTGTTGTAAAGTTTTCTTTACTAAGATAGATGTTACTTCAGTTCACACTAAACAAATTGACTCTGGAGTTTTCTGTCTCGGTTTGCCAGAGACAAATTGTGAAAGCATCTAATTGTAGCCTAAACAAAACCATATTTTCCTTAAAAACATGGCAGTGTGTCATTCTAAGTCTGTGGGGCTTTGCCCAGGAACCCATTTCAAGCAACAAAAAAACCCAAAAGAAACCCAAAAAAAGCCCCCAAAAAACCAAAAAACAAACACAAAAAAACCCCAAACCTGGGCAAAATAGCCACCTTAGACAAAACACCTTAGACTGTCAAACCTGTATATTAAATTGAGTGGTTTTGGTTGCAATGCTGCACTGAAAAAGTTTCATTGTTTGAACTCTGTCCCTCCATGGAATCAAAGACACTGATGTATACTTAAGAAAATGGTAAATATGGAATGCTGGCCAATGTAGCTTAAAAGAAGTTACAAGTAAACAACAATATCTAAACGATCAAATTTCTGGTCTTATTGCAGCCAATTTTCACTTAGATTATGAGGGATGAAGAACACTGAGCTTTTAAATCCCCATTCCTAGTCCTTTATAACATTTATCAGTGTACAGTGGCTTTATTCATGACCTGAGTCTGGTTCTGATAAATTTTGAGAACTATTTCATAATGTTATTGTAGAAATTATAGATGCATCATTTTGGCCATCAAGTCATTGTGCTTATGTGGGGGAAAGAGAGGTTGATGGGAAGGGCTGAGAGCAAAGGGGCTGATTCTTCTGCTAAAAATGTAGAAATATTTGCTGATGAGAAGTCAGCTCTGCTGTTGGGTGTGCAGTCAGAGTGGCCATTGCACTCCCAGGTGGAATTGTGGCTGTTCTCTCACCTGCACTTGGCTTTGTCCACTCTGGAGCACCTGGTGAGGGAGAGACACCTCTGCTTCCCCAGTGTCCCCACCTTTGGTCTCCAAGCAGAGCAGGGTCTTCATCCTTATGCACCTGTGTGGAGCCTTCCCAGCTGTGACCTTCAAGCCTCTGCCAATTCCTAAAGGCAAATGTCAGCAGTGCTGAAAGCAGGGGCAGAATTCCCATTGACCACAAACAAGTGGGAGCACAGCCAGGGCTGGGATGATACGAGCTCAATCATCAATCCCCCTTCCCAAGATCCTGAGTGGCTCTGTGCACAGGGGGATGACTTCCCCCTCCTGGGCTGGGCTTTCCACAGCTCCCGTGTACAGCACCTCTGAGCTGCTCCCCACACGTTTGGAAACAGGGTGATTCAGTCTGGTGATTCAGCTTGGGAGGCTTTGAAGGTTTTAGCTCAGGTTTAGGGAAAATATGCAGCATGAATCACCCAGGAACTTTGTTTTCTCTGTGAATTCTATGGCAATTGCACGTTAGAGGAATGTTTAAGGAAGAACAGAGTAAGACATTGGAGCCTTTTGTTACAGTCAGTCATATCCCACTGAAAGCCAAGTGTTCCTCAAATTCAGCAGACAACACATGCCTGGTGGTCATTTGGGAATTGAGAAGTGATAAGAGGAGAGGGCATGTCTTATCTGAATGTATCAATATGCAGTGCTGAAAGGAAAAGAAAGGGAGCAACTCCTTTATCCTTTCTTCCTTTGTAAATCCAGCCCTATCTGTTACATGATGGATACAGAATTCTAAATTTGTCACATGGAAATTGTTTTAATTTTTGGTCTTGGGGCAGCCAGGAAATGAAAAATTAGAATAAGAATTAGTGGGAAAAGGATGGTTTATTATATATTAGCACAGTGTATTGGTTAATTCAGGAATTAATAAAACTGACAGCTGATAGTGGTGCTAGGGCCCATGTTTTAGTTGTATCCCATCAGTATCCTCTGGGTGATACCACCTTAAGCTGGCAAGGAGGCACAGACAATGGAAAAGTGAGCATCCATGGGGGTTGTCTGACCCCAGTGACCCTGTGGGGAGACCTTGGCAACTACTGAGGTCAGCAAAGAGTTGTAACACTCTTTTTTCACCCAGATTTTGTAGAAGGAAGCTGGTGGAGAACAGGAAAGGAGCTGTGAAGAGCATTTACATTTATTGAAGCCCAAAGACTTGGAAGCACCAGAGATGGGGTAGACAGAGCTGGTGTTTGGCAAGGAGAGGAGGTGATCATGTTTGGGTTCAGGACACAGGCTCTGTTTCCCCCTCAGGAAGGCAGAAGGTAGCTGTGTGGGAGTCCTGTGGCTCAGCCACACGCCCTGTGTGTGTTTTGTTTGGATATTTCTGATCTTGTTGCCTCCTTGGCTGGTATTTTGGGTTTTAGCAGCAGTGTCCTACGCAGTATTTGTTTTGGAGCTTGGCTTCCTGTGTTTGTTCTGCATCTATTAATTAATAATAATGGAGTGTCAGATCCTAGCTCTTGTTTTTTGAGTTATCAAAACGAATGCAGTCTTTGTGACCAGTTTTAGTCTTTTGTGGCTATATAGATCCCTTGTTATCAAATATTTGCTCATCACGCTACCTTTTTGCTGCCTTTGAGGAATTAAGTTCAGTGACAAAGGAGAGAGTTTCTCCTTTACTTCCAGAATTACTCATTACATGTTTGGAAAGACAAATACAAGGAGAACACAGATGAAATGGGAAGAACATGTATACAAGCTAAAGGTCTCACAAAGGGAAAATAAGAAGATCAGAGGTTACATCATATTACTGTAAGAATACATTATTTTGTTTTCAAAACTGTTATTTAACAGTGGGATGAATCCTTTAGTCATTTAGTGTTGGAACTTCCAAAATGGCTTGTGGTTGTTCCATCGTTCTTCTCACACAATTCCCAAAGACACAGACGTTAGAGGCAGTGATTAATCTTTCTGTATTAGTGGCCTGATCCAGCATTTACTGGTGTCAAGAGAAAGCTCCTCATGTACTTCAGCAGACTTTGGAGCAGGATGGTGATTTTTAAAAAAACAGATGTAAGCAGCAAATTAGAAGCAAGTTAGAGAAATCTATCCAAGTCCTGTAGTTTTAAGAAACTGCTGTATTCTGTTGTAAGACTGTCTAGAAACCTTGAAATGTATAATAATACAGAAACACATGGCTTGGAATTCATTGTGATCCTTCCTACCTTTGATCTTTTGCTTTACTTACCATCACTTGTGTGCATATGTGTGGATGTGAGAGTAAACAATATAATCCTAATTGTCTGAAAATATACATATGCTTATATAATGCCATAAATGAGCAGAGTGTTGGTATGTAAATTTCCTATGGTATATGTGGCCAGTATAAATAAATTCTTGTCACAGTAGTGGGGTTTATCTATATATTTTCCTTATAAACTAGCAGGTAATAATTTAATTCAAAAGCTCCTTCCAAAAATGCAATTAATGTCTTTTGTTATAGTTTCCCTGGGTTTAATAATCCCCTCTTCCAGATTTATATTGGTTTCTGGAAAGTAATGCTTATTAGAGTGTTTTTCCAAATTGGCCACAATAATCCACTGAAATCTGCCAGCTGAATCATTGCTATGCTTGTGAAATTGCCAGGATCGCCTGACAGTTATTACTGGGGTAGAAGGGGAGGGGGAAAGGGAATGAAAGTTTCATAATATGTCACTGTTATTGATACCTTGGCAATGGCTCTTGGATTTGGATTGATATGTTTACTGAATTCTATATGAAAGATGGAATGCCTGGTGCTGGATTGGCAGCGCTGCTATAAGGGAGAGAAAATTTAGTAATTTTGTCAGACAACTGTATTTTATTCTGGGCATATTTTAAAGCATAAACATGTATGTGCATGCATGTGTGTCTGTATGTAAGCATACACATATATATATATATATAGATATATATGTGTGTGTGTGTGTGCAAACTGCCTTTACCTCATTCCCCAGCCTGGTTCTTGAGAAAGGAAGGGGATGTATATTCCCTGAATTAGGGTCATGCTTCACATGCCAAATCCCACCACCTGTGCAAAGCACACAACCAAGTCAGAGTTCAATCATTCACCTGCAGCCACGTCTTCATGTCCTCATTCTCCTCTGTACACTGCAGGTGATGCTGGAAGCAGGGATGAGTCTCCATAGCTCCAGTAGGTGTTATTTTCTCCCATACTTCCAAAATAATTGAAAAGGGATGATTTTTGCAGTGTCTGAATTAATTGTCTGTGTGAAGTCCTGCACAACTGGGACCCAACCCTCATTCTGAGAGGGATTCCCTGACACTGGAATGCTGGATCCTGCTGCCTACATGAAAAGGTACATAAAAGAATAGCAGGGCTCTGGCCTGCCAGGGCTGTGCCAGAGGGACAAAGACAAAAAATGCCTCTCCCATTATGAGCCTTGGCACCACTGCTGGGACAGACCCATGTAGGGATGACTGCTGCAGGCTCTGGGTGTCTGGGATAAATATTGTGTCCAACAGCCATCCCTGGTGAGACTCTGCTTGGGGCAGTGCCCACCCCCATGCATGGGATTTATATTCTGCTGGTGTAGATGAGATTTTGTTAAAATCATCCATCTGAATTATGGGCAGCTGGGAGATGGGAGATGGAGCAGCTACCCAGGCAGCTGGGAGAGGTGCATGGACATACCTGGACACACCTGCAGGTTAAAATTGGTGTTATTGCCCTGTTCAGGTCAAAAGTCTTCCTGACACAGGGGATAAAAGCCATTCTAGCTTGGGTATTTCTGTTTGTGCTGTTCCAGCTACAGCAGCTTGATGATGAAAATTTTGCCTTTTTTTTTTTTTTTTTTTTTTTTTTTTTTTTTTTTTTTTTTTTTTTTTTTTTTTTTTTGTATTTTATGGGCTGAGATAATGGATGCCCAGTTCAGTATAGCCAAAGATTCTCAAACATTCTTGCATTCCCCAGTATGTGGTTAAAGATGATTTCCATCTCAGCAGACATTCATGTGCAAAATGATGCTTTAGAGCAGTATCCCTCCCCTAAGCTTTCCTTGTGATGAGGAGAAGTTTCCCTTAAACACCAGCCAGTGCAAGAGGCACGTTGCTTTGGAGGTGGCTGTGTGATCCCTTCTGTGCCCTGGCATTGCATTGGGGTCAGTTTGGGTGCTGCACACTTTGGGGGAGCAGCCACATGGACTTGCTTCCCTCTTACAATCATTGTGATCTGTCTGAGCAATCCTAAGGGACAGGCAGCACATGAAGAACCCACAGTGCCACTTATATTTGAATACCAAACACTGAATTAGCACAAGCCAACTGAGCTGCAGAACCAGTCATCTTCAATTTTTACAGCCTTATAATTTTTAAGACAATTTTTATGACTCTGATTGGAACAGAGATGATTTTTGTAGTGTCTGTTTATGCCATTTCAAACTTGAACATAAATCTCATTTTTTAAGGGGATTTTGTGGTTTTCTTGGCTTTATGAATTTTTTTTATCCCTCTTTTATGCATTCTGCTGAATTAAACCAAAATAAACTTGGGGGAAAAAGTGATTCTTTAAAACAAATATATTATTTTATCCCTTCTTTGGACAGGAATTTTCATCAGGGAGACAAGGATAGAACATTCTATTCAGCCTTTGCCTGCTGATTTATGCTGCCATCATTACAAGAGCCATAATGACGTCCAATAACCAGTAACAGGAACTGTGAGCAGAAGCTTTGTAATACAACACTGCTCCCCTTTTTCTCCAGCAGCTTTGTTGGTGGTCTAGAAATAATTCCAAAATGTGTTAGATGGTTCTCAGACAGAACCATGCATCTTCTTTTGGTTTAGGAGAATCCAGGGCTGGGCTGGCATGGTGTGGGCTCCTGCAGTGCTCTGAGGTGCAGTGGCTCACTGGGAAACCTGCAGGCAAAGAAACACTAGCTGGTATTTTTCCTACAAAGCAGCCCATGGATTCTGTTGGGGTGGCTTTTAGGGAATGCTTCTAACCATGCTGTGGGATTCTGCCTTAAGTGTTAGGGATAACATGGAAGATTAGAGTGTCTACACAGCAGTGTGTGCCTGCAAGCCTGATGGATTGCTACAAGAAACCAAAGGTATTTGATAAACCCAGCAGTGGTTTATGGTGGCTGTGTGTTGATGCCAGCAGCTCTGTTTGACATGTATTAGTACTTCTAGGAGGTCACAAGTGCTATCCAGCTGTGTGTCTGATACTCAAGTGTGTTTGTTGCTGCAAGGTGGTAGGAATCAGTTGGTAGGAATCAGTTGTCCCTTGAAGCTGAACTTGATGGTGTCTTTCAAGGTCCCATTTGAGCTTTGCTGTGATAGCAGAGCCAGTGGCATCAAGGAATGAGCCTCTGCCAGCATCTACCACCGAGCAGCAGGTGAGACATGACTGCTTTTTCCTGTGTTTATACACAGAAAACGACTGTGGTAAGCCTGTGGGATCTGCTAGCAAATACTGATTTGTTAATGTTTCCCAATAGAAGTGGTTGGTATTTTATCGGCATTACCAAAGCCGCAGTTTAAAATTTTGTTTAATCCTGTCATTTTCAGCTGTTCATTATTATAGTAGTATGTTGTTTATGGAGGTTGTTTCCATGTGGGTAGCTGCAGTTGTGTGTTGGATGAGGGAAAGTTGGCTATTTTGCCTCTGTAAGTGTGTATATAGTACTTGGTTTGGGTTTTTAGGGGTTTTATTCAGAGTAAGATTGCTCCCACTGCAGAAAAGGATGTTGGCCTACAGGCTTGATCACAAGTGAACTGCACTTGTTAAATGTTAAGATGAACAAATGACATTTGCAATAAAAAAAATAATCCTCTTGTATGGAAAATGTAGGCAAAAATGTTTATGCAAAAAAAGTATTTTGTTCCTGACTCCCTATTCTAAGTACCATAGCAAGGTCTCTGTGGCTGCTTTGGTACAAGTGGGATCAGAATGCAGCCTTTGTGCCTGGTATCCTTTGATTGACTAAACAATGCAAAAGACACATGCAGCATCACATTGGTTTAGCAACTAATATTTGACAATTTAAAAAAGTTTTCTTCTAGGCTGGGTTTTATGTAAAGCTGTTTACATTAAAGTGACATCCAATTAAAGTGTATCATGTAACCCACATCACAGTTCAGCACACATTTTCTATTTTAACTGACATATGGCCCCATTTATGAAAATAAAAATCATCATGTTTTGATGATATGTTCACATAATTTATGTGGAAAAGCAGAGGGAGAGAAGCAGGGAGAGGGAATGCTTTTGCTGTGTAAAGCTATTATTTTCTGTGATTCATTAAATGTCTTTTAACCCATGTGCACGGGCAAATCCCTTCTCCCCCAGTTCCTGCCCAGCCCCCTTCCCTGCAGTGTCCCCTGGACAAAGGGAGTTAATTTCTTCTATGGGCAGAGGCAGCAGACAGAAACATTTTGTGCAGTATCATTCCATCCCACAGATGTTTTTACACCAAGGGATTCTTCAGTATTCTGTAGAGGAGATACATGGTTAACCTAAAAACAGATCTGTGGACAGCAGAGCTAATACAGCTCATTTTCCTTTGGTTGTCTTAGGACTGAGAAGATTCTCTGATATCTGGGAAGAGATAGTCCTCTACTGATGCCTTTTCTTCAGTCTCCTCCTTACTCAGCTGCCAACTTTCATAAAAACAAGTAGGAACTTAATGTTTTGCAACCAGAAATCCTTGGGTTTTTTGCCTGGAATTTTCTTTGTGTAGAGAAGTCTATCTCTCTTGCACACCTAAGTGTTTCAGGAAAGCCAGGTTGCTTTCATTAAGGTAACCTATTGATAAGATAAATGATTCTTTCTGTAGAGTGGCCATGAATCAGAGACATGTCAGCACAAACTGTGGTATCTCAGGCCATCTACAGCCAAGGCTGGTAGTGTGGTATTTCTGTCAGCAAAGAAAAAGCATTTCTTTGCATTTTCCCTTTTAACAACTGTGTATAACCCCTCAGGCTTTATGGTTTTTGTGTAGCAGCACGTCAGTGGAAGAAACGTGCCTGCCAGCCAACAAAATCCCCATCTGCAGAGTAATCACCCAGTCAGTGTGCACTGGAACCTAGATGATTCCTGGCTTTCCCACATATACTGAGGGATAGATTACCTTAAAATGTAAGCAACATAACTACAGTGAATCTTTTGTCTATCCCCTGTTTTGGGACCAAGCACTGAGGATTATTGTTTAAATGGTAACTATTTTTGCACATCAGAAGGCAAGCCTTGGTGGTGGTGGTAGTTGGATTGCATAAATCAGTTTGCCATCTTCTCCTTGCCAAGGTGAACTGGACTGTACACCTAATCCTGGTTATTTGCAGCATGAGAGTGGCAAAAGAAACCTTTTTACAGTTTTGATCAGTAGATGTTTGGCCACTGTCACAGAAAGCCATTGAGTCATGTCCTCTGTGAGTGCACTCTTAAATGCTACTACAAAAAGCACCAAAGAGACATCACCCAGACGTTGTATTTGGACTGTCCTGTTTCTTGATAGATGTGACTGTGGAGCCTAACCAGCATTTCTCATTTGTTGGAGCAGGAACAGAACCTTGTCAGTTGTGAGGTCTTGTACTCTAATCACTCTGCATTTCCTGCTCACTAATGGCTTTTTAGAATCATCATTCTTGACATAAGTTAATGCATAAAGGAAAAAGCCCCACTTTCTCATTTGCCTCTAACAATGTAAAAAAAAACCATAATAAATGTTGCCATCCAAAGTCCAGTGGGATCTAAACTTCTGATGATAACATTAAATCCTAAAAAATGTAAGAGTTACAATAGAATATGGCAACCTCTGGCAGAACCTTCTCTTTCTAATGAAGTCTGTGCGTTGTGTTTAGTTGGCTGGTGATCCTAATCAGGGTACTGAGATCTGTGCATTCACTCTGGTTTTGATCATTATTGCCAAGATTAAATAGGCATAGAGCCAAGATGTTGCAGTGTAATAACCTGGGAGTTGAGGAGGAGGGAGGAGAGAGTGAGGGATTATTTATTGGTTGGATAAATGGTGTTAGCAGTTATTGGATGTAACAGAGACTTATTTTCCTGAAGTCAATGGCCATTTAAACAACAAGGCTTATGAATGAAGGATGTCTGTCAATTAAGAAAGTAGAAACAGTATCATGAGTGAAGAAGGCCAAAATTAGGCCCTGTTAGCCTGAAGCATTTTTGTTTATAGATTTCTGAAAAAATGGTTGAGTAGGATTGCAGACTCTTGAATAGCAAATGTATGTCCACTAGTAATCAGCCTGTAATGGTGTTTTATGGTAGCCTTGCAGAGTTAACCTCAACACTCTACAGACCACGGATGGAAACCCCCAGCATTTTTCTTTCTGAGGTGGCTGTAGGTTTGTGCATAAGAGTTTATTCAGCAGTAGGCAAAAAGAATTATTTTCCATCTTTTAAGAACACAGAAATCCATTACATATGCTCATAAGCTTCACTTTCACCAAGTTCATTAAATACAAGTAGAAAATCCCTTCTCAGTGCAGAATTTTGCTGTTTCCCATCAACTCATCACCTCAGAGAGGCTTTCAGGTTCCCTGGATAGGTAGAGCAAAGCTGGAATTGTGACGTCTTCTTCTGTTCTGTAATTTGATTCCTAGAGTTTTGGCAGTTTCTTTAAGGAAAATAATGTTACAGGGTTGGGGTTTGTTGGCTTTTTTGTTTTGTTTTGTTTTTAATTAAAAAAGCCTGAAGCTTTCATCAGAGAAATTTTTGTATCCGTCCAAAAGAGAAAAAAAAAAAGCTTGCAAAACTACCCTCAAAATTGTTCTAATAAAAATTAAGGAACACTTAGAAGGAACAAAGGTTAATATTCTTAAGATTTTGGCTTGCTCTGATGCAGAAGTTAACAAAAGCTAATGGGAATGTCATGTGTTACTTGGGCATAGCCTGCAACATGCACATACACCATGCACATGGCAGATCTGATAGTTGGCTTTCAACCCCTCTTGGCAAAACGTTTCACTTTGTTTGGAAAGCAGAGTCAGCGGTCAGCGCTCTCGGGATATTCTGCACAAAGCAGACTCGGCTGAGTTCCTGCTGCTGCTCTGCTCTGTCACATGCAGGCCATGACACTCCTGCTCCCCCTTTTCACCTGACCCAGTCTAGAAGCACTTCTTCCCATTATTTGGTGGGAGGTTGGGTTTGCTGCTGTACTCAGGTGGTCTGTAAGAAAAGGAACTTGTTTATTAAGAAAAGGGACGTTTTAATATCTGTGCCTCCTAAAAACTCTTAGGAAACAACCAGTGACTGAAACAGGTGTCAGCACAAAGGATGGAGAGGACAGATTTTTACTTGAAAACAAAGTATTCCAAGTTGGCAGAAATACACAGTTTGATTAAAGAGAGAAGTGGTGTCTGATGAAGGACACCTCCATTTTTTTCAGAGGTTCAAAGTGCTGAGCACCTATAAAAACAGATTGCTTCTAAAGGTGTTTAAATAAGGATTTAGGTGAAGAATTTGGTCTAGTTTAAGTTGAAATTAATTACTCACTTCAAGCAGACTTAAACAAAAACATCAAAATTTTCAGAATAGCAGAACAAAAATAAGAACATAAAATGAAGTTACCTGCAAGTTTCAAAATATTCAGTGCAGGTGGAGTCTGGAAGGTGCAGTCTTTGGCTGTCTGATTAGGTTTTCTAATACAGCAAATTCTGGTCTGTGGAGAAAGGTTGTTTGCCAGGTACAGTAAACCTGCCCTCTGCTGCTGAGTTGAGAACTTCTCAGAGAGCATTTCCATGTGCCCATGAGGTGGCATATGGAAGTGAGGTGGATACAGATTGCCTTCCAGTGGGGTTGAACTGTGTGTGCTTGCTCCTTGTCCCTGTGTGCCCGCTCCCTCCTGGGTTTCTGTCGGTTATGAAGAGCACATGTTGTGCTCAGCTTCATAGGAATGTGTTCTTACTTGAGTTGGTGAATTCTCTTTGGAGACTCTGATTAAGAACTAAAGTTGTCCAGAAGACAATGAGTCATGTCCTGCTGTCTGTTCTAGATGTCCACATCTGACTTTGTCCCTCTTTTCTCTTCTTTTACAATCACACTCTAATGATTCAGTCTAAGGCTTGCTGTACCTTTCCTGTTAAAACTTTCCAGTTGACATTTTCTTCTCGTCTCAAAGGACTTGTTTCCTGTTCCAGAATAATTCCCAGTTCTTCTGTCAATGAGAAACACCTGCCAACCTGACACTGAGGAAAAGCTTCACAAAGGACCTTTTCCCACACTGTAGTACTTAATCCAGTTGTTCCAGGAGAAATCTTGTCATGCTATCTTCAGTTATCAGGAATGTCTTGAAAGGATGATTCTAGATATTGAAGGCTTGAGCCTGAACAAGGTGTTCAAATCAACACAGAGAAACTCATCTGAAGTCTCTCTTTCTGGCAGTGGAGTGTGATTTTTGTCTGTCTTCATGTCTGACCATCCTAGACATGTAGGTTTTTGGGTGAAGCTGTGCTATGGTTTGGTGGTGGTGAGAAGGCTCCAAGCCAGCCTCCATGGCCAGTGTGCCTGTAGCACTGTGCTTCTAATCAATCACACATCTTTTTTGAGTCATCTACACTCCAATACTGAGCCTGGGTTATCCCTGGATAGAGAAGATTGTGGTTGAATTTGTGACAGAAATAATTTTCAGGTCCTGCATTAACAAATAGGCACAAGCCAAGTGGAGCCTGCAATGTTCTGCTTCCATGCAGACAAGTCTTGTTTGTCAGAGGCATTCACAGTTGTGATTTGAGGTTAGGGAATTTATGGAAAAGGAATTACGGTGGTCATAAAGCAGGACTTAGCCATACTTATTCATCTGTAACAGTGCAAGCATGCTGCTTCTGTTTTTTCTTCTGGAATCAAGTTCATTGGACTCACTTTAATAACCTGGCCAGGATGAAAGGTTAAATATATACACCCTGCAGAGCTGCTGAACTCCAAGGCTCTGGGGACTTTTTCAGCCTAGATGAGATCCATAGGTTATCTGGGACTATTAAAGACCTCTTCTTTTCCAGCTGGCTGTAAAGACATCACCATTACTTAATATCCTGGTGAGATGTGCACAACTGTTCCCTGAAGAAGAAGAGGTGGAAACATGCTGAACAGATTAGAAGGCTCATCTGACAGCATGTCCTTGCTGAATGGTGTATCACAAAGTGAATACAGCTTTTAAATCTGGAACACATGGCCTCTGTCTTGATTCTGTGCAGGCTGACATTTCAACAGCATCACCATGCCTAAGTCTACATTACATTTTTCTGTAATAAACAGGTAGAGAATCAAAAGGAAAAATCAAAATTATTTCCAGAGATTTGTAGTACATTAATATCTTCACAACAGACTTTGAAAATAGGCATGGATTTTCCTTTCAGTGGGGAGAGAATGAAAGGTAGACATTAGACTTGGAATTGTTGATCTTCCTAGGCCACATTCCATGTTCCAAGAGGTCCAGCTTTTTAAGTTGCCTCCTTCTCATGCCTTTTAATGCACAAGGCTTTTCACTCTGTCTATAACTGACATGGACAGCACATCTTTAAGGCCATGCTAAACAAACCAGTGTGTTCAGATCGTTACCTGAATAATGAACCATCTTCCCTGCACTTTGGCTGCAGGCTTGGGGTGTAGGGCCTGCCCCTTGTGCATCATAACTTCTCTTCAGTGTTTTCTTCTCTCATGGATTCTCAGAGGAGGAGGAATTTTCTGTCAGCCCAGCAGAACTCCCAAAGCATCATGTCCCATATTTATTCCTGAGGTGTCTGTCACTCAGCAGCAAGGGCTGTCTCTGCTGCCACAGGTGCATCAAGAGCAGATCAAGGCGTGTGGAGGAAAAGCTGTTCGGAAAAAATAATTTTAAAAAGAGCCTTGCATAACAGCTCTGGATTCAGGACCTTAACAAGTTCATAAAAGCTTGTTGCTGGTGTTGTAAAACTCTAATACACAAGTTCATTCCACATAAGAACACGGCTGTAAGTTTTTAGCTCCAGATGCCAGAGAGTGATCCCAGCCTGTTTAAAATGTGTTAAGCTGCAACATGCTACATAAGTTAATACCAGCTTTTTACTTCTTACCTTTTCTGCTTGGGGCTGTGCCAGTGCTAGTCACTTACATACTCCTTTACCTTGATTCACTGTAGGAGATGAGGCTGCCAAGCCAGATATTTACCTTGGGAACACACATTCTTATCCTGTAACGTTTCATCAGCCACAGCTAAAGAAAAGATTTATGGACTTTTTAACACTAAGATTATTTAAGTCACTTGTTAGCCAAAAATAATGTAAAGACATACAGTGCTTGTTTCAAAAAATTTGTAATTAGGAGCCCATACTTTGCTCTGATTTACAATGTAAGCTTGGTATCCAATTAGCAATAATAGTGTTCTTTTAACTAAAACACATATCCTTCCAGAATTATGCAGACTTTCCAATTACTGTGCTATGATGAAATTATAGCTAGAGACTCATAAAGTTGTGCATAGTTTATAAATGCAATATATTCTTAACTACCTTGCTGTTCAGTATATACTAGCAGGGCTCATATGTTCTCTGTGTTATGGAGGCTTGTTAAAAGGCACATATAAGGTTATTGAAAAAGTATGTCAAATAATGTTTATGTACTTACTGCCATTGTGATAGGCTGTTACTGGTCTTTCTGATTAACACTTCTGGTCAGATGCAGCACAATCATGTGACTCAATCTCTAAAATTCAAAAAGCAGTTTAGAAACTTATCTTCAAAGCACCTGAAAACTTAAAGTCTTGAGGGTTACTGCTTGCTTTATTTTTTTACCTTGTCATTATGATATCCCCTTTGTTTTTCATAAAAGGAAAAAAGCTTTTGTTCCTTTTTAAAGTAAATTGTAGTGCCTCACCAGCTCATACACAGCATCTTCTCATGCTGCTCTGTAGCCAAAGACAGAGCTCCAGCTACTTTTGCTGATGTGGGAGCAGACTGATAAGGGTTAAATGTTGTCCTACAGTTAAAATCAACAGGAGAAAAGGCAGAAGTGCAGAACAGCCTTTAGGTGCTGTCCTGCAGTGGGAGAGGGCAGAGAGGAGCTCCTCACTCTGTTCATAGCAATTCCTTTCCAGTCCTCTTGCAGAGGGTTATTGATGAGAAAACCATGTCTTTTACAGGAATGGGGGAATGACTAAGGCCTGTCCAACACTGTGAAAGTGTTGGTAACACTTAATGAGATGACTAAACAGGCTGCTCCAGGGCTTTTGCAATTTATTTATTATTATTTATTACCCAGAGTTTGCTGAGGACTGCTAGTCCCAGAAGGAAACTTCCATTCACTTTGCAGAAAAATGCTGGGGAAAATGGCATGGATAGAGACTAAGAGGAGAGTGTGTGCATTGTATTCTCTGTGACAAGTATAATGACTGTATGTGTATAATCTTGCCTTATTAGACTAATTCATGTTTGCTATTACTGTTCATTAAAAATTATTTCAACTTTGCCAAAACCTTGTGAGCTCTAGATGGGAGTGGACAGGGAGAGGATTCAGTGAGAATGACTCGGGCTGTTGTCATCCTCAGCTCCGTGGCCTGTCCTGTCTCACCCTCCTCCTCCCCAGCCCCTTAGCAAGGCCTGGTGGGGGATATGCTCCATGTTTCTTAGGTGAGGCCACTGCCAAGCCCTGTGTGGTACCTTCCCTATCCTCAAAGAAAGGAAGGAAGAACAGGCTGCCCTGTCAGCACCAGCTGAAAGGCCCTGCATTAGGGCAGCTACATGGCTTTGCAGTGTGATGTGGATCGAGAGATTAGAATGAAAAGAAAAACTGTAACCTATGAAACTCCTGAGAGCTTGCTCTTTCTTTAAATCTGTCCTTATTTTTACAATTATTCTAACTTAATAAATGAGGCATCTTCTTTAGTGTGAGTCATTTAGGGGGACAGTTTGGGTTCTTCAAGTTTTGAGGCTATTTTAATTTCTCAGGCTATTCATTGTCTGCATTTGCTTTGTTTCATTTTGTTTGGTTTTCATTCGAGCTCTCAGTTCTATATAATATAAAAGCACTCAGAGCTGTATAAATTATGGCCCAAGATGCCTCAGGGGAGTTGGTAGTGAGTTACAGCACTGTGTGCATACAGTGTCTCAGCTGCTCCGATTTACTGGTCCAAGTGGAAGAGGCTGAGAATCATTCCAGCTTCAGGAGTGCCTGATGGCTGATGGCACTTGGTGCAGTCAGTAAATCCAACCTGTGCAGACAGGGATTCCTGCTGCCAGACTGCCCTGGCATGCCCACCTGAGGTGTAGGGCTGATGGACATGGAAAACTTGATTGCAGCATTTCAGGGTAACCTTAAGATTGTCTGCTTTTTGGCCCTGGGATGGCTGCCTCCAGAACCATCCTGTGTAATTTCTGGAATTGGCAGCCAAAGTCTTGGTTGTTCCCAGTGCCACCCACTGCTCAGCTCCGTCCCTGACCACCCTGGAATTTGTCTCTGACTCTCTCTGCAGGTTTGGCTCTACCAAGAAAAGGGACTAATTTGAGAAGAACACACTTGGGTCATGTCTGCTCTACAGCCAGCTGGTTTTTTTGTGCCAAGCGAAGTTCTCCAGTACCTTGGAATCAGAACAGTGCAAGCAGGATGGAGAAGAGACAGAATATTAAGTGCCAAGGGAACAGTCAGGACAGGGCAAAGGAAGGTTTAGGGTAGGTGGGGTCCACGCTGCACAATGATAGGCATCCAGCAGCTGTGGAAAACAATAACAAATGGATAAAAGAGAGATTTATGGGAAGATGGTGTGTGCAAATTGGGGCATCAGAACTGCATTAGTTCCCATTCAATTATCTGTTGAAAACCTCAACAACACAAGACAGGCCCTCACTTCAAAGGCCCTAGGTCAGCTGAGGAGCTGTGCCTGGAGAAGGCAGAGGCTCCTCACAGCTGGGAGCAGGGCCCTACCAACAGTATGGAAGCACTTTTACATTCGTGCTTGCAAATATTTACACATTAGGTCATGGCAATTAGGAACAATTAGAGTGGAATGTACCTTGTGTTCACAGAGCCAGGAGCTGGGCTCATGTCATAAACACTGAGTTTATTTCTGTGCAGGCTCGGCAGGGTAGGACACAGAGCCTGTGGTGCCTCCCCAGGGCTGCTCCCAGTGCAGGCACACAGTGCTGGGGTACAGGTGGTGCTGGGAATCGTGCTGGGGGCTTAAAGCTCTAATGCAATTTGGGGTCTTGAGGTATGCATTGCAATCCCTCTTCAAGGCTGTTTAACTGCAATTGAATTTTTTCATAGTATCAAATAATTTGTGGAGCGATACCCAATACTCCCTCCCAGCTACCCAGGAGCAAGGTTTGTCTTCTCACAGGAATACATAATAAGAAGCCTTTCTGTCAATACTGTTCCTCACAGCCTTCCTGGAAGAAAAACTGCTACAAATGAAAGTCAGATCTAAGAATAACAGTGGAGGGGATTTATGCACTGGCTAGCAAAGGGTCCAGAGAATTACAGTGACCAGTTCTAGACCAGCTTTGCTAGTGAAGTTGTAAGTGGCACTGAAACTGCTCTGGTGTGGAAAATACATCCTTGATAACCTATTAGGTGTGCTTTGCAGTTGGATTGCAGTGGGAGCTGGAGATGGTACTTAAGGCAAATCTGATTTGTAGGAGCTATGGACCTCTCTAGCAGCCAGGACCAACAAATGGCTGCTTTTGCTTTGCCTGGACCACAGCTCTATTGTTACTTCATAGTGTTGTGGGGCATCGTTACTCATAATTGTTCATAAATCTGGTGATTAAAAATGACAGTACACATAAACTGCTTTTTAATACTTTGTATTTATACCAAGCTATTTATTAATTGTGTGACTTGCCAACATATTATTACTTCACCTTAATTAGTGCCTGGCAGTGTGTTAATCACTCCTCTGCCACTGCACCTCAGGGCTCTCTTTAATTGCCATTGGCTTTCTCCCATGTTTGCTGTTAGCATGTGCTTGGTGATCTCTGGCTTTGGGACCCTGGGGACAGGACATTGTTGAGGAGGTTGAAATGATTTGTTCTGTGGACAGTTTTAGCACAGGAGCTCAGTGCTGGTAGAGCAGTTGTGAAGGTCACCAGACAGGGTAAGATGCAGGGACAGGTCACATCCTCACCTGCACCAGAAGTGCCTGGGCAGCACTGCCAGCCCCAGCCTGCATCTGACTGACCCAGGCAAGTGGATTCCCTCTCTCCCCAAAGGAATGATGGCCTGGGGCTGTGCAGCTGTGCCTGAAGGGTGACAGTTAACAACAGGATAATCAAAATCAACTGTGCCTCAATACTGTAAAGTACTTTCCTGGCTCGGGGAATACGTTGCTGACTCTTCTTAATGTTAGGTGTGTTTTGAAGTTGGACAGTGATGTGAGTAGACTGTGTAGTTTTAAAGTGAATCCAGTCTTTAGAGATAGTTGAAATCTCCAGCTACCATGAAATATGTTGTCACTTCAATTACAGTTGCAAGTACCTCTCTCTTATTTGTTTCCTGTAATACCAGACAGACTAGGTAAATATATATCTTTTTTAATGAAGCACAATATAGTTTTTAAATGGTTTATATCAAATTGTTTCCAGTTTCTTATAAACTCCTGATTTCTAAATATCTCATTATTTGTTCCATATGTTTCACTGAAGTCATTGTTACCAGTACAGCAGAAAATACATAAATAATCTAGTAATTTAACATAAGTTTGTGATTTTTCTTAAGTTACTGTCAATCAAATATCATTAGTATAAACTGAAATCAAAGCAGAGCCAAAATATGTAATTAAATCATGGAGGATGTACTGAGACAATGAGAAAATCAGGAGTGCTCTCACAGGCTGTTCCACACAGAGCTCTCACTGTGTGTGCTGGGAGAGAGAGCACAGAAGTCTGGAAGGAGGGAGTTTTCCACTACAGTGACTGTACTTTTGTCAAACAGGTTTCCAGCTACAGTCATGACAGTTGGTATTAATCCATTAATTGTGTTTGGTTTTCACTTAAGTTAAATATCCAAAGCAATATGAGGGACTAAAACCAGCTCATTGTGGTGACATAATAGGAAAAGTAAAAAAGGTTGTGGAAGATGCTCCCAACCTGCTATTTGAACCTGATGAGAACAAGGCAATGTTGTAGAAAGTTTGTGCTCAGTGAAAAAAAAGGTCACAGAATGAAGTTGGCAAAAGAGTCAAGGTATGCTTCATAAAAAAACTTCAGCATTTCCTGAACAAATAATGTCCTTTTTGCCCAATACAATACACAGCTTTTTTATTGTTTTTTCTCCTCTCTCCTTTATCAGTAATGAAAGAAGGAAAAGGAGAAGCAACAGATGATAAGAAGAAAAATATGGAAGAGGAAAATAGGAAGGGCAAACAGCACAGAATATTTAAAAGTTTGTGGAAATCCTTTTACAAACATGTAGAAAAAATCTAAAAAGTATAAGCATTTTCAGATTTGGGAAAATGTAATTTTAAATTAGAGGTGGAAAAGAGAAATCACACCATTCCAGGCACTAAAAATGTCAGTTCTCACAATGAATGTAAGATATCACTGAGGAGAATTATTTATGTGACCAGTGTTCCTTTCTCCTCATTAAATACATTTTTCCAGGCTTGGAAGGTTTCTTGGTTAATAGTACATCACTTTGTCTGAGATGATTTTCATCCATCTCAGTGTCAATGCATCAGGTAACAAACCCAACTGTACTTGTCAATCATATCAGCAGTTCCAGCTGCCTTTAAACCTGCACATTTTTCTCCTCACCAGGCTGTGCTGTTGCCCTTGAGCCCATCTTTGATTTTGATCAGTGCAGAGGTGTTTTCAGACAGGTCATATAAGTAGGGATTATCCTGTGAAGAAGTTGAGTTACTTTCAGTCTGTGGCTAGGAACCCCTTCCCAGTTTTCTGTGATGACAAGGTTCTCTAGTCAGCTCAGGTGAAAATCCTGGGCAAATTTAGTGCATTCCCATTATAGCTTTTATATTGCCAAGTTCATGAAACAGCCAATTTAATCACATGAGCACTCACCTCTTGCTCGGTTATTCTCTGTTACAGTTTTCTTTCCAGAATTTTCTGCCTCCTGTGAATTTCCACTTTCCTTCACTGCACATGGTAGTCCACGGTCACCCTGTGGGCAGTGACTGAGAGGTGACAGGGAAGGACATTTCAGCTGCCAAGGTGGAAAGCCAGAGGCCAGCAGTTGGGTTCAGCACCACGGGTAAAGCACAGATCTGAGAGGGAGGGAGGTGTTCCCTGAAGGTGAGCACAGAAATCAGAGCAGGGGGCAGGACACAGGATGGATGACACAGAGTCCAGTGCCCAGAGGTGGAGGTGGCAGGTGCAGCCATTTCAGTGATTCCACAAGTCCCTCTGGGAAGCCAGAGTGATGCTGAGGAGGAGGAGGAGGGGATGAAGCTGGACTTCACCAGACAAAGGCAAAGCAGCATGTTGGGGCTGCTGCAGTGGTGGCTCTTCCAGTGTTTCTGCTGCAAGCTCCATTTTTCAGGGGTTTATAACTTGCTCATAAAAATTTACTGCAAGCCATAATTTGGCACACTGGGTTCCAGGCTGAGAGCATACTGCTTTCCTTATTTAAGCTGCATTTGGTTTATTGACAGGCCTGTTTTCAGATTGCAAAAGAGTGACGAGTGAAATAGAAATCTAATTGTTTCACAAACTCTTTTTCCCTTTTTTAGGACTCTCTAGCCCCCAAACAGCTTTAAACATCTACTGGTGCCTTTGAGTATTAAAAAGAATTAAAACTAGTTAAGAAATTCATGTTTAAATAGTGGCTACTGTGCATATTGAGGAATTATACCTACAATGTATAGCATCTTTCAGCCTAAATAATCCCAGTGCAGCTTTCCAACCTTCTAAAACACAGCTGAAACAGAAATACAGGCAGGATAAAAGGAAGCAGTTAATAATGTAGACCTGTATGGCAGGGCTGATTGTGATTAGGGCCAGGCTGTTCTATTTAATGCATCTGCTCTTGCAAACGACACCAGAGATCCTGTGGATCAGATTTTCAGGTACTGCCTTTCTCTTCTGGAGAACACAGCTAGGAATGAAAGTGATTTTGCAGTTGCAGCTTAAGCCATTGTTGTATCAAAGCTTCTGATTTAAAATCCCAGTCATGGATATAGATTTTATTCTGTTCAGCACTGATGCTGCAGTGAGGAATTCAGGCTTTGCAGATCATGACCATGGTGTTTGGATGAATATTGGGAGGCTTAATTCTGATTGCTTCTCCAGACCTTGCCAACATCCTGGCCCTTCCTTCAGTGTTTGAGTACGAGCTCCATCCTACATTCCTGTGTGTGTGTAATTCTGCAAGTTGGAGTTACATGCACTGAGCTTTTGAATTCTAGTTTTACAGTGAAAGTACCACAAAAATACCTGTGTTTATTTTTGGCAAACCAAGTCACATTTTTAAACCAGTTTTACTTAATTCTGTTAAGTAAAAATATGCTGAATATGTGTCTAGGTTTGCAGATGATCCTTGCTTATGTTTGAGAACTTGGCCTTGAGCAGGTTGATATTTCACTTAGAGAAGAAATGTTCTGAACAAGCAAAAGTGTTTTGGGCTGGTTAAGCCCAAAGATACTGATTTTCAATATCTAAGCCAATGTGAAAGGGTATCTTTCTTGACAAAATACACTGAAAACATATCAGAATGCTTCTGTAGTATCTTGCATCCATACTGTGGTAATGTGAGAGGAGGGGCGATTGACATTTTATGAATTCAGCAGGTGGGACTTTCTAGGTGTTCTTCTGGACCTGTTGAAAAGCTGGTTGTTGTTCTTCACTGTCTTAGTGGGGACTCAGGGGCTCAGGCTTGCTATATAAATCCTATTTCAGACTTGAATTTTTTGTGTGGAATGTCACAAAAGTGTGAGATCTGTCTTCCTCCTTGTACCCAGAAAAATGAATTTTACCATCCAAAAGGTGCTTTTGCTGGGTATTTGTAGCCTCATGAAGCATAAAACTCCTTGTACCTCCCACCCTGACTGCTCTCACTCTTTGGAGATTTGTCTTGGCTAATTAATGACTTCTGTTGCACTCTTGGGGATACAACTCCGAATACTTTTTTAATAGAAGAGGTTTGGCTATATAGGTACAGACCAAAAAAACCAAGCAGAGGAATTTTCAGCCTGTGTGTGGTCACAGTACTTGAGCAAATCAAGTGGACAAATTACTCTGCTGCCATATCTGTTTCTCTTGGCAGAACTCTGACAATCTTCTGGCCTCCCCTGCAAGTGTCCTCTGCTGTTTGTGATCAGATTCACTCTGCAGATTGTGTGTGCTTAGGGATTCGCCTCCTAATCTGCATGGCTGGCTTTAGAGAGGCTCTCCTTGAAAGGTAATAAATTACAGATGGAGGGGTCTCTGTAGATGCACTGGGGAATATCTGAGTGTTTGCTGTTTGTTCCACTCAGGGATTGCTACTGCAGAGAGGTTATGTGGACTGAGCCCTTGGCACTGAGGCACTGGGGAGAACATGGAAGTTGGTGCAACTCAGCACTGTGGAAGGTGAAATGAAAAGTCAGAACTGTTCTCACAGAGCACCCTGTGCTCTGCACCATTTCTGTGCCACCTCCCAGCTCCTCTGGTCTCTTTGGGAGGAAGCTGCTCCAGGAGGGAGGGTCAGGCAGCACTGGAGAGGCAGAGAAAAGCAGAGGAGTGAGACAGAATGGGCATTGTGTGGCTGTGGCTGTCATTGCCCAGGGGTTGAGGGAGTGTAGAGTGATGAGAAATTATTGTTTTAAAATCAAAGAAATGAAATGGCACAGAATTCTGCTTACAGAGTTGAGATTGCCCAGTGGCTAAACTTACACCTTTGAGATTTAAGACATGAGGAATTCTGGTGTCGGTTATCCAGACCTAGTCCACTCTTTTAAAATAAGAGAGGACAGGGATGTGAATAAGAGAGGACAGGGATGTAAAGTTTCTTAGCAGTCTTGATCTCTGTAGCCACAGGAGGATTTCACTGCAGATGTACACGTGAGTCTCAGCTGTTCAACACTGAACAGCTTAGTTCCCTGCTAAGAAACCTCCCTTTATTTTATTAACAAACAGAACAAAACAAAAAACTTGCCAACATGAACCTTAGTTAACCTGGAGCTACAGTTGCCTAGTGGCAACTTGCTCATAAACTCTTCTGGAATCTCCAGTTCAGGTAAGCACAAGCTTCTGAAAGCCATGGGAGGAAGAGTTAATGTAAGCTGGGCTGTGAAAGTCCATGGCTCACACAAACTCCAGCACAGCCTCAGCTGTCCTGCAGGAGCTGGCAGGAGCCTGCCTTGCCTTCCCTGTGCACAGCTGACAGGCTGTCCATTCCCACAGTGAAGGGACACGGGCAGTGTCACCTTTGCCAGCCTCGCATCTCCCCCCCAGCAGCTGCAGCCCTGCTTGGGCTTGCCTCCCTTCAGCACCCAGCTGTGGGAGCAGGGCTGTCCCAGCCTCTTCCTACCTGGGATGCTCAGCAGGTGGGCAGTGTGTTCTGTGCTCCTAGGGTTCATTTTCATGGGCAGATTTCATCCTTTGTATACTTCAGTTCATTGGAGCTCAGCTCACTTGAGTTTGCTCTGACAGAAAAGCACATTCTGCTTCGGGAGTTCTGTGGGCCACTGCACAGAGAGAGCAGAGATAGGATGGCTTTGCTGAGCACTTTTTTTTCTGGTTTTCAGAACATGAATTGTTTTTCCTCTTGGCTCTGCTCTTCAGAGATGCTGAGAAGAAAGCACTGAGAGTTTATCAGCAAATACTAGGGCCACACAAAATGCTTTTTATCTGCAAAGATTTGTATCAGGGTAATGACATGCTCTCTCTCCATGTTACTGTATGGAATGATAAATATTACCAGGACTTTTTTTTTAAAATTTAGCAGACAGTTTTTAATCTGTGCTTGCTAGAGGATGGGAGGCCTAATGTGTGTGTACCTGTGAAAATGTAAGGTGTTGAAAATGAATGGAAATTGTAAAAGTAAGAGTCACTTATATTTGTATCGAGTCTAATTTCAACAGGTCTGAGATTCACCAAGGCACAGGTCAGGAGCACTGTCTGTGGAAAACTGCAGGGTATGGAGGCTTCTGGTGGTTTAGGGTAGGAAAAGAGAGATCATAGAGATCTGAGCAAGGATCAGAGTGTTAAGCAGGCTGCAGTTTTACTCTGTAATTGGTGTTTATTTAAGAGATTGGGAAGTGATTCCCTGTGCTTTCGATTAGCGCCCTGCAACCTTGGCTGGATTAGGCCATTGCTACTCCAAACAGAGTTTCACAGTGCGTGGGCTTTCAGCAGGGCTTAAAAAGTTTTCCCTGGCTGTTCATTCATGCACCAGGGTTTGAATGTTGCTGTCCCTTTCTTCCATTATTTGTCTTATGGGATCCACAGTTTGAGTTGAACAGACATGATTAAAATTGATGTTCTCTGGTTTTTACTCTGGGAACGTCACTGGTCTGGTTCACAGCATGACTCTGCAAACACTTGCCATGACTGAGCTGAAGGCATGCAAAACAATGGAGGAATGAGTAAAAAAGGGTAAAAACAGGGCAAGAATTCCTGAAGTCAGTATTGGTACCAAAGTGGCTGCTTTGTGACACTGGGCCCTGAGCTGAGGTGACATCTGCTGAACACACCTGCAATGGATTTTTGTCATCTCTGGATATGTGACAGATACAGTTGACTTTAGTACAGTGCAGCTCATCCAAGCTCTCTTTGCTCTGGGACAAAATTCCACATTCAGCACCATTCAGTGCTGAGTGTGACTGCCAGTGTCACACTGGGCAGGGAGGGCAGTGATGGGATGGCTTTGCTGGGTGCTGGAGGTAGAACAGCATTATTTGAAAACATAAACCAGTGTGCACTTAGTGCTCTGAATCTCCTCCCTCTAGAGCTGGAGTGGAAAGAGACCTTTATTCAGTGCATCTTCTCTCCCCTCTAATTGTAGTGGTTAATGTAAATTCTTGTATCACACAGAATGTGACAGTCACCAAACAGTGTTGGGCTGCAGCCACTATTTTGATGCTAGCTCAAGTAACCAGCCTGATATTCAGTATTTAATTAAAAGCAGAAAACATGATACAACTAAAAGATGGGAATCTGAATGGTATGGTGGCCAGCCTGACATTTCTAACGTACTAATTGATAAATCTTGCTTTACAGATGCATCTGGGACCAGTCTTTGTATGTCCTTTATCTCTTTAATTCTTTTTGCACGGAACAAAACAAATTGGAAATGAGAAACACTGGCTTATTGTATTCATCTGAGGACATGCTAATTGAAAATGATTGTTCATACTGGGCTGGATTCAAAAATATGTACATCTCTCTTTTTCTCTTTTACACATAAATCCATTAATGTGTTGAAATAGCAATTGCTAGGTCACAGGGAAGTGAGATAAGTAAACTTAAGAGGCAGCCATACAACGTGGCAAATTCCTATGCCAGCTTCCAGATCCTTTGGCACAGATACGGTTGCCAGAATCTACATTTTCATTAAAAGCAAAACAAAACAATTTTTTCTCTGTTTTGAGCTTTTAGGTCCACAGAGATAATTTGGAAAACACGAACAAGAATTTATTTTTTTTTTTTAAAGAAAATCTTAGCTTTTTTTAAGCACACTTAAAGCTACTAAAAAAGAATTGTGGTGTGTTTTTAGGTTAATCTCAAAGAGGATTTGGTGGAAAAGTTGCTTGTACTCTCTTCATCCAGTTTAAGTTTATTTTTCAAATGAACTTGGAGTTGTAGAGCAGTTAATGAGGAACCTTAATAATAAGTTATTTTTTTTTAAGTGATTATTTTTAATAATTAAAATCATTGTCCAAATTTTGGTCTAAATTCTAAAGGGATTTCTTTCACATTCTATCACTTCAGTAGAATGATTTTTAGATTACTTGGAGTTCAGGGTTTTTTGGAGGGAGAGGATTGCTACCAGATGAAATGTGTATCATGGATATTGCATGCTGATAGTGTCAATTTGGAGGATTCGAGTAAAATAAAAGACCAGTTAATATGCTAAACAAACCAGAGCACTACAGCACAGAGTGTATGGCCCTTGTGCTATAAGAGCACTTTTCCAGTTGGGATTCCTGTGCACACAGCCAGAGTATAACATCCCATACACAAGAGCAGATCAAAGAATAGCAGTAACTGTGTGTTTCAGCTGAGAACTGTTCCTGACACATCACAGATCCACGGGCTCCTTCGTGGCTCAGTTGCCAGTTACTGAACAGTGGCCAACAGTAAAAAGTGAGTCATAATGACTTTTCTTTCCTCTGCAGGATTACATGTTTTTATCTTGTTTATCTTCACCATTATTATATTGCCATTTACATCCTAGATCACCTACCCAGCACTGAAAGGGCATGAAATTTGGACAGCATTGTGCTGTGCCTAGAGTTTAGAATTCTCCCGTTTTTCACAACTTCCCAGCTGGCATTAAAATAAAAAAAAACTTCTAAAATTTTTTTTTAATTTACTGTGATCCCTGCCTCCACATCCCTGATCCTCCCATCAATGTTAGTGTGTATTTGGAGCTGGACTATTGTGTTTGGCATTAAAACTTTTTGGATTTGTTTGTTTGTTGTCACTTTAAGATATCAAATGAAGTGCCAGTGGGTTTGTGTCTTGGACAGCTGTGTCAACTTTTTGCTAACAGTCCAAGCCCACAGCTTAAGGGGAGAAAGGCAGGATATCCCAGGTGAACTGGTGAGAGCCTGGATTTGTTGACATTGTGTGTGGACCAGTGGACTTTGCATTTTTTATGTGCTGGGCTGTTTGTCACTGGGATTCCAGACAGAGAAGAGGCCAGTCCTGTGAGTTAGCACCCAATTCATCCTTGACTGTGGGAGATGGGAGAGCTGAGTAACTTGACTGTTTGAACAAGAAAGGATTCACGAAACTTGCTTTGCTAAAAAACAAACCTGACTTTTCAGAACAACCTGCAAATGAACACAATAATTACTGCTTTTGGTAAAAGCAAAATCATTTCTTCCTACACTTAGACCTGACAGCACACTTGCTCTGTTGGTTCAGCCATGAGCAGGGAGGGCCAGCCTGGGGGGAAGATGGTTTAACCCAGAGCTTGCACAGGGTCTCCTTCGTTGGCCAAATCTTCCCTGTGCCCTGGTGGAGGATCATTTACATTGTCACTGGTGTTGTTTGCCAGAGATTTCTGCGTGTGGCTTTTAATGGTGAGCTCACAAATGTGTCTGTGGTAATCTGTTGGCGTAATCCTTTGTGGCTCAGTGTGTCCTGCACGTCGTCCTTGTGCCAGGGCATGCTTTAACTCAGCCTGCGGGCTGTACTCTTATGTTTAAGAGCTGTGATTTTGTCATGGTAAGTTTTGAGGGAAAATCATGTGTTAGTTATGGTGGAAAATATCAATGGAGAACCAAACAAAGTAAAGAAAAATTGGGGTATGTTTTGTGCTGCCTGACACAGGGTATTTAGGTGCATGAACTTGACTAGTCCTGAGCAGAACTAGGCTTACACATCAAAATCATTGGCACATTACTCATTGTACACAGGATTCAGAGGCAGAAGGAGTATTCTGTACCCTTTTTGTAATTTTTTTTGTCACCATCATGGGTTGTAATTTTAAAATCTTTTCAGGGGGCACAGTCTGCCCCATGGGTTGCAAATGAACACAGTAATTATGTGCTTTTGGTAAAAAGCAACCCCTTGGGTTGCTCAGCATTTGTTCTGCTTACTTTGTCTTGTTTTTCTATGCCAATCTGGTTTTCTTGGTGACCCCCCCAGTGAAAGCAAGATAGTGAGTGCAGTTGCCTCGGTTGAGAACTGCTCCATTTTCTCAGCTGGAACCCCCACCATGCCCTGCCTTTCCCAGTCCTCCAACCCACCCAGGCTTTGGTCTTGTCCTCCCAGAGGGATGCCACCCATTCTTTCCCTTTGTCCTTATTTCCTCCATGAAATTGAGCTCTTTTGCTTTCCTGGCTTGGTGGGAAAATGTGAAGAGATTGATGAAGTGGATTATTTGGCTGTGTACAGGTACTGGCTCCTGGTGAGGATTAGGAAAAGGAGTTCTAATGGTGATGAGCCATTCTCAATTTAAGGAGTCCATCACACTGGCTATGCTTTGGTGGCAGACAAACCTAGGTGCCAGAGCTGAAGCAGTGATTTTGAACACATGTAGCACTGTGTCTCAGCAGGGGATAATGTTGGTGCTGGCTTGAACCCCAGCTCTCTGTGTTGCTGTAGCAGACTGCCAGCCTGTAGCTCAAGACTCAGCTTTTAGAGCAGATCTCTGCACTTTTTCTACTGAAAGAGGCGAGTTCAAGAGATTGATTTAATGCTGCATCAGTAGTGGTGTGTGTGGTCGCACATACAAGGGCTCTGTAACCAGTTATGCTTCTCATCATATGACAGAAGCACGACTGTACAGCCCCTGTTTCAGGATATGCAAAGATTGATGCTAGTGGGTGGTTTCAGAGATAAATTTCTCTGGCCAGGAATGTTTTGAAGACATTCAGTGCAGAGAGAATGGCCCTGTTGATGTCATATCATGTAATTGGTGAGATCATGTGTATATAAAAGTCACGAGAACAGGAAAGGCTAGTAGGTTGGCCACTTCTGCCCCTTTTATTTTCCTTGCATGTGTTTTCCAACTGCAACTTGCCTGTCTGCTCTTTAGCTTCTCTGTAAGTAAGAACTAATTAAAAAGGCACCAGCCTCCAGTATGAAATTTAGAGTTTTTGCTTCATAGGTTTGTGTTTGGTGGGGAGAAAAGAACACGTAAGGCTCATAAGAAAGAAAGTGAAGGTTTTTGTCCACACAAAGTATTGATCCGGGATTGTTCGGACAGCAGGAAAGGCTGCATCTCTCCATTCCTATGGGCCCTGGCATTTCCAGGACTGCAGTCAGTGGGAGAGGAGTTGGTGTAGGAGGGATCTGAAAAACCATGCCAAGGGTAAAAAGTGAAAAACAGAGTGGAACAGTCCTAGGCAGAGGCTGTTTTACATGGCCTGCTCTGTCCAAAGCAAGGCATTCCCACTCCACTCCTGAGGCTGGCTGCCAGCAGCCGTTTCCCTGGGTCCAGGGTGTGCCTCTGCACTAGGTGGTGCCCACTTGGGAAGCTTGGCACTGCCTGCTGCACAGCTGGAAGCTCACAATCCCAGCTGTGGTGTCCTGAGTCTGGATTAATGAGCTGTTTGGAAAGGCAGAGGGGAGCTCTGCCACTCTTTGCTCAGGCCAGAGTGGAAATGCCCCCAAGGCCCCGTGCCCATCAGACCTCTCGTTGTGGAGTAGCGTGGAATCTGCATGCCTCTGTCTTTCTCTGGCTACAGTTCCTTGGAATCGGTCTGGAGGGAGTTTTACATGGAATCACAGAATGGTTTGGGTTGGGGGGGATCTTAAAGATCATCTTCAAAGAAAGGCTTTTATGCCGAGAGCCTCTCTGTCTTTTTCACTCTATTAGCTGGGCTAATAAAAGGTACTGTTTCTCCCAGCAAACCTTTCCTCGCTGTCATTAAAATATGTGTTTGCTTGCTATGGAGAGTTGAGGTTGTTTTGGATATTTTTTCTGGGGAAGGAGAAAAAGACAGGGCTTTTAAAAAAAAAAAATTGTTGGCAGCTTTTGGGAAAGGTCTAATCATTCATTACATGAAAAAGTTCATTCTCCTTTTCAAAGAACGCATTGTGGTCACAAAGATCACCGTGAAATCAAAGCAAGTTTGCTGCAGAACTCATCTGTTACACAGAAAATTAAACTTAAAAGTTTTTTTCTCAATTATGAGGTAACTGAAGAAGAAAGAGGACAGGTAGGGTTTTAAAAAGACATACTGTAGATTAATTCAGAGTTCCAGCCTTTATTCACATAGCCTATCATTTGGAAAAGTTTATCAGAATTCTTTATGAGTAAATGATGGGCCAAAATGGACTAAAATTTTGAAATAAGAAATGAGTTGTGAGGTTCTGCTGTGAAGGTGCTGGTAGAATTGGAATAAAAGAATAGAATCTTTTTAATATTTCAAAAGAGAATCATGGAAAGAAAGTGCCCTGCAGAAAAATCACAAAGCAATGTGGCCTAAAACTGATGAAAACGAGCCTTTCCTGGGCAGTTGTATGAAGAGCAAGGCTGGTCCTTACCTGAGGAGTGCTCACCCAGTGCAGAGATCTCAAGGTGCTTTACAGAATTAAAGCCCCAGTGAATTAGAGTTCAGCACAAACCAGAGAGATCCAAATGCATTTATTTCCAAATTTAGTAGTTGATTAATGAGTCACAGAGAGGACACATTTAAAAGTATTGCTCTGAGTTTGGAAATACAGTATTGTACATACTCAGACTGGAGGCTGTACATTGCTGTGCCCTTGAAATAACCTTATCCATCTGCACCTGGAAGTTGTTCTCCATCCACAAAACCCAGTGGGGCTGCTTAAGGCCAATTCACAGGTGTCTGAAATTTTACATATAGAGGTGTGAGGCTATTTAAAACATATGTGCAGGTGTTTACATTGCAGAGTGCAGGAGCAAGGCTGTGCACATCCAATTTAGGTTTCATGTTGAAAGACAGGGCTACCTTAAAGGAAGTCCAGGAACAGGTGGCAAGGTTGGCGTGTTCCCTACGGTGTTAGAAAGGAGATAAGCCATACTATAAAGACCTCATTTCTATGCTACATGAACTATTTGCTGGTTGCTTGTTCAATGTTACTTTCAAGTATCTAGGAGAATATTAGAGAGATAAAAGTGCAGTAAAAACTACCCAAAGATGCTGATGTGTCCAGCATTCTCTCTGGTGTAATGGTTATAGATCTTTTGCTGGAAGTCCTGATTCTCCAGAGCTCTGCTCCTGGCTCAGAGGCTTTAATCCAGTGACTGATAAGATCTGGATACTCAAAAAATACCTCACAAATGGTGATGCAGTCCCTGCTGAGGAGACGTTTGAGTACAGACCACACGAAGGACTAAACTCTGCACAGGCATTGAAGTGATTTTCTCAGGGTCACCCACTTGGCATGACACCAGTTGCAGGAACAGCTTCTGGACCAGATGTGAGTTGTTCAAAAGTGTCCTGGGCTGCTGATGGCTTCTGCTTTTCAGAAATACTGCTGGTAGTGGCTGTTTTGTCTAGTTGGGCAGTTTTATAAGGCAGTAAATTCTGGAAAGCTGTTTAGAGAAGAGTGCTGAAATTGGACATCTCAAAAGATGTCCAGGAGAAAAGTTAGGTTGTCCTGAAGTTTGTGATCTTGTCAAGTGCCAAGGCTGGCACCCCAAGGAAGCAGAAATGTTCCTTTTTCCTGTTTCAGAACCCAAGTGGACAGGCCAGGTATTGAGGTATAGCAAGTCCAAGGATGCATGCAGCTCAAGTGCCTTTCCCTCAAGTGACACAGAGGACCCAGCTGGGGAAGAGAGTGATTGGAGGGAATTACAGCCCCATACACTTCCTTTATCCCAGTTAATCTTTCCAGGAAGTAAGAGCAGTACAAATGCTCACTTGTCTTAAGCACCTGGAGTTTGCACACAGAATTGACAGGAGTTGGAACAGAAGCTTTGTTTGGGTGTGGAAGTAGCTTTGCAATAGCCGCTGTCCCCGAAACAATGAGGGCAGGTCCCACCAGGAGCAGAGGCTTCTCTCCCTCACCTCAGAAGGAGCTGGGAGATCTCCTGTGGGTTGATTCTGCCAAACCTCACATGAACTGAGTGGCACCAGCAGCCAGGAGGAGCTCAGCAAATTTTTAGAGTAGCTGCATAAGGGCTTGAAGTCACCCAGCACCTTCAGCACATGGACCTCTCCAGAGCCAGGAGGTGCAGAGTCAGCATGCAAAGGTAAAAATGAACCATTCCATTCCTGGGAGGTTTGGTTGGGGTGTGGTCCAAGATCTGCCTGTAGTTTTGGGTCATTTCTTCTTGATTTACCCAAGTTGCTCTGACCCATGCTTGGCCTCAGACTCCTCATTCTGAACCCCTAGGACAGGACTTGGCAGCACATTGTGAGACAGCTCTTGTGCCTGGTGCTTTTTGCAGAGGTGGTACCTGGGAGCATCAGTGCTTCCAGGACAGTGATAGGAGGAATAAACAACTTGAAAAACAAAATAAACTCTTGCTATCAGAGTCACAAGGCGAGCTGTCCAACACAACAGTGGTCTCTGATTTTATATTTAATTTTAGAAGCTGAAACTAAATGTTTTAATTTTATATTATTCTCAACATAATGCTAATTTGCTCCAGATGTCCACTCTGAGCTGAACACTGCCATTTTGCATAGAAAGCATGTGCGTCAGTGATTTATTCCAAATAGCTTCTATTTTACTGCATTTCATTTTATTCTGAATGAAGTACTTAACAACATGTTTCTCTTTAAGAATCTTACTTAATCATATGGATATAATTTCTTCAATTTACGTTTTCAGTTCTTTAGTGTGGTGGCCACAGGGTGTTTCTTAACCTAGGAAGATTAAATGCACATGTTGAAAGCTGCTTATATTTGATTTTGAGGTACTTTCATTTCAAAGTCCTTCACGTAAGGTACAGAAGTGATTGTGGTTTCCTGCTAGGTTCTGGGATAGAGGGATAACTCTCAGGAAAACCTTGCAGATACCTTCTAATAATCATCCATGACAATAACATAATTTCATTTCTTTCAAAACTGTGGTCTACCGAGAGTGTTTAAGACTTTTTTTATTGGGGTTCAGGAGAAAAAGAGATTTAATTTTCTTGTCATTTCTGGGCTACAGTTCAACGTTTCAATTTAAAACCTATTTCCGTTGAGCTCCCTTCCCAGTTTTCCCTCAAAATATTATCTTAGAAAATGTCTTTTATTCAGTTATTTTTTTATTTATTTAGCAGCATATTAAAAATTATGTGAGACAGCTCAATATGAACCTTTGTTATTTGAGCCTGGCTCACTCAGCCATTCCTGTACATGGGCTGCCATTGGTCAAGTATGTCAGGAATGTCCTTTGGCAGTGGCCTGGGAGCTGCGTCATGCGTGTGAGGCAGCTCCTCTGAACTGCTCAGCGTGGATGGGAAGCTGCTCTGAGCCTTGGAACAAAGTCCAGGGAAGATTTTTATTCTTTCATTTTAAAGCTGACCCAGGGTGTGTAGTTTGTAGTAAGATGGGAGGCTTCTGCAGTGGTCACACAAAACGTAATATACCAGATTCCTCAGATACCAAAACCTACTCTTCGTCCTTTTTAAAAATAATTTCCCTCATATAATCCCTTTTCCTCTTATACTTTTACACTGCAACCTATGCCATGGGATATAAATTTCATGAAGTCCCATCATTTGTGAGGCAGGTTTTTCCCACCTGAAATAGTGTTCATCTGTATTCATTTACATCTTCTTTTTGCATTTCTTTTTCAATCTTAGCTTTTAATTTTCAGAACTAACCTTGCTATTACTCTACAATTGTATTAGTTTATTATACTGAATTGTTGACACAGCTGGTAGGGAGCTAAGTGCTGTGGTTTCACACAATAAAATTTCAGACAATATGTGTAGCACTTATTTTCATACATATCATTTGAAAGCCATATGATTCACCAATATGTGTTATTGTTATCCACCCATGTGGGACACAATCTATTTTAAATTAGTGAAGTGACTTGCTAAACTCGCTGTAAACAATAAGACTGTGGGAAAACATTAAGTGCTATTCAGAAAAGAACATTGCTATACAGCCTTTTATCCAGAGGATCCCACAGTGCTGTAGAGAATGGAGGGACCTGGCACTGCTTTTCAGCAGAGCTCATCTTCTCAACAGGCTTCAGGAGACAGCTCCAGCACTTGAAACTGGAGCAGGGGGTGGTGCAGGGTGTCAGTGCCCACACCAGTTCAGTGGATGTGGTAAATCACCCTGAGTGAAGAGTAGCAATAGGGTGTTCATTAGAAAAATCTTGATTTAACATCTCCTTTGGTGAGAAAATTGACCTCCTTTAAAGCAGGTTGAGGTCTTGAAGCCATTTTCCTAGGAATAAGTCTCTCAGATTTTTACTTCATGTAATGAACATGGCCAAGCAAGACAAAATGCAAACACTGCCAGACTAGGCAGTGACTTAGGGTAAAGTGAGGATGAGTTCCTTATTTGTAGGGGAGAAATAACAGGTTCTCTCAGATTATCCTTCTTCATGTGTTAACCTGAGCTCTGTGGGATTCTGCTGTAGTGTGATGAGCAGGTCTGTGAGTGAAGGAGAAAGCTGTGTCTCTTGGGGTTGCTTTTTAAAAAATATAATGCTTTAAAGACAAATGCTTCAAGCTTGAAAATTCCAGTGCTTTAATGTTTTAAAGACAAATAATGCTTTCTTTAAAGACAAATAATAAAAAGTACAAGCATTTTTGCCCAAGAGCTCCACCATCATGGCACAAGGGAGAGCAGAATGAGGTAACCAACCCTGCAGTGAGGACAAGCTCCCACCCCATCACACAGCCTCCCAGTGGTTCACCAGCACCTCTTGTAGGGCTCTTTGCCAGAGCTCAGCTTTACACACATGAGGGAGTGTCAGGTGCAGTCATTTTAGCAGATCCCTTGCCTGCACTGGATTACAGGTGGGACCTCAGTCTTCTCTTATGGATAATCAGATTGGCCCAGCATGGCCCAGAAAGAGCAGGAGCCCATGTGAGCACTGAAAGTCCCACTGGCTTTTCTACTCCACTGCCGAGAACAACCTTGGAGAAAATGGTGTGTTCTCCTCATTGCTTTGTGCAGGTTAACCCAGTGTTGGCAAGTTCATGCAGTTTGTCAGTTTGCAGGGAAACTTTACTCTTCTGAGCTAAATCTCAAGTTGAAATAACAACTTGAGATAAAAGCTTCATTATGCGCTTGTGGAAATGAACGCAGGTAGGAACAGAGGTTTTAAGATTAAAAAAAAATCACTCTAACTAAAATGGGAGAAAATCCCAGTAATAAAACTCCTGACTTTGTGAAACATTTAGTGAAGAAAATGAACACACTGTGCTGAACCACGTACAGAAAGTTGTATTTGCACCAAGAAACCTATATTGATGGGCAAAGAGTTACCTTGCTGCTATTTTTCATCTTTCCTAAGAGAATTTGGTTGTGCTGGAGTAGTTTAGTCAGCAATTTCAGTTGTAGCCAGCAATTTCCCACTGTAGATCAGATTTCATCCACAGGATCCTCCTCTGTTTGATCTGCCAAGGGCAGGAGCCACTTTGTAAGCTGTGATGACATGTGACAAGCTATGACTGTAAAACATATTTATTTATTGGACTTGACAAAGGTAGGAGCTGCGTTAGGATGGACACTCACTGTTGGCAGATGACACTGTGTTTGTGACACACAGGTTTGTCACACTCTGGGCTCAGATCTTCCTGTGACTGGGGACAGACACAGCACAGACCTAAGCCGGGCTGCTCTGTCTGTGGTGCGCTGGAAGCTCGTCCTGTTCCTAGACACACTCTTGGCATGTTACAAATGCAGACTGGACTATGTGAGGATCTTTTTGTTCCTTTACTGGTTCCTTAAAAATAAAGGAAAATATGAAATAAAGAGGGAAGCTTTTCATTTTGGTTTTTTCCATGTGTTTGTTAGTGAATACATTCAGAGTATTTCAGTAGTGTCTGATGCCAGTATAACAGCTTTAGACTGTTTGCTTAATTCCTGAATGTGTGCATTGTTTTTAGCAAACATTCTTAATTTATGTTTGTCCTGCCTCTTTTCCAATCTCCCATTGGATTCAGAATGTAAACCAGCACAGGCAGCTTCTCTGCTGTCCTCTTTGCAGATGTCTGTCCCAGACCCAGGGTGAGCAGTGCCCTGTGCTGGGCACAGAAGGGCTGCTGAGTTCCCCAGCCTGCTGAATGTCCTACGCTGAAAGAGAGCGCTCAACACATCTCAGGAACAGCTTACAGAAGCAGGGTGTGTAATTTTTAATAACTGGGATAAAAACCCTCGGTGACATCTTTAAAATATAAATGCCTTTTCTTGTTTCTTTTATTTCTTTGCCCCCCCTTATTTTGCCTTTTCATCTCTTCTCCTTTCAATTCCATTAAGCTTCATTGTACAATAATGTATCGCAGTGGACTTTTTTCAATTATGTTTTTGATTTTTTCCTCCTTGTTACTATAAAACTCCAGATGTTTTGAGACTTCATGGTTCTCTGGATTATTTTTTCCTTTATTTTAATCTTCTTTTGTAACTTGCCACACATGTGGTATTTTGGCCTTTTAAGATGCTAGGCTATGCTAATCAGCCATAAGTTTTGGGGTAGGATTTTTTGTCTTTTTATAATTACTTTTTCCCCCTTCTTTCTGCTGTTGTCTCTTTAATTATTTTCTTTTTTCTATTTGTTTTATTTTTTGTTAACCCAACTGTTTAGTCCACATCAATTGTAATGGATTCTCTCTTTGCTCTGAGGCTGCATTCTTTATGTTAAGCAAATTAATTATTCACTCCAAACTTTCCAACTCTCATACCTGTAAGTAGATTATGAGCACCTTTTTCACCTTGCTTGTCAGGACAGAACTGTTTGCACTGAAATTGGACCCCCCAGACCAAGAGCACAGACTGTTCTTCAGAGATTGAGATGGGTGCAAATAGATTCTACTTAGGTACAAACTGGAATGGAAATGTTTCCTTGGAAATTAAGACAATGAATTACTGATCCAGAGAAACAAGTTTTTGAAGTACATGTAGGAAAAGATACTTTTTATTAAAAAAATCTAAAAGTACTGGAGGGAAGCATTTTAATTTATTTGTGGTTCTTTGCTGGCATGGATGGAGAAGGTTTTTAATTGATTTTGTTCAATCTTAATTTTGTCCCCAAAACAAGCAGATCTGGCTTCAGATATTAGAACAGCAAATCTTGGATTGTGTGCTGTCCTTTAATTTCAAATAGCTTGTAAGCTATTCAAAAAATTCCAAATAAAGAATAGTTTCCCAATTACATCTGAGGAAATAAAGGGGCTGACATGGGGTGTCTTCTTTGCTTATTACATGACCCTATGAATTTTGCATTTTGTTCTTTAAAATGTTGCCTCATGTAATGTTATTTTTGCCTGCAAGCCATAATACTGCATTCAGTCCAACTGTAATGAGGTTTCAGAAAATTGTTTGCTTTCCAAATGACATATTTAGCAAAACCTTATGGCAAAATCTGTGGCTGTCAAGCTGCTGATAGTAAAATATTCCCAACTTTCCTGGTTCATTCCCATATGTTGTCGCAAACAAATGCAACTACCCCTGTTTTGACAAATCTTCTTGATTAAAGAAGGATTACTAAAAAGAGTTTTAATACTAGAATTCGGGTCTTGTGAAAAGGATAAGATGCTCTGATAATTTCCCAGATATTTTGGGTTTCCTGGAAAATGTATGGAAAGCTCTGTTTGCTCTCCGGAGTGCGTGGCCTGCTGGCACTGGAAGAAAGGAACATGGGAATATTCCAGTGCTGGAAGGAGCATTTGCTCCGTGCAGGGATGCTGGCAGGCAGGTGGCTGGGTCTGCAGGCACAGGGCTCTGCTTGCGTGGGAAGCTCCTCGTGGGCAGAGTCAGACCTGGCCACTCTCGAAAGCGCGTGACTTAAAGCAGCCCTTCGTGGCCAGGTCTGCACTCCTCATGGATCCATCCTCCTGCCCGAGGGGGCTCAGGAATGCGGGCTCAGGGGCTTACCAAATTCATAAAATTGAAATAAAAGAGACAGCCCAAAGTCTTATTTAAGTCAGAGAGGTTCAGACACCTCCTTCAGGGATTCTCAGTGTATTCCTATTTCCCAGTTTCATGGTAATTAGGAAATACAAAATCTGTCTAACAGCATAAAGAAAAATGAACTATTGGTGGACAGTGTGGGGATGTCAAATGGTTGGCCACAACTAAACCCCAACAATGTGAAGGATGTATTGCATTTATACTGTGGCTCACTTTTCCTTCTTCTTCCTGTTCTGAACCTTTTAAGCTTTTCTTCTCTTACACACCAGCAGCTGTACAACACTCTGGCTAAAGCCCTAAATCCTTTTTTAAAAGACAAATAATTAAAAGTACAAGCATTTTTGCCCAGGACTCAAATGAAATAGCATGTAGTGTCACTTCATGAAGATAAATTGTACAGGCTTCAGAAATAAAACCAAACCTGGAAATTGGCAGGTCTTTCGATGTTACAGTTACCTTCCACTGTATTGTAATCACAAAGGGAAAAAAAAACCAAAAAACCAGCTTCAACAATTTAAATCTGTAAGTTTGAATCTGGATAAATAAGTTGGGATTCTTTAGGATGTTAAAGTTTCCTATGTGTGACTTTTTATGTACTAAAATAGTTGAGTTTAATAAAACTCCTTGCATGAGCCGTGTTACTCATGCACAACTATTTGCAGGATCAGGGCTTTACATTGTAGCTACAACAGTGAATTAAACATTAATCTAAGGAGTTAGCTGGGAAAAACAAAGCACCAAAACAGATACTTTGATTGTGGTGTGGGGTGGAACAACTCAAGTGTTTTAAGTTCCTGAGGTTCATAACAGTTTGGAGCCCTGTGTGCTTCCAGCCACGGCCCCAACATTGGCCTCAGTGTGCTGTTAAACATTGATGCTATTTAAAGAGTGGTGTGGCTGTTTCCTCCCCTCCAGAAGGGATACGCAGCCTCACAGGATCCTTTTTCTCATAGCATGTTTTTCAGTAAAATTTTCCCAATTTTGTAATCAGTTGGGAAGAAAGAACATTTCACAATGTTCATAAGGCTCGTGGATGTTTTGACCAGACATCAGATTTCCTATTGATAGCATTAAATGCTTTGGAATGAAATGTTTTGGGTTTTCCATCTGTAGGCTGTCTGAGATGTCAGCAGCCAATATGACCTGCTCTTTCCCTTTTAGGTCTATAAATAAAAGGCAGCTTGTTTAACTGATCTTGCAGCAGAGAGCAGAGGTGTATATTAATGAGCTTGCTCTAATGGCACACTGGACCTATTTAGCACTACGACTGTGAAGGCTTCTCTTTTTCAGTCATAACTCATTTCCTAAGAAAATGTCAGTTATTGCTTCACCCTATGGTCTGAGCTGGTTAGTTTATAGTTTATTTCTTCTGATCTGTACCACTGACAGATACGCTAGACATGACCGTGATTAAATACGCTCATGAAAATGGTAAACATTTGATAATATAAACCCTCTTGGGAACATGCTGTTACTTCTGCGTGGCAGCATTCTCAGGTGCATTCAAAGTATAATCTGGAAGCAAAGAAAAAACATTTTAAGCAATTACAGTTATTAGATTAAACTGTTTTGTTGGGAAAATTGTGATGTGTTTAGATCACTGTGAGATAATTCAGTGTTTTTATAAATATGGCTTTTGAATGCAGGATATTGCAACAGCGACACTGCAGTGAGATTTTAGTGTGAAATAAAGATAACATATGAATTTCCATATAGTAACAAACTAATTTGGTCCCATAAATTTCTATGAGGTATTTTTTCCTGGTAGAAGCCCTGTTCTGAAAGCAGCAGTAGTTATAAAACCCAATAACTGCATTGTGTTCTTCCTGTAATCATGTGGCATTGTTTTGTGTCTGTGCTTGGGTGTGTGCAGCATTAACGATCTCACAGCAAAGACAAAAGTAGTAATTGCAATATAATTATTATTTTTATTGATGAAACTTGTTTAAGAGTTCTTTTGACATTTACAGACTTTGAGGATTATGCAGCATTTGTTACAGTTATCCCAGGCATCAAACATCCACAAAATGTTTAGGATTGTAGGATTAAGCTATGACAGATTGGGGCCAGATGTCTGGGAGATCCCATAAGTGGCCTTCTCAGTTGATAAAATAGCTCTTGCCATCCTGAAGCCCTTTCAAAACTGAACATTGGTTCTTTGTAGTCGAAGCTGAGACACTTGTGGGATGGTTGGATCTTCCTGGAGGGTATTGAAGAAGGAGAATGAGCACCCCATTCTTCCTAGAGTAGTTTTATATAGTGTAAATGTAAATGTAAATACACTCCAAGTAGTAAGAGTAGATGGAAGGGTTAAAAGAGTTGGTGAGTAGCAGTGAAACCCAAGAACTACCTTATAAAGTTGTCTTAACAACAGCAGCCCAGGTGAAGTTGTTGCACCACTTCAGGGAAGCTGTTTCCATATGTGGACTTCCATAGGGACAGACTGTGAGAGATACAGTCAGCAGATCCAGAAATCAGAGAGCTGAGAAAGGTGTCCTTCACAGTGCAACTCTTCCTGCAGCTCTGGGGGGATTCTCAGTCCCACCCTGCTCAGCTCTTTGCACCAACTCCATTCCTCCCTTCCTTTGAGACCTTTCATCATCAGCTTCCTCTCTTCTCATCACTTGTGGCAAGGATCTTGTCCCCACTGCTTTCCTCTTGAACAGAATTCCTGTTTCACCAACAGCCTTTGCCAACTTGAAAATCTGAGTACTGAAGTCACATCATTCTCTTTGCTGGTGTGTTTTTCCACCTGACATGTTTATTCTGAGTTTATCACTGCATTGGGACCATCCCACTGTCTGTTACCCAGTTTAGCAGAGCTGGGTAATACAAATGATGTGAATTAGGAAATAATAACATAAATAAGAAAAGCTCTGAAGGTCCAAGCATATGTGATGATGGAGGAACCTTACTGCTGAAGGCATTGAACATACTTACCAAGAGAAGGCAGCTGACCACAGAAGAAGGGTCTGTAAATAAGCCCATATTTGTTTGAGTGTTGCTGCTTTCACTGCAGCTCTGAGCATTTCTGGTAGGGCCTGCTCCTTCTCTCCCTGAAGTGTCAATCCAGCAAACTCTTAAACATATGTGCTTTCATGTGTTTTAAATTAAGCTTGTGTTTAGATGTTTTAGGACATTTGCTGTTGGAATTTTTGCTACTGACATCAATGAGAGTGGAGCTGGACCTTTAATGAGTTTGGATTATTCTGCATACCTTGCTACTTTGCATTGGGCTCTAGATATGGAACTGAAGACTGGTAATCTGTTAGAAAAACATTCTGAGGGTCAAGATCCTTCTCTCTAAATTGGAGAGAGATGGATTTGATGGCTGGAGTGCTCAGTGAATGAGGAATGATGGTCACATCCAGAGTGGTGAGAGACTCAGTGTTCAGATGGGACATTGGTGACAGGTGGTGTCCCTTGGGGCTCTGTAGTGGGACCAAATGCAGTCTCAGCAAATTTGTGGGTGACACCAAGCTGAGTGGTGCAGCTGACACTCCTGAAGGACAGGGTGGCATCCTGAGGGACCTGGACAAGCTCCAGAAGTGGCCCATGGGGTTTCAACAAGGCCAAGTCCAGGGTCCTGCAGCTGGTACAGCACAACCCCTGGTATCAACACAGGCTGGGGGGTGAAGGAGCACAAAAATGCTCCAAGGGATGGAACACCTTTTCTGAGAAGAAAGGCTGAGAGAGTTGGGCTTGTTCAGCCTGGAGAAGGCCCCAGGGAGACTTAGAGCAGCCTTGTGCTTGAAGGGGACCTGGAAGAGAGATGAAAGGGATAATACTTCAAAGGGATGCCACAGTGTGGGCACACTAATCAAAGGAGGCTGGAAAGGCGGAAGATTGGGAACAAAAAGGAAAAAAGTGATCTTTAGGACTTCAGAACATTCACTCAGCTTTATGGAATGTCCTATGAGAAATATGAATTTGCTGAATTCTGCTCTATTTTTCATAGACTTCAGCATTTTTGCACAATTCAAATCGCTTCATCCTGAATCTTTGTCAGATTTTTAGTGATGATTGTGAAGAAAGTTTGTTTCTTTTGAAGCCTTGGTGGCTTTGGTCACTTCCAAACCTCCCTGCCTCCTTGCACCAGCTCAAGTGTTCAGAGGTGGGTCATGGCCAAACAAAGCTTCTGAACTCATAAACTGCATGTCTCCAGGTGATTTTGTGGATCTGTCAAAATTACTGTGATGGGAAAAGATGGAAAATACATACACACAGATAGGTGTCTGTACACATACCCAGTATGCCATTCAGACAGGTTACTGCTCAGGGCACTAAAATATTTATGGCAGTAAGGGCCACATTGATCCTTTGGTGTGTGAGTGGCTGGGACAGGCAGAGAAGTGCCAGAAACCCCTCTGCCTGTAGTGTGCAGAGCTGATCTGCATCCAGTGCCAGGACACAGCCTGCAACGTGCAGTGCTGGCTGGAGAATCACTTTGGTTGCTGTGCTGAGGTATTTACAAAACACCCTGGGACGAGCAGAATGTGGTGGGCCTTTCTCCATCCCCTTTGGCAGACCCTGGGAGATCAGGTGCCTCCAGGCTGTAGCACCTTCAGTGCTCCTCCATCTGCAGCTGCTCTCCCTTCCCATCTCTCCCCCTGCACTGCTGGAGGCCACAGCCAGGCTGCAGTTTGCATACCCTGATGTGTGTCAGAGGTGTGTGTGACAAGCAAGATTGGCAGGGTGGTGATTTCTGTGATGACATCTGAGGAGCCACAGGTTCCTGGAAAGCTGCTGAACAAAATCTTGACTCAGCAAAAGGAAGTGACAAAGCATTTGCTGATTTTGTGAGAGTCAGGATTTCACTGTTTATGAGCAAGAATCATAGTAAAAGCTATGGCTTCTAGAAACAGTGGTTGGAACAGGTTGCTCAGAAAAGCTGTGGCTGCCCCATCCCTGGAATTGCTCAAGGCCAGGTTGGACAGGGCTTGGAGCAACCTGAGATAGTGGAAGGTGTCCCTTGCCCATGACAGGGCTTGGAACTAGGTGACCCTTAAGGTCCCTTCCAATCCTAACCATTCTATGAAGATACACCTACTTTATTTTAGAATTACTCTTAGTGTTGATAGGAAGGTGGATTGGGTTGTGTTTCTCAAATAGGTTCCTTGAGATCACAAATCCTCAAGGAACCAGTTTTTTATCTGTGTAGAGGCATAAAAAGATGTGCAGTGCCATTAAACAGCAATATGTACAGAGTGGGCAAAGAATATGAGTACTTGAGTACTTGCATGCAAGTATTTGAACATGTACAAGTATCTGAGAGCACTTTGTGGGTGTGCTGGTGCACGAATGTGCACACACGAGTATTTGTGCTCACCTGGGAGAGTTCCCATCCTGCAGACACTGCCTCCACTGCCTGTTGTCTGTAACACTGAAACTTAGCACTGGGCAACACAAAACACCCTTCCCTTAGCCTAGTAGCTGGAAATTATATTTATATATTTATTCAGATTTAATTTGAAGCAGTGACTTCTGTTATGAAGGCTATGCAGCGTTTATTGCTGAGCTCCCTAATGAAACGGGTGCTTAAGAAGTCAGAATTGCTCAGGTTACTGGTTGTATAAATGCTGAGAACAGCTCTGAATGATACAGCTAGTAAAGAAAAGGGTGCAGAATAACAGCAGAGTTCCTTTGGATTGATCTTCAAATGGATCAGGTCTTCCTGTAATAGTCCATGCTGATCTGCTCCAGTGTATAATATTTCAGACACCTGAAACCAGGTTCTAACCCGCCAGCTTCTCTTACTCTCTGTCTGTAGCAGCTAATTGTTATTGCCCACAGTGGTTCCTGTGCCAGTTAACATCTCAGAGAACTCCTCAGAACACTTGTTCTTTCTTTAAATTTTCTGCTCTGACACCATGTCTTTTAAGTGTTCAGTTCAGACAGAATGTGTGAGATATTTATAACCCTTGTATTATTACTGAGCTTGCACACCGTGTCTTCGGTGACAGATTAAATGAACAGCACAATATGTTGTGTTTCATCCATAAATTTCAACAGATGTTTGAATGTTGGTTGATTTATTGCATGTCCAACTTGGTTCTTACACTGTTCTCATTGTGGCTGCACATGGTTTATTTAATAGAACCTTACAATGATTTTTTTAATGACATTTTTCAGTTTGAAGGGTGCAACAAGGCATTTTCTAGGCTTGAGAACCTCAAGATTCACCTCCGGAGTCATACTGGGGAGAAGCCATACCTGTGTCAGCATCCTGGCTGCCAGAAAGCTTTCAGCAACTCCAGTGACCGGGCAAAGCACCAGCGGACACACCTGGATACCGTAAGCGTGATTTCATACTGGGAGCTGCACCGAGTTTTCCAGTGGTCCTGGTACACAATCAGTTCTGCAACTGCAGGGAGACTTGGCCTTTTCATGAGGAGAGTCTTAGAAAACTCAGCTATGAGCAAGTGTATTTGGTTTTGAACTGTATGTGCTTTGAGAAATGAAAATGTCTTGATCACAGAGAGGCAATTATGTTGTGTTACTCATGCTGAGGAGTGAGTTACTCAGCAAACTCTGCCATTGTTCCTGTTCCAGTAAGAGGAGGCAGCAGCTCAGTAAGGTGTAGCTGAGTGAAAGCTGAGTCACTGCTGCTGCACCAAATGTGTGTCATTGTCTCACTTCCTCTCCCCTTCAGTGAGTGTTCTGAGTGAATGCAAAAGCTGTTCAGACCTCTCAGTGGAAGGTAAATGCACCTCAGTTTTGGACAGTAATTTTGTAAAAAAGTGAAAATAAATCTGTCTCATAACTCTATGGAATCAGTAAAGTACCCTCCATCAGAATTAACTGTGAGAAACACTTTTTTATTCTCCACAGTTGGTAGATTTGGCTTGACTCTGCAGCTCTTCTCACTTGTCTCACAGAGACGACAGGAGCCTGTCAACCAGATCATGGGGAAAGAAAGCAATGAGACAGCTTTGCAGACCAGTCATGTCCTCAGCATAAAGCTTGTAAAGAATAACAGGCAGAGTTGTTCCTTTGTCTTTTTCAAAGAAGTGAATATATGGTTTAGTTTGGCTAAGTGTTTATGGGGCAGAACTTTTGAGTTTAATTGATATTTACTTTTTAAGCAGTTACACATTTCAGACAGTGCAGCATTAAGGAATGTCTAATGTACATAATGCCTTGCAAAAACAAACAAGTAAGAGAAGCAAGTCAGTCACATTTTCCAAACCAAAGCACACTTAAAATAACAATGTTTTATTTATTTGAAAGTCAACCTGAGATATTTGAATTTGTGATTTGCATCTCTTTTGAAAGTGGATATACTAAATTGCATGCAGTTTTTAAATTTAATTGCCTGAATCTAGTAGATATATTTTTTTATTAGCCAAACTCACAAATGGAATGCCATCTATTAGTTTTAAGAAAGAACTTACATGGTTAGTAAAATGAGCACAAATTCTTTGTATGTGTTGTCTGTGCAATATTGAAGACAAATGTCTTAACTTTCTATTTTCTTTTCTTCTCTTCTCCCTTTATCTCTGTCTTTATTATCTGAAATGCTCATAAATCAGGAAAAAGGTACAGTAATAATTTTCTAATAACTTTCTTAAATATCTAAAAACATCCTCCATGCTATTCCACTGCAGGTTCTCTAAAACTGTTTCTGTAGTCCTGCATACAGAAACTGAGTTCCACTTACTTGGTTTAATTGAAGCCCTGTGGTTTAAGCTCAGTGAATTGTGTGCTTATATGAACATGAAAAATAGCTGAGCTACAGGATGGTGCTGCTGCTGCACCAAACAGCTGCCTGGAATGTCAGAGCAAATAGCCATGAACCTTTGTAAGGGTGATCACATTCTCATCTAGTTTCCCTATGACTGAGTTGAATGATTTTATCACTAATTTGAATGACATCAGTGATTTGAAAAATACTCTGCTCGTTTTTCTGCCAAGGGATTTGTTAAAGTTTTCCATAGCTTTTCCTCAGGTGTCAGTTCTCTGTGTTCCAGACACTCTCAATAAATCTCCTTTGCCCTGTAACTTTCTGGGTAGGTGCTGTGTTAGCCTGTAAGGTCATGAATTGGTGAATGATTCTATTATTCCTTCAGAAATTTCCTGCTGGCTGGACAGAGCAGCAATACTTATCCTCTGGAGGTACTTACAAAGAAAGGGGGTTTATATAGGCTGCTTTTTCCTTACTGAGTGCATTTGGAATTGGTTTTAAAGCTTCTCAATGTAGGTCACTCCACCATTTATCTTCTCCAAAGGAGAATCTGTAAATCATTTTACTTATTGGTGTGTGCTAGTTTGATGGAATCCCTACTAAATCATCTGGAAGTAGATCCTTCTTCTAGGCAGGAACAGAACAAAGGAACCTGTCTGTCCTTGTGGTAAAAAGGGCACATCAGCACTCCTCCAGGAGCACAGCAACTGGCTTTAAAGGACCTCACAGTCACTTCTCCCAAAACTGGTGGGATTTTTTCCCTTCTGTGCATCCTCCTTCTGAAACCAAAGGGATTAAAGAATGTGACATGGAGGTCATGGAAAGCCAGTTTTGTACCTTTGAGAAGACAGCAAAAGGATTTGCTAGTCCTAGTGAGAAGGCTGAGGTAACATTGATAGATGAGGCAAGAAAACAGAGGGCAAAAGAATGTTCCATTCAACTTTAAAGCTCTGTGAGCTGTGCCATGCAGCACTATTTTGCTGGCATTTAAGCCAATGGTTACTTAATAAAAAATGCCTTAGCTCATTTTGGCAATTGCACCTTCATTTGGAGTTTGTTGTGTAACCCAGAGATAGTGTTCAATTTGTTGGGAATAGGCACAGCCACAAGACGAATTCAGTGAGGATTTTAGTCACTGGGAAGGTCCCCTCTGAGCCTCCTTTTCTGCAGGTTGAGGCCCCCAGCTCCCTCAGCCACTCTTTGTTCTCCAGATTGTTCCCCAACTCCACTGCCCTTCTCTGGACATGCTCCAGCCCCTCAATGCTTTTTCTTGCCCAAAACTGCACCCAGGATTTGAGGTGGGGTCTCACCAGTGCCCAGCAATCCTTGTAAAATTTATGTAAATCAGAACTCAAAACCAGAATGTCTGCCTTTATAATTATACTGGGTGGTGCCATGATAATTTTGTTTGCTGTAAAGGCTAGGGAATAAAGAGATGATCTCAAAAACCCATTCAGTTCTACCTCACTAGCATTTAGCTCAGCCCAGTAAACCGTATCCAGTGTGCCAGTGCAGAATCAGTTCTGTTTGCATCGTGCCTGGTTTGTGAGCTCAGAGGAGACAGAGCAAACTGTGGCCCAGCAAAGAGAGGGAACAGCTCAGGTTCAGCACTGTGTGTGCCCATCCTGCAGTGCTCCTGTGCTGGCTGTGGGGGGAAGAGGGGTGTGNACTGTGGCCCAGCAAAGAGAGGGAACAGCTCAGGTTCAGCACTGTGTGTGCCCGCCCTGCAGCACTCCTGTGCTGGGGCAGGCAGAGGGGTGTGACCTCTGTCCTGTGCCCGCCCTGCAGCGCTCCTGTGCTGGGGCAGGCAGAGGGGTGTGACCTGTGTCCCTTTGCTCCGTTCCCAGAAGCCCTACGCCTGCCAGATTCCCGGCTGCTCCAAGCGCTACACCGACCCCAGCTCCCTGCGCAAGCACGTCAAGGCTCACTCGGCCAAAGAGCAGCAGGTGCGTAAGAAGGTAAGAGCAGGCAAGGAGTGGCACATCCCCAGAGCTCCTCAATGCAGTCATTTTTAATTCACCTTTAATTAATACATTTTCAGATCAGTTTTTCTGCAATATCACAGAAAAAAACCTTAAATGGAGCTGATTTTCCTGGTTTTTAATCACTGTTGTTAACAAAACCACCTTATACATGTGTACTTTCAAAGGCTGCCACCCTCTAATTTCGGTTTCCCCCACGCTTTCTGTCCAAGCATTTATTTTCCTGTTCATCTTTTATACACAAGCCCAAATTGTGCTGTCACTCACATAAAATGTCCATGCACCGAGTCTCTGCAATCAGCACTAACTGATGGTATTTACTAAAGTACATGTTGGCAGATCATCTAAAACACAAATGAAACTAAGCCAGGGTACAGTGGAAATGTAGGAAAAGGGGCCTTGGAATAGAAGAGATGTCCTTGTGTCAGCCATGCCCTCTTCTCTCCTGGTGCTCCTCTTGTGGAGTTTTCAGCAGTGTGAACGTAGAGTCCCCTTTCCCAGGCCAGCTGTGTGTCCCCACATTCTCCCTGTAACCCTTCTCCCTGCCAGATGTGTGCAGTCTGAGTAGCAGTTCCCAGCACATCAGTGGCCAGAGCTCTGCACGCTGTGTCAAATACTCCTAGGTCACTCATGGTGAGCTCTGTGCCTGGGAGACACAGGGCTCAGCACCATCCAGGTGTCCATGGAATCAAGTCTGTGCACATATCAGCTCTACTCAAAAGTTTTTTCTAGTCTGGCCACTGCCTAGTTTTCCATCCCAGTTTTGTATTACCAGGCCTTGTGGTTTCCCTACAGCTCTCAGCTTTAGGAGGTTCCACAGGATGTGTTCTGCATGTGTGTCCCACAGATCACAAAATTCCCAACACTTCCTAGATTAACCTTTTAGCTTGTAATGAGATTAAGAGTCAGAGTGCCGTGGCAGTAATTGATTAATTCTATGTAATTAATTCTGTGTAATGAGAGTAAGAGTCAGAAGGCCATAGCAGTAATTGGCCACAAAGAGAGGGTGGCAGTGCCACCAGAGTCTTCTGCAATTGCAAGATCTTTGAACAGGAAGGTTTCTTACATGAAATTCTCAGCAGATTGTGGAAAGCAACTGTGCTTCCTATTCCAAAGAAGAGAACTTCCCCATTTTTCCTTCCTGTGGTTTCTGGCATACTTCAGAGAAACAAGGAGGGAATTACTTCCTAACACCAAATGTGGGTGTCATTGTTCAGCCCTGTGTACTGAGCTGAATGCATTAACATGCCACCATCCTTTATATCTAGGGACAGTCCCCACTGTTTCACCTTGTCACCTCCTGAGGCCTCCTTCCATTTCTACAGAGCAAGTGGGGGAAAAAACCCCAAATCCAAACTTTGCGTGAGAGGGCACAAAGTTCTTCCTGCATCGGCAGCAGGAGGCCTGAAGCACAGAATCAACCCAAGACAAATTTGTTAACAGCAGCTGCAAACTCAGGCTGCTTGGATGCACCAAGACATCAATATCCAGGGTTTCATATCACTTCATCTCCTGCCTTGAGGAGTTTGCCTGTGTGCATGTACACAGCCTCATATAGACTTATCAAATCTATCTTAAAATAATGTTAGTAACTTGCCTCCCACACCTTATTTGATAGACCAGACTAAATCTGCACTCCTCCAGTGGTTTGAAATCATCTTCAGCTTTCCTGTCTCATTTATCCATGATAACTTTATGAATACTTAATCCTGTGACTTTTTTTCCTCAAATGAAAAGGCACCTGAAAAAGCAGCAGATTTAAAGTGTGTTTTGGTCAGGCTCTCTTAAAAAGGATCAAAGCAAATCTAGCTGAAGAGAAACAAGAACCCCCCTAAGTATTTCACTTGAATATATTAAAAACCCCCAACACCTTTCACAACTAAGTAAATCCCAGTGTTACTGAACAGCCTACTTTGGATTTCAGATGTAGGGAAAAAGGGAGAAGACTGTTTATACTCACTTGCTTGTTTTTGGTTATAACTCAGCAAAGGCAGTTGTCTGTTGGTATCAACTGCCCAAGAGTTCTGAGTGGAAATGACCTAGCCAAGAAAGAAAAATTAACAAGCTGTTCTGCCAGAATGTCTTGGTTGAGACATGCTACCAAAATGTGCCATCTCTGATACAAAACAAAATGCCTGAGCTTAGACTTGTAGCAAAGGAATCCTGAGCACTTAGTTCATAGCTTAGAGGATTAGTGCAGTGGTGATATTTGGTGGTTCTGAAAGGCTTTACAGAAACAAAACAGGAGAAAGTTAGCTGTTAATGTAGTAGTAGTTTAATTGGCTGCAGATGCACTTGTGATCCAAATGTCAGATGTTTATCTCGAACCCACAAATGGCTGTAGAGCAGAATTCTGAGAAGGTTTGCCTGGGCCCTTTATTTAGCATACCCAAGCCCAGGGGAGATGGGTATGTGAGGCTGTACCCATAAGGACAATAACTATTTATTAATGGCTGTAGAATATGATGGCTGTTTGTGTAATGCGATCACTCTGTTATGACAAAAGCTTGGCAGCATCAGCATGTTTGAAAGAGAATTAGAAATGCTTTTCTTTCTTAATTCTCCTCTCCTGCTGTTTTTAATATGATCGACATTGTGGTTTTTGAGAGTTTGCTTCAGACCCTTTTGCCAGAGCTTTAATTTCCACGGAGCACAGCTGCCACGTGAGTGGTACCTCTTCCCATCACCGACAGCGCCTCGCTCTGCCACTTCCAATCTGATCAGCACAAACGCTTCTCTTTGCCTATCAAATGTCTTTCCAAGTGTCACAGTGACAGGGTGATGCAAACCTTTTGCCACGGAATCCAAGAAACTACAGAAAGCCTGAAAATGTACAGTTCAATTACTGAGGAAGGTTTGAAGGAGCACAGGGTACATTATTTTTTGAAGCAAACTGGTTGTTGATGTAAGATTAGCACACTTAACTTGTGCACTTCAGAAAACCAAAGTCATCTCTATTTATAAGTACCAAGTACTAGACACATCCTTAATTACACTGAGTTCCTAAGAATGGCATTTCTTCCTTCTATACATAATCCTTAAGGAGATATATGAAGTTAATTATAAATAATTTGGTTTTGCTATGTAACACAATGTTTCTTTTATCTTCCTCTTGTAGCTAAAGTCCTGTACTGATATTGAACAAGATGTACTCAGTGAATGCTTAGCTATCCAACAGCTCCACACATCTTCACAGCACATCCTGGATGGGAAGTGTGGCAGATCTGTAGGTTCTCATGATTTAATTACAGGTAAGAACACTTCTAATAGATGTGCTAAATATGTCATACAGCAGAGGATTCAAACAAAAAAAAATGTTGTCACTGTGGAAGGTGGTAAAAACTCCAGACCAACAAATAAGATGAAATAATTTTGTGTGTTGTTTGCTCAAACCTTGATTTTTTTTGGTTTTTCAGAATTAGTCAGAGAAATAATGCCTGTTAATTCAATGTGAAGGGGCAGCACCCCTGCTGAGAGTCTGTCTCCATCCATTTGTTCTCCTTTCAAAGTGAGCCTTGGCCTGGGCAGAGTGCAGGTGCAGGAGCTGTGCTAAGCCCAGGTGGATGCTCTGGCACAGACTCCCACCAGGAGAGTTTTCTTCAGGAGCTGCAGGAAAGCTGAGGAGGCTGAGTGTTATGATGCACTTTGGGTCATAACAAAAAATATGGTGAAACATGGATGGGAGAAAACGTGAATTTGAAATGTCAAACCTTCTTCTAATAATATTTTCTAGTATTTAATCTTTCTTTCTGTATTTTCTTTTGTTCTTGTGGCTTGAACAAGAGCTGGTCCTTTTCAGGGACTTTAGACACTTCTATACATTTTATAGGAAAAGAGACTTCCATTCCCTTATGTGGGAAATAAGATCCAGATTCACAGTTTTTGAACCCCAGCAAAGGATCCTGAATCAGGGTTGTGCATTTTGGGGTTCTGTGTTCAGGCAGCATAGAGAGGCACTCCCAAAAGCTAGCAGTATAATTGTAATCTGCCTTCTGCAAGAATCTCCTACTTTTTTTTGATTACTCCAAATCATCAAAACAAAAAATGCATTTTGCTTAACATCTCCTATCCTCTTTTCTAGTTCAAGTTGCATTAAAATGTTGGAATGTAACTGGTGAAGAGAATGGAGTAGAAAGGGAAATTCCCCATCATTCTGATGTACTTCCCCTGGGAGTCTGCACTGGGGCCTTACATGTGGCTCCTTGAAAAGTGGGAGAAAGCTGGAGGGATTTGGGGTTATTTTGCAGTCTCTGCCTGTGCCACCTGCTCTGAATAAGGCCTGTGAGGGCAGCAGTGGCCTGTGCTGTCCCCTTGACAGCCCCGTGTAGCAGGAGCATGACTTGGCTCCCCCTTCCAGGCAGGACAGGAAAGAGCAGTGACATTTTCCTCAGAACAGTCTGCACTTCAGAACCTCAGAAACAGCCTCAGATTTCAAGTGACAGCAGTAAAACAGGAAAAGAGTTATTAGCTCACAGATAAACAGACCATCCCTAACCTCTCAGTGTCATTTCGGAGAATCTCTTGTGAAATGAAGGATTTTATCTGTCCATAACTCTGGCTTTGTCTGATATGATTTCTGTGCTGATTATATCCATCCATCACCAGGATGTAGTAAAAAACCCTGTAAATCTTCCCTGATATTTCCATCAGGTCGCTCCATGTGAGACCCCATCAATGCACAGTATGAACAAGTGCCAGAGAAAAATAAATCAAGATTCGAAAGACTGTTTTGCAGTGAAACAGAAGTTGCTTCATCTTCTGTGCAGTACAATCCACAGGCAAAACTGTTCCTCTGTCATTATTTAGGGCATATAAACCAAAGTGATGCTCTTACAGAATTAAAGCATAAGGACATTCCTGCTGCCACCTATAGTCTGCAGTGATTGCACATTTGCTCTTTCAAATAAGCTGAGGTAATATTTTTTGAGAAATCAGCTATAATTCTGTATGTAGGCTATACATGGATAAATATAGTGTATGATGTCCTCATATTCCACTTGAAATATGAAAACATTCATGGTTTGGGCTTTTGAGTTTGGTTTTTGTGTTATTTCTTTCAAAGAAACCACATTATTAATGTGCAGAGCTCTGGGCTTTAGGGATCACTTGGATTCCTGGAGAATTTCAGTTTTGTCTTTCTCCAAGTTAAAGCACATTTTAAATATGTCAGGGATGAAAGCCCTTCACAGAAAAAACTGAAATATTACAAAAGGCCCCATCCCTTGTGTCTGACTTCAAAGTAGGTAAGACAGTGAGCAGAGGAATGTTTCTGCAGTCAGAGGAACCCATTGTTTGCTGAGATCTTCTTCCTTTTTCCCTCCTCATAACTAAGATGCTTCATGGCTGCACACATTTAACTCTGCCTGTGGACAAGAGCTTGTATCACACTGGTCCCACTCAGGCATTTTCTCTGGGTTTTATTATTGTTTACCTGCTCTCAGCATAAAGCTGAGGGGGAAAAGGCTGCTGGTCACAGATGCTCAGAGCACTGTTTTGGCCACAGATGTTAAGGTTAAAGGCCAAGCCATTAAAAATACTGATTGATGACTTCTGTTTACAAGCTGAGATGGTCAATGTGTGAAGAGGCCCAATGTGCACAGGCCTGGCTGCACTTGCAGGAGTCATTCACAGCAGCACCAAAGGCTTCTGGGTGACTTCAGAAGTGCTCAGTGCTGGAAAAAGCTGATGAAAAACTGTAAAAGGAAAGAAATTTTGGAAGTACTGAAAATTATACTGAGACTGGATTAGCAACTGCTTTTCCCCCCTTGCCTTGTTCATCTATGGGGAGGGAGCTGGGGTGAGGCAGCACAGGCATGGTGTGGATGGCTTGGGGGATGTGGGGACAGGGGACACCACGTGCCAAACTGGGTGTGAGTGGTGCTGCACAGAGATGTAGGGAGAGGAGAACTCACTGATGACAAACCCTGTGAGCCTCAGTGCACAGGTCCAAGCAGGGGCCTTTTCCTGAGAAGGTGTGATCAGGAAATCAAAAGATAGATCTGGGAGAGGATGTTCCCAGCTGGAAACTCTTCAAGCCCAGCAGTGGGCACTGGGTGTCCACCCCAACAGTTCCACAGGTGGGTAAATTCCTCTGCACAGTGGTTGGGGTGGTAGAAACTGGAGATGACAGGGATTCTGGCTTCATTTGGTTTTCTGATGTGGTGGGTTTGAGTGCAGGGATCATGTGGGACTCGGCTGCTGCCCATACAGAGTTGTGGGATGATTTTTTAAACATCTTCTTGCTCCTCTAGAGGGTTTTGCTGATTGTAGGTACTCAGCTTCTCTGTCTTTCTCATCACCTCAAGGAATAGGCCAGGAGAGAGACATCCTGAACATGCATGAACTGTTCAGGGGTGGGATTGAAAGATAAAACATGGAGTGTGTTTGCTGGCCACCACACTGCTAAGATGACCCTTTTTTGAGGGCTTTTGAGCTTTTTGCACAAGTTACTGCTGGGCCAGCAGTGTGGGAGCCTTAGAGCATGAACAGCTTGGTTTGGATTCTGCAGTTTCCTCCTCCAGGCTGTGCTTGTCAGTATACCTGAATTGGTGGTGTGGGAAATAGAGCTGAAGTGTAAAGTGACACTGAACAGTCGAGGTCAAATTTGGCTCATCTTTCAAGCCTGACAACAAATGTATGAACAGTGAGGATCTGAGGGAAGTGGAAACTGTTGTATTATGCAATGGACTGAAGCCACCAGTGGAAAAGCATTTCCACAGTGTAGCATCCTTGCTACTGACTTACTGTTACCAGAATAGTCTTTGACAAATAAATCCTTGCATCACCTGGGAACATATGATTTCTTAAAGCCCCTTCTGTCTGGTGTGCAGTGCAGAAAGCAAGTTGTTTTCACTGGCTGGTTGACAAATGTTCTGTCTAGCTGGAGACAGAGATGATGTGGTTCAGTTTTGTTGCCTTAGATCTGTCAGCAGCTGAGGACTCATTGTTCATGAGGGGTTTTTGACTCATCTGAAGCCCCTGACAAAGGTGGCTGGAATCTTGCCTCGGTGGTTCTGCTCTTCAGTCACACACAGAAACAGATGCTGACATTCAGATGTTGCTTCTCCACCCCAAGGGTGTCACACATGCCCCACAGCTCTGGATTTTCATGTTGCCTTCTGCTTGTTCCATGTCACTGGGAGGGTGTGGGAGGGGTGCAGTCCAGAGCCCTGCCAGTGACAGGGGACGGGGCTGAGCACAGCTGGCACATGGCTCTGTCCTGGATGTGAGCTCTGCACACACTGAGTGGGAAAGAACAGATGAATGGTACAGAAGGGGAGATGGCAAAGACAGGCCCCAGGGGGGTCTCTGTGCTCTAGAACTGGGCACTGGGACCTGGCAGACCTCACTTGCTGCTCACAGCCTTCAGGTCACAGTGTGAGTGGCAGTTCTGGTCCTCATCCATGTGCACATTCCCTGGGAGGGTGGGACAGAACTGTGGCAGATGTGTTGTGGGCAAAACTTGAAGATGAGAGAGGCAGAAAAACTGGGAAGAGAAGGACAAGGACTAGACTTTTCCCAGAGCAGCATGACAAGGAGCCAGCCCTTTTCCCCTGCCATAAGGTGGCTTTTGCACGCTCCACTCTTGTGATGTCTGTCACCACAGACGTGTCACCACAGAGACCTGCTCTCCATGCAGCCTTCACACCAGAAGTCAGTGTGAGGGCCCTGCAGGCAATGCCTGTCTTGGTGCATGGTCACTCTTCAGAAGGGAGAAAAAAACTTAATTCCAAAAATACTTAATTCCAGCATCTTCATCCAAAAGCCCTGGACAAAGTTTCCTTTCCTCAGCAATGGGTGTGCTTGAGGGGATGGTAGGCACTTGGCTGTTGGTGCCTTGCTGCCATGGTAGAGGAGATGGTACATCCACACTCCTTCAGTAATTCTGTACTAGTGAACCTGTTTTCATGATCTCATTAAAAAATTCTCCTTGTTCTTTGCATTTAATTTATTGGGGTTTCATTTGTATCAGTATATGATATTTGTAAATGGTCTGGGATGTCCAGCAGCTTAGTAATGGAAAGTCAAATTACAGAGTTTGAAATGAGCAGCAAAACCCCAGGGTACCATGGTCTGTTTTGCTGTGTGAGCTCCATCCCCTGAGCACTGCAGGTTCTCTCTCACAGCTGTGGGAAGGGCAGGGTGGGAGTCCCACCAAGCCCTCGTGGCTGTCAGGAGGGTTCTACAGCTCTGTTGAGTCCAGGAACAGCTGGGAGCGTCAGAGAGGAGACACCCACATGCCAAAGTACCATGGCACAGCTGTGAGTGCTGCTCAGGCACAGGGGTGTTCACTGACACTCAGGGGTGTTCACTGCCACACTGGGGTGTTCACTGACACTCAGGGGTGTTCACTGCCACACTGGGGTGTTCACTGACACACTGGGGCTCTGCTGTGGGGCTGTGGCTCGGGTCAGGGATAGGGAAGGAATTGGAGGCTCCGCAGGTATTATTGATGTTTCTTTGCTTATTTTGTTTTGCCAACTGCTGTGTGTTCCCAGGCATGTACAGTGGATCCAGCACCAGCCACAACGGCCCCTCCCCAGCTGTGCTGCCGCCTCCTCCTGACATTCCTTCCAGGCACCTTCCCCTCGACTCCACCCTGGCCAGCCCACACCACCACCAGTCGCCGCTGGAGAGTGCCAGGGACGGGTATGTGTGTGATGTGAAACATGCTGGGCCTGTGTCTGGCATGGTAATGGATGATGAATTGTTTATTTTACTTTGCATGGGTGCTGTTCAGAAGAAAACACTGGCCCAAACAAAGCAATTTTGTTTGTTTTAGAATCATGGAATAATTTAGTTTTCAAGGGACCTCAGAAGGTCGTGTCATCCATGCCCTGTGCAAAGCAGGGCAAACTTGGACATCATTATCAGGTTGTTCAGGGCCTTGTCCTTGTCTTTGACAAAACACAATGGGATTTTTTTCTTCATAGCATGCAATTACATTTAGATTTTAATTTTGTTTTTTAATTCTTGCTGGATGACTTCTCATAGGTTTGGATAAGCACAGAGAATTTTTCTCAGCTAACATGAGAAACCTCTCAGAGGGTAAAACCCGAACTATGACTCACTCAGGAATCAGGCTGTGTTTGCCTTAGTAAGGCTCACTGGGTGTCAGAGCCAGGGGCTTTCTCACTTCCTTGCTCTCTGATAAGGTTTTCTGCAGTGCACCTCTCAGCAGCAGGCCAGATCCTAATCAGGGAAGAGTGTTTAATCCCACTGATTGCAGGGATTGCACTGCTACAGCGAGGATACAATTGCATGGCTACAGGCTGTGATACTTCTAAAGCACCGTGTGTCAAGGCTCTCATACCATCTCAACAGTAAAGCATCTCTGCAAGCCACAAAACTGCTCTAACCTTTTTACTCAGATTTCTTTGGTGCCTGGCCTCATGCAAATTCAAATTCATACTTACAGTTTTACTTCCCAGCACTTTGGATGGGGAAAGGACTCTGATTTGGCTTTACTGATGGGAATTAGAGAGAGGTTAAAGGATTTTCTTTCCCTAGGAACATGTTGGTGTCCTTCAGCAAATACAGCAATTAAATGTAGAGTTTTCCCATCCTAGTCCAGTGACTGACCTTTCCCTTCTTTTATATGGTGCAAGGAAAGCCCAGAAGGATTTTAAGCAAAGGGCAGAAGGCAGAGTGTGTGTGGCATGGAAGAGGTATGGTAAGGAAATTTACACCTAGGGTGGTTGGAGAACAATCTGATTGAGGAAATTCAATTAGGTGCAAACTAGTCCTTCTTATTTTCCTAATTGGGGAATGAATTCTGCAGCAAGCTGAGCTTCTGTACCCTCTGCTCCTTCAGCCGTCTCTTCTGACCTTGGCCAGTAGCAGTACCAGTGTCCCCCTCCCAGTATGATGGATAGACTTATCCTGTCCTTGTCCCATAAAATGCCTGTGCCCAGGCCTTCTCCTTCCCTGCCCTGCCACATTCCCAACCTTGTATTTCCTGTGGCAGACTCATTCCCATGGCAGAGTTGTGGCCAACAGGAGGCACTGGAAATTACTCCAGATAAATAGGAAGTTTGCTGTAGCAGGGAAGGCAGTAGATCAAATAGGAATGGAGACAGACATTCCAAAGTGAAGGTCATCCATGAGCTGTTCTTCCCTGCATAATGGGACTGCCTGAGCCTGTTGGACTGGGATCCCTTTCTCTGACTGCTCCCAGTGTGCTGCTCAGCTGTTTCCTCTTGGAGTTGGTTCCTAGGGGAGTTAAGGCAAAAAAATCCCAACCAAGAATGAAATAAAGTAAGGATATACTGTGGGAAGGATTTAGCAGGTTGTCAGGAGGGTGGATTTGTTTCTAAGGCACTTTGTGTCCTGGTGCTGCTAATAAGAAATGAAAGCAAAAGCCTGACCAGGGTGAGGGCAACAGACAAGTTTCCAGTTTGAGGCGTCAGAAGCCCCCAGATGAATTCTCATTCCTGCCCTGGTGTCTCCATTCCAGAGCACAGCACTTCCCTTCCAGCAGGAGCACCATGGTCAGTGGGCTGAGCCTCTCACTGAGCTCCTGCTGCAGACACACCAGAGTTTCCATCACAATTGTCTTTGCCAATTCCAGCTTTAGTGCAGTGCAGATTCTTTCTCGGAGGAGACAACAGTGCTGATTTCTTATCTCAGTGCTCATGTACCTAAGTAAAGCCTTTGCCCAAATATCCTATGACAAAATGTGGGAGTGAGATAACAGATTCCTAACCATGAGCCAAACGTCAGGGAATGGAGACTGGAATGTATTTCTGAATAGTTATTTTAAAACAGGGCATCCAGTTTCATGACATAGTTACTTGGAATTTTTCAGCATCTCAAATACCATTTTCTAAACTCAAAATAATCTTCATTCAGCATTGTCATTCCCTGTCCAAGATCCTTCTGCTGTATTCAATTCAAGCTTTATGCTTACATTATTCATGACTGCTGAAATGCAGCCCATACATGACATCTTAATTGCAAGTGCAGAAACTTTGTGTGAACTAATTAATAATCCTTGAGTTTCATTTAGCACACTTTTGTTCAAAGCATCCATCCATTTAACTGGGCAAAATGAGTTAACACTCTCCTGCTGGGAGCCCCTGGATTCCAGGGCTGTTCCCCCTTGGCCAGCTCGTGGCAGTGCCATCCCTCCTGGAAGGTGCACGAGGTTTGCAGTGGGAAGGGAACCCTCCCCCTGCCTCCCTGCATGGGCACTGCTGCAGCTCTCTGGCACACTGAGGGCTTGGCCTCCTTTGTCAGCTGTCTCAGCATTGGGGTTTGGGCAAACGCAGAGAATTCCTGCTCGGGGGATCGGGACCATGACAAGGCTGGATCACATCGTGCAGTCTGTGGCAGGAACCAAGTGATTACTATCAAGAAATCTAATTACTGAGTCATCAAATGTGTGAGATGCCAAAAACTACATGAGGCAGAGTACAAATAGTCTACTCAAGTTTGACATGAGATTCAGAATTTGATTTAAAGGCTTTTTCTTTTTTTTTAACAAAAAAAGCCCTATGTTACACTGTCCTTTGCCAAAGTCAATACCAAGTGCAGCAGTCAATTTTCCCAAATGGTTTGCTGAGACATTTAAATAGTTTGACAAAATTATCTAATTCACTTGAAAATGTTCTAACAAAATCTGACCTCATTACCGAATGTATTTATACTGGCTTTATTCAATATGGAGCACATTTTTTCAAATTCTGGAATGAAGTGTATGCTACACTAAAAAAATCTACTTATATTGATATTAATTTAGCAAAAAGTGGTTGGCTGAGAAATACTTCAGCATGCAGAAAGTGGGTTTGGCATGATCCAGATTTAAATGTATATTTATTTTTTATTTCAGGTAGCAAGGGTTTATTTTAGCATTTCTTGTAGCATTTGCCATGTATAATGTCAAACTGGGTTTCATTTTGCCCATTGCAAAAATAGTCTATTTTGATTTGTAGCAGAGTGAGGACAGAAAAACAGCTTTTAGTATTAAATCTTGGGCTAATGTTGCACTTGGCTTGCTTTTTACTATTTTTTTAGCTGTTATTATCCAAGTCATCTAAAAATGTACTTAGTTTCATTTGTAGACCATCTCTGTAATCTGCAATTTAGAATATTCAGCGTGATAAATTATTAGCTTTAATGAAACTGATCTGACTGAAGTTAAGTGACTTTGAGTAGTGGCACCAAGTTTGGGATTTGCACCAATTTAGTGCAATGGCCCAACAAGGTCACTTTGTAGGACCTGAACACGATCCCTGTGTGTGTGACTGAGGCTCTCTGTCACTTGTGCTGCTGTGACAAACAGCACTTCTGTTCCCAACAGGAGCTGGGGCACTGACAAATAATGACTTGATTGGGAGGGTGATGTGTCTCCAAGGGAAAGGAAAGTGAAACCATTTTTTTAATATTCCTGTGGTAATTCAGGTCATTTCTGCTCTGTAAACACACCACTAAATGAAGAAGTAGCAGGATTAAGACATCTGTGATGTGCAGAGGTGGTGATTAATGAGGACTCGGAGCCAAATCTGGTGAGGCTTTAATATAAAGGATTAGCTCTAAGCAAGGTTAGAGGGAAGGGCTCACACAACTCCCTCTGCCTGGACTTCTCCCCAGCCAGCTCAAACCAGGGGCAGACCCCCCTGAAGTGACACTGACCCCCACAGAAAATCACTAGAAATGGGATTTAACAACTGCCAAGTGAAAAGAGACATTTTAATCAGGGCGCTTAAACATCAGAGTTTTTGTTTGCTTGCTTCTTAGCACCTGTTATTTCAAATACCACAGGAATACTTCAGTGTAAAGAGTTCTCTGTTAAAAACTTAGTCCTTCACTTCTTTTTATGTGAAGTAACACAAAGTACACAGAGCCTCCCTTCTGCTCTACCAGGGAACACCAGATTTGAAATCCCTGATATTTTTAAGCTTGAAACTAAACACGCAGGATAAAATCTTGTCAGTTACACGAGGGAGATCCTTTCCTGTGCTGTCTCCTTGAGCTGCCAGGATCCAGGCCAAATGTATTGTCCTACATTTGTGCTCCTAATTCTCATTTCTTTAAGAGACAATTAGGTGTCTTAGCCACTTACATCTGATTCTTATTACCCTTGTTTATTGATTAATCTTTTAAATTAAGTTTGTGAGCTCATATAAATCAGTGAACTAGGAATTGACAACACTGTTAGGATCTTTGTAGGAAAGAAACTTTTACTCTCTAAAAGTACTTTGGAAAACTAAATACCTGCACAGCTTTTCTAACAGACCAAGGAGATCCATCCCTCATTCTCTGTGGATTCCATTGGAGAATACTCTTCATTTATAACAGAATACACAAGTCAGTGGTTTAGTCTTCCCTTCAAAAGCACTAAAACCAGTAACAAGAAACAGATATCTCTGACAGCTGAAAACATTTTCAATGGAGGAAGCCAAGAACCCTTCATAATTTATCTCAGTGTTATGGATCTGAGCACGCAAAAGGGGCATCAGTACATCTGTCCAGAAAGAACAATGTACAGGTGCTGCACTGGGCCCCACCAAACAAAGAAAATCAGTAATTAAAAGCATCTGCTTTCAAATCCCAAGTCATTTATCTCATTGTAGAAAATGTGATCAGAATTCATTCATAATCATGTCCAGATAGGCTTATACAGGTTTCCCCCTCCCCTTAAAGCAAAATTAGCATTAGCATAGGCTTACTTCAACAGTTATATGCTTAAGGATATCCTGGTGCTGGATCCTGGGGTAAATATTGTTTGTCCATCAGCAGAAATAGGGGGGCAAGTGTTTCATTTGGGTTTCTGAGAGGACTGGACTGACACTCAGGATCCTGAGAGCCTCCACCAGTGCCCCTCAAAGTAGGGGCCGAGGTGCCTGCCCAGAGGAGACACTGTAAGGAAAACTGAGTGAGAAATCAGAGAGTTACAGGAGAAGGTGGGAGGTTAAAGGAGATGGTCAGAGTAACTCAGAAGGCATTTAAGATTAATTCAGCCAGAGCTCTTCTGCATTACATTAATGATTTTAGCCATTACTGGATTTATCTGTAGTTAAATTTACACTTAACATCTGTAAAGCTTTTTTTTTCCCATTTTGTCCAAATTATGTTTTGTTTTTAAGCAAAACTTCTGCAGTTTGATGCAAACCATACACACCAAACCCAGGAGTTTATCATGGTGTAACAAATAATGAAGCTATTTTAACATTTCCCATGATTGGGTAGTGTGTTCTACCTGGCAGACCTGAAGACAGCAGACATCAGTACCTGTACAGAACCCACCTGGAAGCGTCTTGCTGCCTGTTTGCCAGAGAATAATGATCTTGAATGACTGAAATAAGATAGATCAGTCAAGCATGCAGCACATGCCAGATAATCTGGAGTAGAAAGTCTCTGTGTTTGATTACATGTCTTTGTAATTGACTTCCTGGCAATCACTTGAACCTAAGGCACTGCTCTTTATTTAAATATGTTTTTATGTTTTTTTGACCATATTAATAAGGCTTTTCTTTCATTCCAAAATGCCTTTTCCTTCTAGATTGTAAGCTAGAATAATTTTTCAAATCTCCCTCGTGTAGTGACTTCCACTGTAGCTTCATTTCAGAGGTTATTAAACATACCCTTATAAATACAAATATCCTTTGGAGTGGCACAGTTCCCATAATGATCCCTGTGAGGAACTGCTCTGCAGAAATTGCACATCTCAGGTCAGCACAGTTGCAGAGATACTCATTTGACACAGAATAAGTGTGTTTGTTTGTTTTGATGAAATGTGTGACAAACACTGAGTTATGTTCTGTGCCCCACTCAGATATGCACATGTATTTGTTAGAGCAGACAGGGAGTATTTCAGGAAGCCCCTCTGGGCCCAAGAGCAGCCCCACACAGAAAACCCCTGAGTGAACCAGGAGAGAACTCTTAGGGCTCCTTTGTGACTCTGAACATGAAATTGCTTTCGTGTCACTGTTATTGGTATCACTACAAATATTCTAAAGCAATTAAATGACCTGTGACTCTTCAGTCACATGAAAGTTTCTGTGGATGGTGTTTTCCATAATATTTATGAAGCCCCTCTTACTCTTTAGAGCTGAGCAGCTCCTGCACTTGTGGACTTGGCTCAGAGTGTGAGTGAGTGAAGGTGCAGAACTGGATCCAGGTAATCCAAGGCAGCATTTTGAGTGAAAATTAATATTTTGTATTTGTCTAAAAGCCAGAAGAAGGCTGCCATTGCCTCAGCAGTACTTTCAGGATGTCACAAACAGGTGTGTCACAGGCTGCAGCTGCAGCAGAGCAGGGACAGAGCCTCTGGCCATGCTCTTGGGAAAAACAGAGACACAGTGTTGTACTTGGAGTACTTGTGGTACCCTGGAGTCACAGCCCTGTGTCACAGCCCTGTGTCACAGCCCTGGGACTTGGGTGCTCATTGTTTATAGGAAAAGGTAAGAAATGCAAAGATGCCCAGCAGGGTGATCTGTGTTGAAGGATTTATTATATATCAGGGAGAGGGGGGAAGAGGAGAAAGGAAGAAAGAGAGAGAGAAGGAAAAGATTCCTTGCATTCCAGAAACGTAGCCAGAGGCACCTGGCAGTGATTAGTGCAAAGGTTCACCAAACTTCAGATAGAGTCTGTCTTACAAAAAAGTCCAAAAGAGTGAACAGTGTAACTGTTTCCTGAGCATGTGCTGACAGAAATTCCCGTAGGGCAAGACCCAGAACAGAAACACGTGGCCAGAGATTGGGCTCTATCCAGGGACCTGATTAGCAGAGCTTTACACATCATTTTTAATATTATGGGAAGAGATGAAAATCCATGTTAACTTTTTTCCCATTAAAAAAAAATAATCTTCTGGTCCTGGAACTGAATTGGACTTTCTCACAATATCAGTGACTATGATGCTTGGGGAGAGATTTTATGAATGAACTGGTTGGTGTGCTGGGTTTTATGGGAGAACCTCATCTCATGGAAACTCTCAGTTCCTGTAAGTGTGTAAGTGGCTACAGTGCTGCACTTCAGACAAAATGTGGAGCTGCTTTCATTTGTGCTTCTTATTCTGATAAGAAGTTTGTGCTTCTTACTCTGCTTTATTTTCTATTTTTCTTCATCTTAATCTGAGTTAAATCATGATTCTCAAAAGTCACGATTGTTCGATCTGGCAGTACTGCTGTGCATGGAACGGTACAGAACAGTCTTATAACCCAAAATATACAAGAAATGATTTGACATAAAGGACAGATGTTTTTCAGCCTGGATTTGGTCCCGTTTCCACTGAACTCAATGGGATATGGGTTGAGGTTCTTTGTCTAGCTGAGGAATCTGCCAATCAAGCCATCACGCCATTAAAAAAAAAACATACCCAGACAGTTTTCATATTGGAAACATCCCTGTCTTACATATTTCCATTTACAGTTATACTTCATTCCTATTTATAATTCAAAAATCATTCATATTTATAATTCAAAAATTAAATTTATCTTCATTATTTTTCAATTTTCAGTTCCACTCAGTATTTACTAAGTATACTGTATGTAGTGTTTAGCAGTCAAGTCTAGTCAAGCTCTCTTATCTTGAAAGGAGCTTTATAATTTCTTATTCTGTTAATTTGTCCTGGAACTGGTATTGAACAAAGACTAAAGCAGAGGGGCAATCTATTTCTTCCTCAGACTAAGCACTGTGGATATATAGAAAACACCTATCCTGACATTGTGATGGAAATCTCAGAACAATCCATGTCCATCTGTATTTATTTTTTTGGTTCTTTATGTTGCACTGATATTGGAACAGGACATTTGATGTGCATTGGGAGAATCCTTAAACACCCCTGCCTGCCTGGGGAGGCTGAGAGTGGAGACAGGATCAATAATTCTAAAGCAAAGTCATGGTGCTTGTAGCCTTTAGGTGTGTTTTCTGCAGGTCACTGCTAGCTCATGGCATACACAGGTAGCTCCCTCACACAGGCCTTTCTTACAATTTAATATAAACTTCCACCATCCAAAATTTATTGTTAAAGCATGATCACAAGAAAGTTTATAAAAAGTTTTAGTGGTATTTCTGTTTGAGATTCCTAGGGTGTGCACTTAGAAAGTGAGAGGAAGATCAATCTTTTCTATGTTTTGACTTTTAATTTTCCCTTTTCAAAAGTCCTTCTGTTAGGACCAAGATTTCTGAATATTTCCATTGATGTGACAAATGCTTTCCAGTAGAACTGAGGAACTGGTTTGTTGTCCGTGACTGACACTTGGTTTCATGATTCTTTGTGGGTAGAATCCCACCTGACTGCAGGAGTTCCTGTGGGAAGGGCTGTGGAGCTCAGAATTTTCAGGCAGTGTTGGTGCAGAAATGTGCCACAGACAGGGTGGTTACTGAGTTAGGCTCAGTTATTCCCAAAGTTTCCTTTTGGTTGTGTGTGTGCATCACATAAGATTTTTCTGAGTAGTCCTTTTCCTTGATTGCCTGCTGATGCCTCCTCAGAGGAAGTGTTGGCCCTGCAATCCCACCTGAAATCCCGGCTCCCTCAGACAGGAATTCCATCTCCATCACCATCCTCCAGTGGTGCTTCAGGGGGCACTGGAAAAGGCCCCCAGTGCATGGTCAGTCACCCTGAGCTGTGTGGTTAGTGAAGAGAGCAGAATTCCTCTCTGCCTCCATGGGCGATCACTTTACATCCTGAAGCACAAGATGTGATTACCCCTCACTTAGCATGGAAATGTTGGTTTTGGCCATTAAATTATTCAGTCCTTTTGTAAAAAATAGGCATTTTGTTTGATTCTGTGGCTCCTGTGGCTGTGAATAGCACAGGCCAGGGCATGCTGTGTGAGCAAAATGTTCCTTTTGTTTCCAGCCAAGCTCCTTCTCTCTGTGGTACGTGTCCTGTTGCTCCTGTGTCTTGGACAGGGTGGAGAGGAGGCTCCCCCATCACAGCCTTGCATGGCCCTCAACAGAAATATTCCATAGAGCCAGGAGCCCTCAAATGTAATGAATTAAGGAAGGATACGGATTTTTTTTCATGCCTGTGAAAGTATTTATATCTCTTTATATATAGCTATATATAGGCACAGATACATATTAAAAGGCCCCAAAGGACCTGCAAATTTACTGAATTATGCAAGTTACAATTAAGGTAAAATATATGGTATATATTTATTATTACTTTCCAAACCAAAGCAAACTGTGGTTGTACTACAGTATTAACAGGAAATGTGCAGGCTATTAGTTATTGAAACACACATGCCTGAGCTGCTGCCTGGGAATTTTAGTGTATCCAGCTGAGTTCCTGCTGTAAGTCTTTCAGTGTTTCATCTTCCACACAGAAGGCATCACCTTTCAGGCTCTAATGTATTATCTGTTTAATGTGTATCAGGAATGATTCCTCTTTTAACAACCTGAGTATCACAGCAACCTAATTAGCAGGCAGATACTCAGGAAAGAATTAAAAACACGGCACTGGAGACTGGACAGTTTGGCTGATGAAAATCTCCTCTTGCGCGTGCCAGAGCACATTCACACATGCACACACACACACACACACATTTTAGGGACCAGCTTGAGCTGTAGGGATTGCGATGAATATTTTAAGGACACAGATCTCCATGTTGGCCACTTGTGCTAACATAGCCAGATTTTTCTGCTGAGCAAAGTTCTATTCTAGCTGAAAACTGCGCCTTAACTTCCAGGAAACATCCTAAATTCCTTGTTGGGAGAGCTCGAGCAGAACATAGCAGATTTTTATGGTGAACTGCTCAACTCTGTGAAACTCTTTGGATGCAGAGAAGGCAGCGATGCTCAAGTGTTACCCGGAGCTGTCAGGGTTTCAGCTCAGGTTCCTGCTCCTAGGATACAGCTGCCCACAGCCAGCAATGTTTGCTGAGCTCCAGCACCGGGACAGCCGTGCCCGGCGGGAGCAGCGAGCTGGCAGCTCCACACTGCTCAGCATTCCCAGCTGGAGCAGGGCCTGCACCCCTCTGGCCTTGCAGGGGACCTCTCCACCCTTGAACACTCATCTCAAAGGTTTCGAGGCACAAATCCTGTTGAGCTCACCACAGGAAAAACAGGAATGCAAGAGTCTGAGTGGGGACAAGGATTGCTTTAAAAATAACAATAAAAACTTAAATTCTTCTCCCATGGTTAAGATTTAAGTAGCCTCTGGGAGTAGTTAAACTGGGTTAGGGAAGCTGGGATGTTCAGTATTCCCACAGCTGGATACCTAAGTGTACCATTTTTGTTCGACAAAGCAGCATGATTGCATAGAATTTAGAAACACGATGGCCCATCCTAACAAAGCACTCGGAGCAGCCCGGCAGGTCTCTATGGGGTGCTGCGTTTCCCAGCAGTAGCCGGGACAAGACATTCCAAGAGCAGGCAGAGGAAACCCAACACAGGCAGTTGCAGAGGACTCGCTCCCCAGCAGCATTTCCCTCCCCTATTCAGAGTGGTTTCTGGCTCATCTCGGCGTTGGTTTCTGGCTCATCCCGGCATTGGAGTTTTTAGTACGTCTTTTGTTTCTCTTTTAAATGTGTGTGTGGTCATTACCCATATAAATGTCACTATCATGAGCTCTTTTAGCTATTATCTTTCCAACGAAAACAACTGCAATCTTTTTAATCTCCTTTCAGATAGAAGCATTTCCAGGCTTCTAAGAGCGTTGCTGGCGCATGGAGGACGATGTCCCTGTCGCTGTGTGCCGGAGGAGGGGGCCGGTGGCCGGGCTGCGGTGCCTGTCCGTGCCCGGGCTGTTCTCCCTGTCCGTGGCCGGGCTGCTCTCCCTGCCCATGCCCGGGCTGCTCTCCCTGCCCGTGCTCGGGCTGTTCTCCCTGCCCGTGCCCGTGCTGTTCTCCCTGCCCGTGCCCGGGCTGTTCTCCCTGCCCGTGCCCGTGCTGTTCTCCCTGTCCGTGCTCGGGCTGCTCTCCCTGTCCGTGCCCGGGCTGTTCTCCCTGTCCGTGGCCGGGCTGCTCTCCCTGCCCATGCCCGGGCTGCTCTCCCTGCCCGTGCCCGGGCTGTTCTCCCTGCCCATGCCCGGGCTGCTCTCCCTGCCCGTGCCCGGGCTGCTCTCCCTGCCCGTGCCCGGGCTGTGCCGCAGCCTCCCAGAGCCGAGCGAGGCTCCCGCGCGGGTCCCGCGGGTGGCGGCTGTGGCAGCCCTGGCCGGGAGCGCCGTTCTGCACGGACAGGGAACGCGGCTCACGGCAGCTCCGAGTCCAAGCGCGGCCCCGCTGAGCCCTGTGCGGAAAAGCTGCGGCCCAGGGGAGCTGCCCCTGGCGTTTGGCTGCTGCTGCCCAAATAAACTCGGTGTTTCCCTGCATCTGCTCCTCAGCAGCGCGGGCTCCTGAGAGCGTTTGGTCCCTGAGCTGGGCGGAGCACAGGGGGTCCCGGCATCCCGCGGTCCCTTTTCGGCACTATTGCAGCCCCAGGCCTTTTCCAAACCAGGACAAATAGGATGTTTTTCTCCTTACATGTTGGTTCCTATAATTTGACAGTAGCCCTCTATTTTACATATTACTGATCAGCACTTACTGGAGGGGATATCTTTCTCACACAGAAAAAAATTGTTTTCCAGTTCTTGCTATTTGACTTGAAAATATCCTTGCCTTCACCCATTTAGCAACACCAGTTTAATTCCTCAGTTTAATTTGGGGAGATTCAGTCTTTGTGGTTTGTATTATAGGTCTTGCTTCCTTGTTTTGGGAGATGGAATTATCTGAGCACAGGATGGGCTTGGATTGGTTGATTTAAACCCCTTTTAATATTTAGAGCATCACTGTGACAGCTTTTGGCAGCGTTCCTGTGCCTCTCATGTTAAATTTGGTTAAGCTGTTGTCACCATTTATTCACAGTTCCCCTCTGTTTACCTCTTGCACTCTCTCATGTAGTGCTTAGCCCTCACTGGAGCACAGCCTCGCTCCCGAGGTCAGTCCAACTGCTCCAAGAAGCCGTCGTGTGAAATGATGGTTTATGGTGTTTGAACAGCTTGTACAGGGGTAGAGGAAGACACCAGTGAGAGATTGGAGTTTTTATTTAGTTAATTTTTGTCTGCCTTCCAACAGTTTGTGCTCAGTATTTTTTCCAGCTTGGTGACATCTATTACAACCTGCAGAGGTTGTTTTATTTTTTTTCCTTGGGTTCTGTAGCTGGGAAGTTTCCACAGGGCGGCTCTCAGACAGTGAGGTGGATTTTGCAGCATCTGAAGGTTCTGGTGCTGCTCAAAGAGGTCCTTCTTAGGTTTAGCAGAAGCTCTGGAGGCAGCAGAGAGGGTATTGAGAATTCCCCATGCTGCCTGTGCAGTTTGACAGGGCACCACAGGGCTGTGGAGCACAGGGCCCCTTGTCACAGCTGTAGGAGATCCTCTTTGCTCATCTGCAGAGTGAAACGAATGCTTGTCTTTGTCTTGGCTGCAGCTTGACCCTGTTACAGCTTTACCACCCTAAGCTATGAAGGCACTTAAACAATTTACTTGCATTTATCCATTCTAGCTACATTTTCCACTTCTGTTTCTAGACATGTATCTCAGCTCACAGAATTCTAAATCAAATGGAGCTGTGTTTAAGTTGCTCACTGAGGAGTGGTGTCATTTTGATCCCGTCGTTACGGCGAGTGCAGGGAGTCTGTGTAAAGGAACAGAATTCCTGGTCTAACTCTTGCCTCCTAGCAAATATCTGAAGGTAGCATTGCATTGTTGTCCTTTTTTTCAATATAATTTGTACCTGCAAAACAGACTTCTCTACAGTTTTGCCATTATGGAAATAGTTCATCCAAGTACTTAATTTTGCCATATTATGATGTGATATGTGAAGTTTTTCTGTATTTTCTTTTTCTAGGCTTGCTCCCAACATAATCTCTCCGCTTGTCAGCCCCCTGAAAGCTTTAGTTCCACCTTCCCTTTTGCAGAAACACGGCTCTCCATCATCCCACAGCCAGTCACCCAACGGGCAGCAGTTTTCTGGGATACCAAATACACCGTACACCCCATTTCCCAGCCAGTCTGTACAGCAGGGATCTCAAGGTAACTCTTTCCTCTTTTTATTTTTTGCAGCTTTTCTAACTTCTAGCTGGAGAGAAAGAATTTATTTTGCTTTTTCATATTTGACTAATACTCAGCATTTCAGTGGGAACTCCAGTTTTTAAATTGGATTGATGTGCATACAGATGGAAATTTTAAGACAGGTCCATGCTGTGATATGTCATCATAATGGGGAATGCTGTCCCAACAGCAGATTTATTGCATTTCTTCAGGTCCTTCAGTAGAAGGCTGCTGGCCATGCACCTCCCCTGACTGGTCATCCAGCCTGGAGTGACCCTGCAAGAGCCATCCAGTCCCAACATACATGGGCTGAGGCACACCTTGGCAGTGTCCTGCTCCGTCCACTCACAGCAATGCACAAGACATGGAATTAGACAAAGAAAACAAACATTTTTTCATTTATTATTTGGAAGTTTAGCTTGTTTTACGTTCTATAGTAACATGTAAATGCACTCTGTACAACTGTAGATTGCCTGTGGGATTTGAGGACAGGAATGGGAGCAGTAAGCAGCTGTCCCACCGCTTAATTTAAAACATTTTTTGTTCTGAATTACTCAGCCTTTTTAATTGCAAGCTTACATACCTATTCTGGAGTTCTGCTGTGGGAACTAATTAATGTTCCTGAAACTTTTGAGGCACAAATTAGCAAGAGATACTATTATCACAGATTCTTCCAGTAACAGGAGCTTGCATATTTCAGAAATCTGTTATGCAATCCAGATGGTGAGCTGCTAAAATGTGGTAAATATTCCCAATAAAGAAGTGTGCAGGACATCTGTCTGCTTGCAAGAGCCTGAGCACAACGCTGTGAGCAGCTCCCAGCTGGGATGGGGTTGGGTATCCCAGCAGTTCCCTCTGCCCCTTGTTCTCTGAGCAGTGTTTTTGCTTTTTGGTTGGACAGGCTTAGTCTGAAAAGTTAAAGCGTATTATATTTAATGATTTGTGCTGAAGGAAAAACTAACTCAACCTGATGCTCAACAGATTATTAAATTTAAAAAGATTAACTCTGTAAGGGAGAAGTGGCAGATTTATGATAGCATATAATGATATATGATTATGTTGCTATAATGAGCTAAATAACTACAAGCCACAAGAGGAAAGTTTAGCAGCTCATTACTACGGCAGAAACAAATGCATAGACAGAACAAGTTTTGAACCACTTAAATAAATTGACTTTATTCCTTAAGAAAACCACATTTCCTTTTGAATGAATTGTTGCTTTCTAAGTGTTATGTCATGTGGTTTTGAAAAAGCAATAATTTTCCACTTTGGCCAAATGTTGAAGTATTATTATAAATTAATTATGGAAATGGTCATTCCAAAATCAGTTTTGATTAGCAGCCTTTGAAACCAATTATCTGTAACCTGTACTTAGCTGTATTTGCTCTACTTTTTCTTTTTTTTTTTGCCTCTCAGTTCATTAATAGCACATTTTTCTAATGAAATCTATAATAATTTGGGGGTTTTGAATTTTTGCCAAAAAAGGTACACCACATAAACCTAGTGTAGAAGCAGGCATCTGTACAGAAGCACATAAACTGTGGATGTGGAATTTTTAGGAGATGGCAGCTTCGTCAGGCTGGTAGCAGAAATATTGATAATGAAAGAACAAGCTGACATTATTTATATGTTTTAACCTAGCTGTAGTAAGATCACATGGAAATCATTACATGCTGAAAGAATTTGGCAGGCAATGGAATCCTGTAGTTATTTATACCTGACATGATTTCTTGTCAGAAATTTTATGGAATTTGAAAAGCTGAGATTTATTTGCAAATACATGTAAATGACATGACATAACAAGATGGCATTTAATAGCCATATTCCAATTATTTGCTCATTACATCATTCATTTTAAAGCTGCTTGAAGTTTTCTAGGCTGTGCCTTAGAGAAGCAGAGGCAGCCAGTGCACTGTGTGAAGTGGCTAAGTGCAGCTTTTCTGCCACAAATTATTTCAAAGCAAAATTTTAACTAAATGTTATGTTTGGAACTCAGTTTATTCCTTTATGAACTGTTATATTTCTACATCTACTGTACATAAAACATTTAACAGTGATCATTTAAACTGACAGAGCATTTAGTAAATTCTTCACTTGAAAATAACCTCAGAAAATTCTTGATTTAAATCAAAACTGAAGGAAAACCTGAAATCCATGTGGCAAAAAAAATATTGGTGAAACACTTATTGCCAAGTTGGTACTCCAGTTTTGCATTCTAGAAGGAGCAGGGATGTCTGCAGTGGACCAGCCTTCTTGCTTACTTTGTATTTTAACCCCTGAAGGGAGTCTTTTTTAAGAACTTGTAAAAAATGCTCCCTGTTTGGTTTAATCAACCATATGTGGTTGTTAACCGAATGCTTGGTTATGGGATTTTAATCATATTTTAATTCCCCATATTTTCTCAGTGAAGCATTTAAAGAAATGTAAAGGAACCACAACTAAGTGCAATGAACCCAAAGGGTCAGAAATCCCATTTTTAGTGTGATGCTTTGTTCTAACTGACTTGTGTTCCTGCTGCACCCTTTCCCTTCTTCACTCCATGTATTTTCTTTAGTTTCATACCTGCATTTATCCCACCTTGCAGGCAGGTTAGAACAGGGAAGGTGAATTTCTCTGTATTTCTCTGTGAAACACTTGGCAGAAATCAGGTCCTGGTGAACTCAGCAGTGCAGTAGCACTGGGATTTTCCTACACCCCCTCTTCATTGGGTGGTTCCAAGAACACTTTTTCCTCTGCCTTCTCAGATTATCTCACAGTGGAGCTGAGGGATAAACACTGCAATCCAAAAGAGGATTTCATTGCTTATGGCAGTTTTTTTCCAGACTGATTCTGAGGCAGTTCTCTGCTTCAGGTATTTCCAGACAGTGTAACTTAAACACTTCAAAATAACCTTTCCCCACAGGTCTTGGGAAAACCCTGGATCCGACTAGTTTCAATCCAGTTCTGTCATGCTTGGCTGCTCTCTGCTTTTCTAAGCCACTGTGCCAGCTCTGTAGATCATGAAGATTTTGAATTGATGTAACAAAGGCAAGCCTGGGAGCACAAGGGAAGGACAGCAGTTACAGGGACAGAGAAAACACATGTCATACCTTCCCTAGAAGTCATGTCTGTAGCAGACATTCTAAAAAAGGTTCATTTTTTTTTCTCTAGCAATGCATCTGAGTGCTCTCTGCAACCACTTGTGCCTCCTTTGAAGCCAAGTGTCTCTTTTTTTTCACTGCTCATCTCAAAAGGATGTATTTTTAGAAGGCTTACAGCAAGGAGTTTGTGTTTTGTAAACAGAAAGGATAAGTATCAAAGGCAATCAATAACACACTGTACCTAAAACCACATCAAAGGAGGGCTGTGCTACCTCTCATAAGAGCTCCTTGGTTCTTTGAGCCAGACTCTCCAGGCTGTAAACAGAGGTGGCTGGCTGTTTGTTCCAAGGAAGGACATGCATCATTTAATGCTCAGCTCTCCCAGTTTTTGGGCTGGCTTTGCCATAGCAGCAAATATAAGCAGCCTTGGTACAGAGTCTGTAGTGTCTTTATCTAAGAGTCATCCATTAGGACTTCACTAATCGTGGACATCAACAGTTTAGGTATTTTGTAGTGGATCATATGTTCTCAAGAAATTAAGCATCTAATCCTTGCAGATTCTGCCAAAGCACATATTAAACTGGGAAGCTTCAGACCAAATCTTTCACCACTCAATGAGTTGATTGCATTTCTACTCAAGAATTGCCTCACTTGGCCTGATGTATTGCTACCTCAGGAAATATGAAGTGACCAGACCCTGAGCTTTGCCTGGTATTGTCTGCTTGGTCAGACTTTTGATAGTAGAGGGAAAACACAGAGAAGTGTGGGAGATCTTACTGAACAGGAGAGAGCTTGCACACTGCAGGAATTGTAAGGGACATGTTCACCCCATAGAGCCCCAGGTACTCTGGGGACAGGCACAGGGATTTAATTTCTGAACAAACAGACTGAAGAGCTGCCCAGGCAGCCCAGCAGGGCGGGTCTCTGCTGTGAGTGGGGCCGAGCTGTCAGCTGGAAATGGGGAAACGTGGCTGTGACTGGGATTCACTGAACTGCCCTGAGCTTCTGCAGGAGTTCCTGAGGAAATGTTTCAGTCTCTGTAAGACTGAGAGAAGAAAGGCAACAACTCTGTATTTTTTCTGGCAATTAGAGGAAAATCTTGAAGCACATCCTGCTAGACTTCAAGCCTCATTTGGTTGACTTCAGTTACATTTAAGGGAAGGAATCACTTCAGAGACAGCAGGAAAAGGGGCAGCTGATAGGAACGTGCAGTTAGTGTGCATTGCACCTGGAATAAGGAAGAGTTTATTGAGGCAGGAAGGAAGAAGAGAATTCAATCAGGCCATAGTTTGTTTAAATATTGTGACGTACTTTGAGATCATCCTTATGAGAGCAAATTACAATTTTTTAGGATGTTGGAACAACTTTGAAATTGCAAAATTCCTTCCTCGGCAATTCATTTGTCCATTACTGTTAAATATCTTCTTTTGTTGTCTACAACTCATTCACAACTTCTGATGGCAAAAGCCAAACTGCTGGGTACTAATAATACAATACTGGGGAAAAAAACCCAGGATCTAAGAAATACTGGGTATGTAGAGGATGAAAGTCAAACATACCCAAAAAGCAGAATGACTGAGGCAAGCAGAGATCATAAGATCTATCTCAGCACTTTCCAGAAGCAGAAGAGCCTCTGGTTGAACTCAGTCTTCACCTGACAACTGTCTGAAGTCAGTCCTGCACTTCTAGGTCATCACCTGCACACTGTGGTCCCCTGTGTCCAGTGAAAGGGGGTTCATTTGAATCAAGAGCAGGCTGGGAAAAAAAGACTGAGGAAGCTGTGAAGGTGTTTTGGATAAACAGCGCTGTCTCCAGCAGTGCACAGCACACACTGGATGGCAAAAGACTTTACTTAACTGAAAACAAAGCAGTGCTATTCATTTAAATACTGCATTATTGTATTTAAATTAACAGTGATTTGTTACAGAGACATTCCCTTAGGAGCTGAGCATCCTGGACCTGATCCAGTGGAGGGCTCACTACTTACCTTGGATCCAAGGGTGCTGTTGACTGTGTGCAGCTGATCTATTGGTTGACATGAAGCCCATCCTTGAGATTTTTGCTTGATGGGGATCACAGTCCACAGCATTGTGTGGGACTGAGTCTGATGCAGCTCTTCTGTAACTGCACTTTATAGAACAGGACAATCATTTTTGCAAAGTTAAAACTGAGGAACTAAACCCCCCAACTGTAATGAAATGCTGTGACAGAAGTGGAGGTAGTACCATTGCAGGATTGAATTGTGTGCAATATCTGCTTTCAGGTTACCAAGGCAGCTTTCACTCCATACAAAACTGTTTCCACTACGGAGATTGCTACAGAACAATGGACCAGTCTGTCAGCAGTGATGTGCTCACAGGGGAATCCCATTGCTTCAATCCTCTGAGGCAGAATGGCTATCACATACTCAATGCACCTTTAGCTTCAACAGGTAATTTATTCCACCTATAAGGAATTATCCATATGATATTTGTAGCAGGAGGGGAAAAGAACACATTTTATTTTCAATGTTATGACAAAAACATGTTTGTATAAAAAATAGCCTGAAATTAATTTTCATCTATAAAAACCCCAGAAGGAAATAATTTTTTTTTTTTAATCCTGCTGTATTTGACTGATAGACAAAGTCTCTTCCATTCTGCTGGATGCCATAGGCAACACCCACCTTCAGGAGAGCTGACAAGGCACTGCCTACATTTTTTGTGTGGTCTGTTCATTGCACATTTCAGGTGTGCTCAGGCAGGCTTTTATAATCAGGTCAAAGTTATAATGGCTACATTACTATAGTACTTCAGTATTTTAGTATTATTTTTTTTCATATCTTTAAAATTAATAATTGACAGAATTGCTGAAATCAAACAAAATGTGAGTATTGTCAGAGCCATAAAACACAACCATTTGCTGCAATCTTGACTTGCATATCTCCAAGAAAGTTCTCTTCATGTCTGCACTCAGGAGGGCACCTCGGTTAAGAGCGATACTGAAAACATATGTTTAAGTGCTTTTTGAATTGGGGCCTGAGTCAGACCACAAAATTAGAGTTGACTTTCCTGTTTGTTTTGTATTAAAGGAGACTCTGTTCAGAGCAAGTGTGCACGCATTTGTCTGCTGTTCCATTCTGGGAAGTGCATGCATCAGTAACCAACACAAGGGAAACATTTAAGATGAAGTTTCAACTTCAACTTTGAATTCTTTAGTGTTACTCATAAGTTTGATATTACTAAAACATAGGGTTTTTTCATGTTAACATCAAATTTCAAGCTTAGATTGACAGCCTGCAATATTTAAAGAACAGACTAAATAAACTTTCCAAAAGAAATTGTAGCAGTAAAGAATAATACTGTGGCAAGACACCAACTTCAACAACAGTTGATTTTTCTGTCTGGGCCTAAACTATCATGAAATGTTTCTGTTTAGTATTTTTGTTTTTAGAGTGGTTATTGAGGCATGCAAATACTTAAAAGCCTGAAACATAAACATGTATGAAATATATATATCTCATCTCATCTTTTAGTGTGTAAAATAGAACCATTCAGGTTTGCAAGATTCATCAAGGCTATGCATTAATTTTTTTCAGGCTTTTATAGCACCATTAATATTAAATGAGATCTCATCTCGCAGGAATGCCCAATGTGACTGGCAAACAGCTGTTCCATGAATCACATTAACAGTCAATAAATTTTTATTTTCTGTTCAGGACTTTGGATAGTTTACTCTATCTGGAATCTAATAATGATTTCTGGGGTGTATGCTTATCTTGGGTTTTATCCATCTGTCGTTCTGTATCCACCCTGTATACAGGCTCATCAAATAGAAATTAGCATAACATAAACACTCACAAAACTTATCAAAATACTGGTCACTCCACTTGGCCCGACACAGATAAACATGCTGAGGTCATGCTCCAGAACCTCTGGACATTCACTGTGTGCCAGATTTCTGCAGACAGCAGAATTTGACCTGTAAACCAACAGTAAATTAATAAGTCATAGGAAAATGCAGAAATGTAAGTAAGTAGAGAATTTGATCTCAAATAATAAAAACATGCAATAATAAAAACATTAAAATAGCCACAATGAAGTGGAGAGGTTTTCCAGCAGCCAGGACTGGCTGTGTAGGATGCAGGATCCATCCCTGGCTGCTGGTGTGGTGCCACTTAGCCCCGAGGCCCCTGTGGAGCCTGGGCAGAGTTTGGCTCAGCCCCACCCAGGCACAGCTGCCTGCAGAGGTGTGGGCAGGTGGAAAAGACAAGGGGAAGGCTAAAGAGAAGGAATTGCCTCATTTTCCACCAAGGCCCAGAAAAAAGTTATTTCCCAATGTCTCTCCTCCATGGGGCAGAGAATGGAGCCAGGTCTGGTTCTTCAACCACGAGGATCAGCCCTCCCCAGTGGAGATCCTACTCTGTGTAAGGGCTTCACTTTGTGGCAGGCACAGGCATTTGCTAAACTGCATCTTGTCCATGTTCCATGTGCTCCCTCAGCTGATGCTCTTACTCCAGTTGTGGTGGGTGGGCTCTGGGGTCCCTGGGGGCTCAGTCCAAGGGTCAGAACATCATGCTGAAGTTCACACAGATGCTTTTCTAAAGACCCAGCCCAAATCAGGTATTTTGTAGTGGAATATGTATAAAGGATGACACTAAGGGGGCGAACACAGCATAGGGGAAGTAAGGAGGAGCTGAAGTGCAGTACAATGAACGTGTGCATGTGGGCCTTGACTGGCCAGTTGCAAAAGCAGGCTGATGGGTCATAATAGGAAATTTTCATGTCTTTGGGGTAGGCAATAAATGTTTTTTTAAGATTCCCTGGCACTCCAGCTGCCGTTACCATCTGGTAGAATGGCAAACCTGCTCCTTTCCACAGGGATGTGCAGCTCAGGAGGTTTGTAATAGTGTGGAAGTTTGGCATTATGAAAGAAGGACAGAGAAATTCTTTCCTACTGCCGTGGCTTTCTGGTAGCCTGGCAAGCAGCAAGCAGCTTGGCCTGGTGGGCTTTGGTGGGCTGAGGTTCACAGCTTCTTCCATATGTCCTGTGAGCCTGACCTGCCCCAGCCATGCTTCCTCAGACCTGCACTATGTGGTGAGCCAATAAATGTAGGATCCAGATTTCTTCTGGGTCTTAAGACCCAGCTGGGAGACACATGGAATATTTTTTTTCAAAGTGCAATTAAAAGGAAAAACACAAACCAAGAGGGCTGCATCACTTCTAGTGCACACTTAGTAGGATCGTTGCCCACTCATTGTTTTGATGTCCTATTCAGATAATGACTGAGTCCCAAGAGAGCCCTGCTCTGATTCTTGCACTTCACATGCAAGTGCACAGCTTTGCCCAGAAAGGAATGGGAGTGCCAGCCATGCTGAACAAACACCCACTGAAAACCGTGCCTCTCCTGGCAAGGCTTTGATGCTGAGCATGACTGTCCTTCCATTAACCCTGTGCTGTGCTGTGCTGTGCTGTGCTGTGGGATCCCAGGCTGGGCTTCCCTCCTCTCGTGCACCATGGCACTAACTCGTGACCGTGTCCTTGTCGCTCTTCCAGGCTATGAGGGGATCTCTGAAGCCCAGTGTGGATCTGAAGACATGGTCTCCACTGGAACGGATGACAATGGATTCTTCCAGAACAGTGCCTTTGATCACTGCTTGAATCACATTCCTTCCATCTACACAGATACCTAAGAGCAGTGCTGGCCTTGTTTCCTTTATTATACCTATAACTGCGTATGTAATAACAAAGGTGTTGTTCAAGTACTTTTATTTAGTCTGTATCCCTATATGTGCTCATTTAAATGAACACCTCACATTTACCAAACCATTTTATACATGAATAGTCTGTATAAGATAATATTGGAACCTGTTCCTTTGCTGTGGCACTTTGAAATTCATGCTTTAAGGGAATGAGGAGCATTTCAAGCAGCTTGTTTTGTAAGTTCTCTCAGTAAAGTGTAAATGTAAGTTATATAATAAACTTGTAAAGAAGATGTTTTCCTTCTTGGAAAGTATGCTTCAATTTGAGAATGTTGTTCCCTTTAATCAGTTTTCATTTAACTTGTTGGTTCGGTCTTCCCTTTTTTCTTTTTTTTTTTTTTTAACTAAAAGGATTTTTTTCATCAGAGACCTCATGTATATAAAGATCTACATTTGCTCAGCTGGTTTTGTATTTTCAGTTTTACAAGAAAGCATTAAAAACTGGAAACAAGTGTACTGTCATTTCTTAACACCATTGAGCTCCCTGATACTGCATTTTTAACATGCCTGAGAGGGATTTTAACAAAGCAGTGACATCTCAGTCACTGTGACATTAAAACAGCCCACGCAGTGTATGTGAAGAAAACCAAGGGGCTTCCAGTGGAACAGGGTCCCCTGCAGTTGTTTGGTTCCTTGTCACTGTGGTCCTGGCCCCACTGGGCTGCACTTCCCAGCGTAATGAGGATTCCTGGGAGACACATCCTGCACAGGCCAGGTGCCCCCGCTGTGTGCCCAGCAGGCCTCTTAGAGCTGAGCTCCTGCAAGTGTCCCCAGGTGCTCTGGGAGAGCAGTAAGGGAAAACTGACTGGGAAAAAACTTCTACTTTACAAACCACTGCAAGTTTAATAGGCTTAATAAGGGCTGTCCAGACCCTGCATCAGTCCATGTCTGTTCACTTACAGAGTTACCCAGGCTGCCACAGGGCACCATTGAAATGCCTAAGCTGGGTTGAACCCAGTCTGAGGATGGTACTTTCCTTTTTTCATCTCTGCCCACCCCAGAAATGTGGGGCACAGCTCAGGTCCCACAGGGTGCCTGTGTCCCGGTCCCAGGCCCCCACAGCTTTGCTGCTGTGGGAGCATCAGGATCCCTGGTGCCCCTGTGCCTCTCCTCAGCCCCTGCAGCCTCTGCAAACACAGGAATTGCCCCGTGCCAGGGCTGATCCAGGGTAACCACAGTGCCTGCACGGTGCACTTGTTTCTCCAGGGCCTGGCTGCACCTTCTTAGTGCATTTGAAGGGACCTCTGTATCCAATTTAGCTTTTTGTCCTCAAGAAATTTGAATGAAACTTAGACATTCAGGAAGTTTTAGTCACTACAGAACAAGGTTCCTGGGGTTACATGACCCGACCCCCGTGTTTTAGCAAGGGTTCCTGAAGCTCTCTCCTCTCAAGGACACCCGGTGCCAGCTGCAAACCCATTAATTGTGGTCAAGCAGCTCTGGCAGCACTGACTCATCATTCCTCTCCTAGAACCCAAATGCAGAAAGGCCCCAAATTGTGCTCTAAGCCTACACACGTGGCTTTGCTTCTGATCATGGCCACATTTGGCTTTCTGTCCTATTTGTTTATTCTGATGCCTCAGACTTGGGGTTTTTTTAGTCTCAGACATAAGTGGGCAGAACTCTGTCCCAGAACCTTAAACAAGGAGGCAGGTAGCTTAACAACTGCCAAGCAGGAAGAACTAGGGCTTCTGAAAGAAGACTCAGAAAAATATCCAAAGCCAGCAAAGCTGTAATGTCTGAGACAAAAATCAAAATAATTCCTGCGCTGCAATTAGTTGGAAACACAAAAAGGAAATCGTGACTTAAAAACAAGATTAATTCAATTTCCTAAAAAATTAAATAAATTCTTCTAAAAACAACTTTTTTTTTGCTAAAAATATAAACCAACCAATCCTAAACATATTTGATCAATTACAAAAATTCTTATGTCACAACAACCAGGCTGTTCAAAACCACACAATGATTCACAAAGGTTTGGGAAACTTAAAGCATAGCAGCTGGGGTGATGATTTAATTCCACAATCTGTGTGAATCAGGTTTTCTGTAAATTAAAAGGATAGATTCAGAGAAATGCAAAGCCACTTGTTTGAGTCTGTATGGTTTGGAAAGTCATCCATAATAAAGCCAGTAAAATACACAATAGCACAAGTTAATGGTTACTTGTATGCTGTGTACCTTATTATTTCCTTTTATTACATGTAAGTAGGGAAGTATCTCATGTAAGCTTTTCCTAAAGACACAAAGAAACCTTTCAATGGAATTTATTGCTTGGCAAGTTTCTCATTGTGGTGCTGTAAAAACCCCAACAACTAATATGTATAATAACTGGGGTAAGGCTTTATATATAATAGTAGAAAATTATTACCCTGTGGAATTAAAATGGAACTGCTGGTTCCAGTTGACTGTCAGATACTTTTTCAATCTAAGCAACAGAAATCAACTAATAAATTACAACACTACTTGAAAAATAGCTACAAATCATTTCCCCAGTGAATGCAAACTCCATTTACCCCTGTGCATGTACTCTGTGTATGCAGAAAGCTTTAGGAACAACTGAAATAAGATGACCTTCAGTGGCTGATCAAGCTGGGAGACAGAAAATTAATTTCAAGTTGACACTGAAACAGCAAAGGCACTTCTCTGCACTCTCCACCAGCTGGGCTGGAAGCCAAACATTAAGCAGGACTTCAAAGCTTTTAATATAATCAAGCTCAGGCTTTTCATTGTATAGAAAACCAAAATGCTTGTTCTGTTCCCATCGTGCTGCAGCACCTCACAAGTTCCAGAGTGATGGTCCTGCCGTGCCCCAGAGGGGCCCTTGCAGGTGAGCTGACGAGATGTGCACAAGAATCCCAGGAAAACACCTCCGTGGTCATCGAGTCCAACGTGTGGCATTTAATGACAAAATAACAGTTGTGTAATGCCCTCATTCTGATGTGGCCACGGGGCACAGGAATGGTCCAGCCCAGAGGCTCGGGTGGGCAGCAGGAATGGCTACAGCCTGCTCAGGGCTCCGCTGTGCTCCCAGGGGAAGGACACAGGCGCTGAGGACATTCTCAGATCATTTTCTCTTCTTACCTGCACACCAACAGCAGGAGCAGCTGCTGCTTGTGGAAAGGCTCCCCTGTTTCTGAGACTGTCCTTTCAACTGGACACATTTTCTAAATGGTAAAAGTCCAAGAAGCCAAATTCCAGAGCACATTAAGAGCACCGGTTTGATACTGCAATAGCTCTGAGTTACGCAAGCAGTGCAAAAAAACCCCAGTGCTTAAAACAACAACCAAGTATGTGAAAATAAACAGTGACTGTAAATTGAATTTAAATTGCATAAGAGAAAAAGATTTCAATGGGTTTTGTTATGATCTTATTAAGACCTACACGATTCTAGTTCAGCTCTCCAGTAATGTATTTGTATTAAATTAGGTCAGTGCAACGGAAGATGAAAAAATAGCCAGCCTATATAATTTAATTCACTGACAGCACAAAGCCATTGGAATATTCCCTCCTGAGATAAGCCCTTCTGAGATCTGCAGAGTTACACTAAAAGCTCCTCTCTGCTTCAATTTCAGAGCAAACTGCAAACTCCCTGAGGTGATTTGGGAGTCCTTGGCCCAGAGTCAGCAGAAGGAGGGCTCTAGCCATAGATTGTCACAGCCTTGCAAGGCTGCCTGTCTCAGCTCCATGGGCTGAAAACCACTCAGCCATGACAGAATTTTTCTTTAAACCACTGAAATTATACTAAGTCCCAATCTAGCTAAAGGCCTTATAAGACTGAGCTTTCTACTGGATTCCTACTGAGGTGAAATTTGCCCATTCCTTTGGCAAAACAATTTCTGTAGTGGTGGTGAAGCCAGAAGAAAATAAAATAATTCTTCTGGGCAAATACAGATATTCTGGCCAGTGCCAGTAACTCTCATTCAAAACCAAGTGACTCAGCTTTAAAAGTGCACTTCTGGCCCTGTGTTATACAGATGTTCTCTTCAATTCATCAAGGACACCAAGAAAAGCATGATGCTAATTTTCAAAACTCTTACAAGTTTAGGCCTTCTTGATTTCAGAGTTTCTCCCTCCTTTCTGAGAGTCTGCAACCCCCCGAGTGTGCCTGTGTGCAGACACTGGACAGAATGATCTGCTGGGCATATGGACAATACAGACACATGGCCTGTGGAGACACTGGCCTGGGACTGGGCTAGGAAGGGAGCACACCGTGCTGCTTTACTGGAGGATGAGACCATCTCCCCACACTTTAAGGTTCCCTTCATTTCAGAAGGGCAGCAGGACACGCCCATCCTCGGGGCAATGGTAACGGAGAGAGCCCCAGGGCTGCTCTTCCCTGGCAGCACCCGGGATCAGTGTGTGGGTCAGACTGCACATCAGGGCTTGCAGTGACTCAGGGAAGGCTTCCTTTCCCCCTGCTCCAGGTGTCCATGAGTGAGACCAGCACCTTGGCTTCCTCTCAGGCACTGAGAAGGAAAGATGCCTCCAAAGTGGATGTCAGTCTGTCCCAGAAGGTGTTGAGGAGCTGTCTCCACTGATGGACATCAAAATGCAGACATAATAAACACCTCCCAGCACAGCTCTGTGATAAGGAAGGCTGAGCCTGTGCCAGTATTCCACATCCTTTCCTGAACAGCCAGTGCTCCTCTCTGAAACAGAGCATGCCTCTCACAGCAATCTAAGCAAACCTGGAGACCACTGGGACCAAATGAAATCCCTCTCAACCGGAGTCTGTCCTGAGTAAGTGACATTGCTGAATTGCAATGGGCTGAGGAACAGATTTTTAAAGGTGTCTGAGAACCTAAAAACAAACAAAAAAAGGACTAAGTGGTTTGGGTTTGTTTGTTTGCTTGTTTGTTTTTAACACAACTGCCTTAAATTGCTTTAATTTAATCTCCAGGATTTTTTTTCCTTCTGAGAAATCTTCTTAGGGTGTCTATTTGTATCTTTAGGCATATTCTTCAAATCTGGGCTATACTGCATTAAGAGTTTTCTTTCCTATCTCTTTGATTCTCTTTGAGAATCACACATTTGCCTAAGGAATTCTCTGTGGAGCTGAAATCTGTTAGGATTATAAATACAGGCTGAGCTGGGAACAGGCACTGGAAACTGCCATGAAGACCATGTACAGAAAACAGTGATTCTAGTCACACAAGATACCTGATACAGTTGGCAGGAAGGCAAAGCTAAACAAATGCAGGTTTACATTTTACTATTTAAAGAATAAAATATTCAACTTGAGTTCCATTAACACCTGTCAGGACTTTGGTACGTACTCAAATCCACATTTCTAATTTTACTGCTAAATAATCCCAAACTTGGCAGTTAGATGGTAAAGTAAAATACCCAGGCTAAACATCTGAAGCAAATTGTAGCTCTCTGGAAGAGCCCTTCTGCTGTATAAATGAAGGTCATATGTATAAGTGATTAGAAGCTTAAGGAAATATGTCTTCTGCTTTTCTAAATTGATAACATACATATTGCATTAATATTCTCACATCAATTATTGGACATGTTCCCTGCTGTAAGAAAAATGATTTTTTTTTTTTTAATAATCCTGTGGAATAATATTCTTATACTAGCACAATTAACTCTTGCCAAGCAGAGGGAAAAGAGGTTGATTTAATAAACTACATCCTGGAAAAGCAGTGTGTCAGTCCCTGGAGGTGCCATCACCTGGGTGCGCCCTGGTTTTGGGGGACAGTCTGTAAGATGCAAGAGTTGTCCTTTCCCTGATGAAAAAGGGACAGACGTGACAGGTCCTGGTGGGGATGGGGTGGGAGGAAGCAAACCAAATACTTCAGCTGTGGTATTAAAGTCATAGCAGCTGCACCAATTACTAACCAGCAGCTCTGGTTATTTATCAACAGCAAAATAAACCAACCAACATTGTAGAAGCCTATTTAAACACTTGTTTTCTCTCTGGAAGGAGCAGCTCCTCCCTGGCAGTGGGCATGGGGCAAGGTGTGACCCCAGCAGGAAGGGGGTAGAACCCCCAATTCCCAGGCTCTCATGATGGATGGGCTGCCCAGGCCCTGCCCCAGCTCTCCCCAGTGAAGTCACACTGCTGCTGGGGACTGTCACCCCTTTGGCTGCCACTAAATCACACCTGCCAGAAAGAACTTAATCCTAAGGCTCATAAAAATACTTCTGAAACAGTTTTTCCCCTTTGAAGTGTACCAGATTTCACGAAATACCAAATATTTTCCATAAATGTTCCCAAACTAAATTGCTCCTTAAGACATCTATAGGATCATCTATAGGATCTCCAATATCATTCTGCTGGATAATGTACCCCATTATACCCTGAGCACCCACTGCAGGTCTGGAAACTCCTCCTTTCCCAAGGGAGATGCTCTTGGCACAAACACGAGGGAGCCCAGCTCTGCTGCTCTGTGTGAGGATGGCAGCAGAGTCACCAATTCATCACAGCTGAGCACAGAGAACACAAAAATGCAAACAGCATTTATCACTTCTGACAGATTCATTTATTTTCTGCTTTTTATTAGCTGACATAAAGTTAGGCGCTTTTTTGCCAGAGACAAAAGTCACTGGGGGGTGTGGAACAGAGGAATTATTTCCACTGAAAAATACTCCTATGTTTTTCTGAGCATCAGAACTCCGTGACACATCACAGCTAAGTACAAATTATGGTGCCACTTCCTAATTTTGCAAGTTGGTAGCTTCAAATCCCTGTTTTCCTGTCCCAGTGGATGGAGGTATGTGCAAACTTAAAGGAAAGGCTATGGGGAATTGCTTCCTTGCTGAACAGCACCTTCACTGCACGTTTCCAGTTGACAGTCCTGGATTTTTCTGATATTTCTTTCTCACAAGAGGGAGCTCTGGCTCTGGCATAACCGTATGAAAACATCCTGCCCAGGCCCTGCTGCCTCTGAAAACGCCCATCTCTTGTTCAAGGTCAGGCTTGCAGGGCTCCTTTTGCAGTTAAAAACCCATCAATAAGCACTTGAAAATCAACATAAATTTCAATGATGAAGAAAGCTGTCATTTTTAGAAATTTTCAAAGTGAATTTGATGGGTTTGAACAGTGCCAAGTGAAAGCAAAGTGATTGTCTAAAAACTTTTTTACCTCAAAAATCAGATGGGTGTTAGGGCTGAAAAATGAAATCTGATCAGTCAGAAGTAATAAAATGGAGTTATAGAATAATAATACCAATAATCCTTATAATGTCAATTTTAAGTCTTTGTATTTTTCTTATGCAAAGCCACCACAGCAAATCGCAGCTAAAGTAACATTTTGCATAGTTTAGCTTAACCCCTCCCTCTATCCAAATCCAATCCTGCTTCTTGTCCAGACTTATGGACAGGTCTGTACAAGTCTGCCAAACTGGTGCACCAGAGGGTCATGTTGGCACACCTTGGATTTCTGTGCTGATCCCATTATTAATAATTTTATGAAAAAGTCCCTTCCCCAAATAGATTCCTATTAGTAACTCTCCCTCTAAGCCCTACTCCTTCCAGCACAACCCAGGTGGCCCCACGCAGTCGCTGCACAGTTTGGGGGCTTAAAAATAAGTTATTGCCACACTCAAAGACAGAGAGTTTATGTCAGGAACACTTCAGCACCCAGAAAACCGCGCTGGTCCGAAATCCGCAGCTGAGACTGCGTGTCCTTGGGCTCCCTCTGCTGATCCCAGAATTATTTACAGATCCAAACCCATCAAGTGCACTGCCACCTCAACGATGTCTCGAGTATCTCCAGGAACACAGAAAGGTATCCCCAGGCCGGAACCAGCTGCACTGGGCTCCTCTGGGACAGGGAGCAGGGAGGCTCCTACTTTTTAGGGAAACCGAGTACGATGGGGCCCAGCATGAGGCAGGCAGGGGCCAATGCCCCGCGCGAACTGCGGCGGCGGTGACGGGGGAAGGTCGCGCAGCCCAAGGCACGGCGCCCGCCCGCAGAACGCGCGGGATCAGGCACCGACAACGGGGCATCCCACGGGAATTGTCACGCAAAGCATGGACGGGCTGCAAATCCTTTGGATTTATTCTGAACAACAGATCTGTCTAGAAAATACAGGTCTGCTAGGATTTTCTGTGACCAGCAATCCAAATTGCCTGAGCCTGAGGTACAGGGTCGGCAGTTGAAGAGCCGCGTCCCCGTCCTGCGCTCAGCACCGCACACGAGCCGAGCCGCGGTAATGAAATGCAGCACGGATCTGTGACAGAGTGTGAACAGAAATATAAAAAAGATTAAAAGGCGACTGTGGAAAGCTAGCGTGCTCCTCGCATAATTAAAACAAGTTGTTCAAAGGCTGCTGCTCGCCTGCTAGCACAGGCTCGGGCAGGTTCGCTGGGCTCAGCGGCTCCACCCGGGGCCGGAGCATCTCCGCCGTGTCCTCAGCACAGCCCCAGGATCTGACAGTCCGGGCCTGCCTCAGTTTCCCTGCATGTCACACACGGCAACATGCTCACTCCCCGTTCCAGAAAATTATTTTATATCCGTGGATTAAGGATTTCATATCCATGGATTAAGGGTCTAAAATTATCTCACTGCCTTCCTATTCAGCTCAGCTTTGTTTAATTAAAACTATGATTAATTGAGAGGGAATACGAATTTGGTGCTGGCTAAAGGCTTCTTCAGACAATGCTAAAGTCTGCCTTTCAAAATACCCACTTTGTTCACAGTCTATGGTAAATACAAATGCAACGGTGTATTTAATACAAAATGGTTTTTGAAGTACTATTAGCACAACATAAAAGCTTTAGCCATGCAGTACATTCCCTCTAATCCTATTTTATTTTTTCTAAACATTATATGCTATTTCTGTGGAACATTTATTATACAATAAATACAGAATATTTCACTGCAGCAATATTTCCCAACTGGCATTTTATACTATGCAGTATCAAACATTATAATCAATATAAATACATTTTTCTATATTGTGTAAGAAAAACATTCATTTAAAGGAACTTTAAAAATATTTTTTCTCTTTTTCCCAATAAAACTAATACCCTACTTCCTTTCTCAAATCCATTTAAAATACCCAGCAGATTCCAACAGTTACAAGTTAAACATTTGAAAACGACAGAATTCACCATCTCTCTAAACTTAAGAATATAAAAACCACATGTCGACATCTAAATAAAAACTGTCAAATGTTGAACTTTTTGCCAAAGTGGTTCTAGCAGTTATAGAAAATCAAAGTTTATAGAAAAGGGTAGAGCTCGCTTTGGGGAAAAGAAAAAAAAAGGAAGTTCTGCAGCTTGTATTGAGTCACTTTATTCCCCTTCCAATTTGAAATTTTAGGGAAAGGCTCAGCTGGCTGATTGCATGTGATGAAGCAGCTACCTGAATTCCAGTCAGCTCCGAGCTGAAGTTCCAATGTATTTTAGCCAGAAAAATTCCCCAGCCAAGAGAGCTTTGTGTCCCTACCAGCAGTTTGCAGGGGTATCTGAATGCCATCCCTGATGTGAGCTGGCTGTCCCACACTGCCTGTGCTTCCAGCACACCCTGAGCCACGGAAACTGCCCCAGCAGCTGCAGGCCCAGGTAGAGCTGCAACATGGCCAAGCACATTGCACCACTGTTTACTTAATGATGCAATGAAAATCAAAGGAAAACTGGCAAATCCAGATGTGTTATGCTGGGAAATTAATTATTTTCTAGTATGGCTAAAAGTACCTCAATTTTTTATTTAGGGATTACATTGGTAAAAACAACTGCTCCCCAAGAGCTATCAGCAAGCCCGCCTGGCCACCTCTATGCACTTTGTAAGTGGCAGAGCCTGTTGTGCTGGGTCTCCATTTTTTGCTTTTCCAGAGGTAGAAAACCATCTGCAGGGAATATCCACAGAAAAAGCTGGCAGAGTTCAAGTTCCCTTTGAAAGACAGCTACCACCTCTCTGCCACTGGAGCCACGAGGCTGAAATGCCCAGGGAGGTGATGGGTTCCAGGGCTCTGCTTTCAGGACTAGATGTCTTCACGCTAATGTGCATTTTCCCATCTTGCAAGCTGGCTTGGACTTCACTGCACAATGAGGAACAGGAGGCTGCGCCAAGCATTTCCCTTCCAACCACCATCCTGTGACAGCAGCACTCAGCATTTGCACTGGAATTCAGTATTACAGCAAGAATGGAAAAAAACTCATCAGGGAACAAATGAGCCTAACTGGAGAAATGTCCCTGACCCATTCACTGCACCAAAACAACACAACTTTCCCTCTGATCCTCTGCATACCCAGTCCTCCCATGAAATCTTGTTTGAAAATCAGCCCAAGTGGGACGCTGAAGTTCTGATGCTGATGTTTTTCCCTTGAATTGCTTAGCAAAGTAACTGCTTTTCAGAAACTGGTGGAGCAGAGATTAAGTCAATCACAGAGGCAAATTATTTTTAGTGAGTGAAGTAATTAAAATTGTGAATGTACCTTACTGTACATGTGCACTTCTGTATTTATGTTCCTTTTTGTAACACCTAAAAATTACACCCGCCACATGTATCTTAAAATTAAATGCTGCATTATTTCTCCAAAAGAAACCATAATGGTCTTTTGTAAATAATTTTATCTACTGTTCAGCATTTTACAGTCTTGCTATGTTATACTACAGCATTTATTGTTTTACAAGTGTTAGTGTTCTCTGGTGGGAAATGCTGTAAAAAACATAGAAACTGAAATTATTTTTTTAATCTCCTGGATTTATAATAAACATGGGACTCAACAGACAGTTCCACAAGCTGGAAGCCATTTGGTTTGTGTCAGGGGAAACGTTGGGTAATCAGGACAGCCTGCTGCTCTGCACTGGCTAAACTAAAGGAAACATACACAAAGTTAAACCTCTTTCCCTCTATATATGGGATTTTACAGCTAATGCGGTGCCCCAGTGCTCCCTAAACCTCCTAGCTGAGCCTTTAGTGATCCTGTCCCAGGAGAACAAGGGCAATGTGCCTGGACAAAAGCAATTCTCATCTCTGGGCATTTGCTTCCAAGGTCTGCAAACTGTTTGGAAGCCAGTCTGGCTCTGCCATGGCATTTGCCAGGACCCTGTGACATCCCTCCCCCTGCCCAGGATGGCCCAGGTTGAACAGTTCATGGCACTGAACAATCTCCTGGCACAAAATCCCACTCCCAGACTGATGGAGGTGTAAGGCACTTAGCTCAGTGTCAGCTAAATGAGTTTTCACTTTTTCATGCACTTTTAGATCACTTCAGTCCTAGGCTTTTCTCTTCTTTAAAAAGCAACAGATACTTAAATTTATGAACTGCGGTTCCTTTCCTTGGTATTTTTGGCATTTCTGTGTGCTGTACACAGTCAGATGGCTTCCTACTGTTATTTCATCTTTTATTTTCTCATTTCCTCTGGGGTTTTGGTTTTGTTTTTTTTTTTTTTTTGGCCTTTCCCTTGCATTGTGAAGTGACCTACAGGGTCCTAATATTGCTTCACCTTTTGGGCATTTTCTGCCCCTAAGGTGGTTGTGGTCTAAGCTGTACATCAGCAGCAAATGTTGCTCTCTGAATTGTTCAGACTCTAAAAAATGCCTTTAGTAGGAACATGAGTTTTGTTATTAGCACTTTTAAGGTTCATTGTGCCAGCCACAGTGAACAAAAGCAAAAAACCTCACAGCCCATCTCTGCCAGAGTGAAGGAAACCTGGAGATACCTGGACATCCCACTTGGGGACACTCATTAACAACCAGAAAAGCACATTTTAATTTTGGAAGGCTTTTTTTCCCTACTGGATCTTGTAATGAATGCATTTGGTGAGCCATCTGCCTTGCCTGGGGGCAAGGAACAGCAGACCAGTGGCCAGAGGAGGGCTGGTTCCCAAACCAGGGCCCAGCACACCAGGAGAAGCAAATGAGGGACAGGGATTTGAGTAGAGAGCCTGAGGCACAGCCCCAAGCCAGGATTCATTTTTTATCTGGGTCTTTGAAAATCATTCCTAGTCACTCTGCTGCCACAGGGGGATACATCCCCCCCTCTCAGCAGCACATATTTTCCAACATTTCATCAACTTCTTTCTGAAATAGAAACTGTCATTTTTATGTGATTTCTCCCAGTATTGTTAATGAATTACCAACACTGATGTGGTATTTTACTGGTCATGGTGCTCATTACTAAAGATTTCAGATCTCATTTTCAACTGCCTGCTTATGTTTATTTAATTAAAAATGTGATTGATTTCAGGGCAATAATTGTTAAAACTTATTTTCCGATTCACTTTTAGATATTTTGCTAATGAAAACCACATTACATTCATGGTGTGCTCCACAGCCTTTGCTTATCCCAACCAAAATACTACATTCACTTCATGTTCATTGTATTTAATCTTCATGTGTCCCCTACCTGTAGCAGAAGTGGCACTTTAGAAAGTTAAAAACTTGTAATGTGAGTAAGTCTCCTTCTTTACAGCAGCAGATTTGTGGGGATTCTAGTGAGAAATGGGTAACACTGCAGAGACTGCTTTTCCACATACAATTATTATCAATATAGACAGTAACTATTAACATAATGAATTGCTTCAGATTACCTCGTCATGGCTTTAAACAACCACTTAAAAAATAACAGGTAAAGTCAATAACTAGTCAAAATATCAAAACCAGCAAATTTTGAATGCTCATCTGGGAAGAGACAAGATTAGCACTGGGATAATGCAAGAGACAATTAAAGGCAATGCAAGAGAGATGGAGGAAAAAAAGGATCATGCATGTGTGGAAGGAAGCCAGGAACTGGTATGTGGGTGTTTATGATGTCTAGCTAACAGCTTCCTTTAATGAATACATTATTACACAACATTTAAACACAACTTAATAATAGCTGTATGTCAGAAATTATCCTAAAATCAATTGCTTCAGATCTAGCAAGTTAATATTAATTTAAGACCAAAACAGTGATGCAAGAAGGTTCCCAGAGAAGTTGTGGAAAAATAAACAATATTGCTGAAGATATTTTAGTGCTATGATACTCCTCTAAGTTTCTCCCTCCTGGAGAGTCTTTGAAACAGTCAGAAATACAATACTACAGCTTAGAAATGCTGCTGTCAGACTGTGTTCCTTCAAACAGAAACCAAAAGACACAAAGACACCTTGAAAAAGGTGACAGATGCCTTTGATACTTGTGTCTGTTTTCACACTGCTTCACAAACTACCTCAGCAATAATCACAGACTAAGTAAAGCCTTACAAGTCTAGAACTGGAAGGTATGGAAACCAAAAGGAGAGGGAAGACAGTTTATGTCCTTCAGGCAGAGTTAAATCCTGGCAGATTAAATTGGAGTGAAAACATCTTGTCAATTAATTAGTGCCTTTATTATTTTAACTGACGCTCTGCAGGCCCTGAAGGTTCGTAGCTTTTAAACACCAAAACCGAAAAGTGAAGCTCCTCCTTGAAAACCCAGTGGGCAAATTCAGAGGAGAAAATGTGATCTGAGCTAAAGCCACAGAGGCTGCTGAGCTGACTGACAGGGAAAGGAAGGGATGGGGCAGGATGTGGAGGGGCTGGAAGGAGTGGGATGTGCCAGAGGAGTCCCAGTGAGGAGCTGCTCATCACAGGCAGGGCAAGCTCAAAGCAGCCACGCTGGAGCAGGAGGGTGGATGGGAAAGTGAATTGGAGCAACTGCAGGGAGCCAGAAGAAGCAGAAAGGCAGGCTCTGAACGTGAACTGTCCAAAGCCCAGAGGTAACAGAATTAACACTGAGCCATGCCAGGCATGATTGGAAGTGCAAGAGCCAGGGTAGCAGCAAGAAAGATACTCCTGCAAAGTGGGCATCTGAGGAACCATGGAGAATGACCCATCCCTGCTTCCCAGTCAGCCTGCAGCAGAGAGCCCTGAGCTAAGACTAGGGATTGGGGCTTTTAAAGTTTCTTTAGACTCCAGCCAAGTTTTCTTAAGTTTATTCAGAATGTGCACAAAACGCACCCAACTCCATAACTCTCCAGAAAAGAAAAGGCAGGTTCTGCAGGCAGCTTTTCAGAATATTGCACTCTCCTCCTATGTTTGTGTTGAACTAATTCCCAGTTTGGTGTCGGGGAAATTGAGCTGCTGGGAAGACAATCTTTCTTATAAGAAATACAACCAAAACCTTGATCATTTATTTTTCAGCAATTACATCATGGTACTTTAAAAGAAAGTAAGAAAGATGAATTTTAATCTTAAGGTCTTGGCCAGCTTATATTCTTCCTCACCAGAAGTTTCAACAGAAGTGATTCCTCCTGGGCTGCTGGATGTGTCAGGAGGGGAGAGCAGCCAGGTCCTGGCTGGCAGTGATGCTCCCCTCCCCACGGCTGACGGCAATTTGCCCCATGCTCAGCAGTTCTGGGCCTCTAAAATGAAATGAATCAGCTGCAAAACTGGTTTAATAAACTGGATGAACCAGGCTTAGGGCTGCACAGACACCAGCAGCTCCAGCAGAGTCTCCAAGTGATGACAATGCTGGTAACAGGCTGAGAACTGAATGGGATGCAAGAGAAAGAGAGGTAGCTGAGAGCCAAAGAGAAAATGTAGGTTCTTTGCTGGCATTGGCTCTCCCTGAGATAAGCACTTTGGATGCAGCATTGGTGTTTGGAGCCACTGAAAAGCAGGAACACAATCACAAGCTGCCCCAAAAGGCTGCAATGCTGTGAGAAGGTTGGGGGGAAAGGTGGGAAAAGAGACAGAGAAGCTTCACCAAGGGAAAAGCCAAAGGGGTGAATCCAAAATACAGGGAAATGCAGTATCAGTTCTTTCACCAAGGCTGGCAACAGGTTACTATGAGCATGCTGTCACAAGGAACAAATGGACTGTTTTGCATTAAAAACAAACTGATGAACAGCCCTAAGGAAGCCTTAGCTCCTTCTTCCCAAAGCAGACTCCACAGAACTACATGCAGAACAAAGCCCAAAGTGATGTCCAGGCTGGCAAAGAGCTGCCCTGGCTCTCAGTATCCTGCTGGGATTTCTGTCTGTTCCAGATCCTTTCTTCAGTCTTCTGCTGGCTTTGTTCATTTTGCCAATATAAATTTTTAGAGCAGAAGGATGGTGGTGTAGCAGCTGTGGCTTAACTGAGTTTTAGATTTGCTCTCAGTGCACTCTACTATAACACAAATAATCCTCTATGATAATGATATGCAAGTGTCTTGTGGATGAGCCATTCCTGGCCCCCGATGAGGTGCAAATCTCCATTTTCAGGCTTCCAGATTTTTTCACAGTATCTGCTAATACTGAGTGATGCAATTGTCTTGCCTTCAACATTCCAGAGGGACAATCTCTAGAAAGCCCACAATTAACTCCACTTTTTATCACCTGAAAGGGGTTTTGTTTTCTGTTTCGTGGGGTTTTTACTACACCTAACGGAGGGCTGGGCACATGCGCAGGATGTGCATAAAGGTTGGATTGCATAATGATACACTAAAGTCAGAAGCTCAAAGAAGCTTCAGTACATTCAATATCTGAGCCCGGGCTGGTTCAGTGTCTGCTACAGTTGTTACACAAGCAGACAGCCAAGTGTAAACATTGAGCTGTGAAGTGTCTCACTACTTGCCAGGTCTTCCCACTATGCACGAGTTTGCATTACAGAACATTTAATTACAGTGTTTTGACTAGAACCAGCTTTTTCCTTTCAGCCAAGCAGAAAAGTAACAGAGTAATTAAGAAAGTAATGAAAAGTCAGTAAAAATTCCTTAAACCAAGGACCCACATTCAGTTGTGATTTCGGAGAGCATATGTCAAGGAAGACTCCTGCTGTCATTTACTAGGTTGTTAAAAAGTTTCAAAAATGAAAAAAATGTTGATCCAAATTATGAGGTTTATTCTTTTGTCTGAATTTTTAACTCTCTTTTCTATATGGAGCACAAGTAGAAAGCACAAAACACAGTCCAAGCAGTAACTTAGAGAATTTCATCTTGAGGTTTACAAAGTTATTTTAGCAAAAAGCCATGTTGGCCTCAGCGGAAGAATTTGCACAGCCAGTACATGTAGGTGGCAGAATTCAGGCCCAAAGCTTTGGAATATTGATTACACTCACAGGTAGCTGCTTTGCAGGAAAATCTTCCTAGGAAGTGTGGCTGATATTTCAGTATGCCAGACTCCACATTGAAAAGCAGTGAAGAAAGCTTCCTTTCATGGCATCGGGAGGTGCTGAAAAGATGATGGTAATTTAAACCATCATCACAAAATGGATCCAGCCTTATGCAGATAGTCATGTGAATTTACTTCTGCTGTCAAAAGCTTGTTTTTAAAATAAGCCTTGACTTAGGATAGCATGTAAAATAACATTTTAGACTATAACTTTCAGTCAGCAATCAAAGTCCTATTCCTCATCTGCAATCAAAGTCATAGTACATCAAAACATTAATTTAGTCTAGTGTTTCTTTCTTTTATGGGAATTTATAAAATATTATATAGGAGAAACATAGCAATCAGGCTTAGCCCAGAATACAAAGCGCTTTTAGGTCCTCTAATGAGTTGTGTAAGAACAGTGTGCTACAAAAAGGCCTGCATGTCATACATCTCTCCCTCATTGTAAAACATTGTTCTTAGCTTTTACTGCAGCCAAAACAACTTCATCTTTTTAGTTTAAAAAAAGAAAAAAAAAAATATCCAATTTCACTATGCTTGTGCAGGATGAATATGTTCTGAGTTCTTGAAATCACACTGCAACACCAGAGAATTGAAAGAGTCAGGAGTGCAAGAACACAGAAAGGACAGCATGAGCAAAGCCACTCCGGTCTCACTGGTGCCAGCTGATGCTTTCTCACACGTCACAAAGTCTCCAAATATTATGTAAAAAATACAAACTCTCACCTTTTCTGGAAAAAAGATAAGTCAGTATCATTCCATTCCCTTCCTGACAGAGATCCTGGAGGAACATGCTGTGTCCTCACAGGCCCCGCCTTCCCCTGCCAGCGCTGAGCAGCTCTGGAGATGTGGAGCTGACTTTGGCCTTTAGGCATTCTTAGAGCACAAAGAGCACAAAAAGTTGCTTTACCCTCCCAACACAGCAGAGCTGCCCAACTCTAGGTAAAGAAGCCACCTTAGTGTCAAACACTTCATGCTGAAGATGTCTCAGCTATTGGGGACACAGGACAGAGAAGTGGCATAAAATAAACAGGATGTGTTTAGAACTGTAAGACTCCAATTCTAGTAACCACCAAATAAAGAATAATTTCAGGGTTTGGCTTTGCATGTGTTCTTAGAAAATGTGAATTTTTGCCCATTTTGTTGTGATTTATTCTGTTCTTTCTTAAGATTAAGTGATGTGTACAACAGGTCAGTCTGAAGATACCCATGCACTATTCCAAGAAAATGCTATTTCAGTCACTGCAGTGAACAGCCTTTTCCAGCAGGGCTGGCTTCAAACACTGCATACTTGTAACAGGCAAAATCCCACCATTAAGAGGTTTAGTCCAGCTGTGATTGTCAGAAGCTGTCAATCACAATGGCTGCTGCTCTGCCATTCAGAGAATTAACAATGAATATATTTTTCGACATGCTAAATGAGATTTTGGGACACTTTACAAGACTTGGCTCAAAAGTGCCACCTCAAGAAATATAGAATGCCAGCAATGTTGACACTGTATGACAAATTATATGTTCCTTCATATACTGTGTCGCTCCATTCAGTTTTATAATTGGCACTGACTGCAGCTGAAATCTGATCCAAAGTATACAGAATTAACTGGCATTTGCTTTGTCCCTCAGCATTTTCTATGCTAGAGATCCTGGTAAATATTTATTTAACAGGGTGGCATACTAATTTTTCCCATAAAATATACATGTCCATATTAATGATATAATTATTCTTTTTTGTCAGATGACGGGCTAGCTGTGTACAGCCAGCACAGACTGCAAGTGATGCCTATAGAGCACAAGCAAAGACAAACCTATATAATAAAGATTTTTGTACCCTTTGACTTCTGCCCACTTCATTAAAAACACTGAAATTAACAGTGGTTAATAGCCAGCCTATACCTGCCCAGCACAAAGATTTTCCAGGAATCACTGTTCCAGGGAGAAGCACTGGCAGCATTCAGTCCAGGGTCACACCAAACTCCTGTTTAGTGCTCTGTTCTCATGCCCTGGATATTGGTGTGCAATTGCTCTTGTGGGCCTCTCCTTGTTATTTTATCCAATTCCTACTGAAATAATTTCATCTTCTGCCACCCAACAGCATGTACCCTGGGGTCCCCTGACTTTTTGCAACTGAGTTTGGTTTGCATTTGCTGACTCCTTGGTGATTAGGGTTCTGTAAACCTCTGTTCCATCCCTTCCCACCTCTCTGAGTCCCAACCAGCTCAATCCCTCCCAGCATGGAAACACCTCCTTTACACTGCCTGCCCCCTTCCTCTCCAGCTCCCCGTGCTTCAGCAAGAGTGAGGGGTGGGCAACAAAGTGCTGAACATTCCCACGGATGTTGGGGGGAGCTGAAGTCAGGACTCCATCTCCTCACTCCACCCCCATTCCCTTCCCCCAAACAAATCCACATCTGGACACAAATGACTCACTAATCCTATTAGAAAACAGCATTTCAGATCTGTGCTGTAGTCCAAGCTCATCTGCATTCACAGCAATGTCATTCAGGACTGACCCAGATTTAGAAGAGATAAAACAGTGATGCAATGCTAATATGAGCTAAGAATTATGTCCTCATATGTATATATGTGCAAATAAACAAATACATAAAATATATACATTTCTTGGAGAACATCCCAAACTCCTCTCATAGCTTCTCAGTAGCAAAATCAAAGCATGTGGTTTGCACTTTTCTGGAACATTAAAACACCATTTCATTCTTAACAGAAGAAATTCAGACTATGGTTGGCTTTACTTTCCCCAGAGCTGCTCAGAGTCATTGTGGAAATTTTCAGAAGTCTTGGAAACAGAGAGCTCTCCCTGGCACACCAAGCTGGATCAGTGCTCACAGGTTTGTGTTTGTACATTACTTTTAGAACCATTTCCAATGATTTTTTTAACTGGGCCTGAGGATGTGCCAAACAAGTGAAACTTATTACAGACTCAAGCTCCTAGCATGAGAATTATTTGAAAGGGAAAAAGTCTGCACTGGTTTTAATTTACAAAGAACAGAAACAGCCCTTTGGTTTCATTTTGATTGCAGATATTTTCAGGAATTATAATTATACATATATATATATATGTGACCTCTAAATTATGTTGGTCTTGTCAATGCAAGTGTTTCTTAAACATCATTTTCTAAGCCAATGTGTGCTTATTTCCTCACCTCTTTCCCATGCAGTTATTTATTGGTTCACTTTTTGTTGGTGCCAAAAGCAGTAACACTTTGGGTAGCAGCACCCAACGATCACCAGAAAGGCAGGGATTCTCCAGGCTGCATTATGTGACACCCAGCATGTGCATCAAGCCACTACCAGGACATCTACCCTGACATAAAAGAACAAGTGGAAGATTCCTGAGCTGTGCTGAATGCTCACCTCATTCCTACAGCCACACTATGCTGCCACTATCTTTATTTATTTTTTATCATAATCACTTGGGCCTCTGGGTAATTGGAACAATTAGGGTGATTAATTGCATGTTTGTAATAAAAACAGAAGACCAGGGAGGGTTACATTACAGGCTAAATATTTTCAGAAAACTCTATCAGCTGGTAGACATAACAAATGCGATCAGTTCAACGCAACATGAAGCTGAGCACATTGTGCAAACTGGTTTGCTCTGGAACTCGAATCTCCTCAAAAGAAGCCAAAGTGTTTAAAAAAATAAACGAAGTCAGAGTGCACAGGGGGAAAAGAAATATTGACATGTGAGGCTGCTGTACTTCTAACATAAAGAAACACTGTTTTCCCTTCGGTCCTTTTATTGTCTAAACAGAAAGTGCAAAGCACGGTGGAAGCATACAACAAGGCAGAGTGCTCAAGGGAAGGTCAGGAGCTCGTGCTTGGAAGCAAGGAGTTACACTGAAAGGAAAACTGGAAAAGCACACAGCAGGCTACCTACAGAACCAACACATTCCTCACTGGCAGCAAGAGGGCAAACTAACCTGCCTGCTGCTGCACTCACACCAAGGGTTTTGGAGAGGGAGGTCAAACCCAACAACAGGAGATACTCCCACTGAAAGTTTCATTTGTTGAATCTTCTCTTACAAATCTGGGCTCTCAACTTCTCCTCAACAAGATGCTACTGAAAGGCAGCTTCGACCCATGCCTCTTTCTGGAGTTCCTTGCAACCACATGGTCTCCAAAGACCCACTTTAACTAAATGGGGCATGTGGACACACTTCCCAAAGGAGAAACAAGAGTCAAGAACAGGCATTGCCCACCCCTGCCATGAAACCTGTGCCAGTGTATGGCAAAATGCCAAATTCCCTGTGAGGGAAGGGATCTCCCACAGCAATGCCAGACAGGGCTCAGATTTCCCAATGCTGTTATTGTGGCCATCCCCTTCCTGCCTGTCTCCTGAAGAATGTGACCACTGCCAGTGCTGTGCAGCTCAGGAAGGTGCAGGGCTCACAAGCCAGGGGATGGCTGCACACCAAGGCAGGCAGAACCCTGACAGCTCAGGAGCCACAGCTCTGGCCATCACCTGCAGAGAGATGTCTGTGCCAAGTTCCAAACCAGTCCTGGACATCAGTGACTCTACAGGATCTGGACCATGGTGCTCATCAGTTAAGAGTCTTATCTTTGGCTGAGCCTTCACCAGGCTCCTCTGTGAGGTGCACTATCAAATTTCTACATAAATAAAAAGCCAGCTTCTTATATTGCCCACACTCCCACATACCTGCCTGGCTACATGGAGAAAGTGAATAGTGAAAGGTTTTATGTTGCACTTGTATGATTGGAGACTTTGTGCTTAAACACAAGCACAGGGTCACAGGGCAGGAACGAGGTGTTTTCTTTCCAGTCAGCATGAACCTGACATTTATTACATGAGGGTTTTGTTCTATTTGTTTTAAGTCGACTGCATTTTAACTCAGTTCAACAATGCTGGAAAACCTGACAAAATATTCCAGAGTGTTTAATCAGCATGAATGGACAAACATCCAAAAGTTAAAATAGAAGCATATTGCAGATTGTTCTTTACACCAGTAGGTCTTTCTTGTTCCAGTCCCTGACAAGCATTTGTGCCTCTGCCTTTGGGAAGTCTGTCTTAAACATTTCTATTTAGTTGGGAAAAGTCTTTTCAGAGAAATGCCAATGTTTCTTGTGATTAATTATTGAAGAAATTGGCTTTTATTTTCAATTTAACTGTTTTTTGTCAGGCTCATTAAAGTGCCAGGTCCTCACTTGTTTAAGAGAATAAGCAACATGAATCTGTAAGAGGAGTGGAGGGCAGTGGAGGAGTGCTGAGCTACACATCACCAGTATTTCTGTACATACCCTTCAGAAGGGGCTTGTATTTTCTGTATGTGGTTTCAGGTATCATCACATTCAAGTGAAACAAACAAACAAACAAAAATGGGCAAAATTAAAAGACTGGCTTCTCTTCAGTCAAATGTGCATCTACTATCAATCCCACTTCTCACTTATTATTCAGTACACTACTCCTAAAACATTTATATCTTGTAAAATGCAAGCAAGGAATAGAAAGATAGCTAAAAATTCTGCTTTTCTGACAAGACAGTCTTGTAAGACGTAAAATATACAGTAGCTCTGCTTAATGGGTAGCATTCTAAAATAGTGAATTAAATTTGTTACTTGATGTTGCTCACACACATGAAAAATTAACCACCTATTGGAAAAGATCTTATTTTCCCAATCAGGACACTAAAACCAGCCACTCAAACATGAGCTTAATTATGTAAATATACACAGTACCTATTCATACAGATACAATTCCCTGAGGATACACCACTTTGTGGAGAATTAAAAATTAACTTTTGGTGATCCAGAAATTATCCTTGGAGAAGATATCAGTCTGGCCTCTTAAGTTTCAGTTACAGCTCAGGATAAACATTTTTATCACCAGTCACTTAAAAACCTGCACATTATCCACTCTAAACACACTTTGATTATTTCACCTGCTCAGCAACCTGGTCTAGTGGAAGATGTCTCTGCCCATGGCAGGAGGGCTGAACTAGATGACCTTTTGAAGGTCCCTTCCAACCCAAACCGTTCTGTGATTCTGTGACAAGATGCAGCTCACACAAAGTCAGACACTTCTGACTGCATCAGTTCACTGATGTGTGTTCTCCAAAGAGTCTCACTCCTACTCCTGCTGAGGAACTGCCCCTCACCATCACTGTGCACCTGTGTTTTAGGCTTTTACAAGGATTCTATTGAAAATGATAAATTCTGCCTTGGAATCTTCCTTACAGAGTAACACTGCTGGGATATTCCAGCTAAACATTGCCTATGTCTTTTGCCAGAGATATTTACAGTTTTCCTTTCAGGATCACACACTGCTCTTCCCCTAAGGAACAAACATCTCCTAAGGTTCTGAGCCTGCATTCTGGCCATAGCTCAATGTACAGTTTTCCTTGTGTTTTTTGAGAGTTAGCCTATGTTTTTCTTGCCTCACACTGCATATCTCTCCAAAAGGAACTAAACTCACTGCATGAAACACTGGCCCTCCAACTGCAGTAATTTGCTTTGCAAGTTTCTGGTTTCTTCACCAAATTTATTTCTCTCAGCTGTGGCTCTCATTAAGTCAGATGTAAAAGATTTGTATTCATAGGAAGAAAGTCTTGTGTCTGGTATGGATGAAGTCAATCTTTTAGAACTGCTGTGCTTGAATGTATCAGAAGACATAATGTAGGAAATCACACTTGAAATACATTAAGTTGAGAAGTGAACTGTGGCCAATATTAAATACATTTGTATGACTGCTACAAGGTCCCCATTGGGTCTTTGTAGGCTCTGAGTCCTATTTTCTCTGGCTTTCCCTGCTGGAGATCCCACTACACTGTGATACATTCTAGCTCTGTTTCTGCAAAGATTCTTCATTTCCTCATTCTCTCACTCAACTTTGAAAACACAATGCCTTTCCCTTGGACGGGAGATTTATACTTTAGGAGAAAAAACAAACTAAAACTGCCTTCAATTATAACCTGCTGCTCTAGAACACTAGCACAAGGGACACCATGCACACCAAATCTGTACACAGGCTGTGCTTCCACAGGTTTCTATAATTAAAACAGTTTCTCATTTTTCTGCAAACATTTCAAGTCCAAAAAAGGTTAAGACCATTGGTCTGACAAAACTGGGACAAGAAGAGAATGAACTGCCTGACTTTACTCAGTAGGGCTGAGGTCAGGTATTGAACAAAGCCTTCCTGACTCAGCTTCAACTACTACAGCACCCTGCCTCATGAATCACCCGCTAAGAGCTAGCTTATTTAACATCTACTCAGAATCTGTATGATTTAAACACTGTAATAATCACTAATCAATTTGACAAGCTTGAGCTTAGAGGGGGAAAGCCTGAAACTTGGTATAAAAATATCTTTGACCAATTCTTTTCCTACAGTTACACATAGAAGTTAATTTCTTTACATTGCTATATAAATATCTGTAACTCTCATGCGGAGAGGTCCTCAAAAACAGAGACTTGAATTGTAGGTAATACAATCATACTGAAACAAATGGTCAGTCCTGAAGGCACAGCTCTCTCCTGCTAGCAGTGCCCTTTCTTATACCACTGGGTCCTTTCAGCAGGCAGACTGAACATTGCTTACCCCAGAAGACAAGTGTCTTCTTGAGCTCCAGTCCTTTCTGTGGCTCCAAGAGCAGTTTGGACTATCTATTGCATGAAACACACATTTCACCTCAATTTCCTCAGCATAACCTACCTGCATGTTTTCTAGACAAACTTGCTTACTTGGTTTAGACTTAAAGTAATGGAAAATTCACACCACCCTGTTGGCAATCTGCTCCCCTGGTTAACTCTCTTCCTCTAAAATTTCACTTTTGAACTTGGAAACTGATGTCAACAAGCCAAATTTGTTTAGCCAGTATGAAGCACTATAAAGACATAAATTGGTCTGAAAGAGTCATATTTCATTTGACCTTGAATCTTGGACTGTAAGTTCAACATGAATCAGCACAAGTCTCATTAGGGCTAAACGTCCATTACAGCTAAATTTAGGTCCAAGGAATCCAAAACCATGAATAACTGTGTTGAATTACGTAAAAAATAAAAGCATTGTAGGTTAAGTCTTAAATGTTTTCCTTTCCTGTTTTTATGCTACAGGTTCGGTGGTTTTTATATTTTGACTTCTCAAATCGAAATAATAATCTGAAAGCATTAACTTTTTTAATGGGTGTCAAATGTAAGGCTGCATCAAGTATGGGTAATGTCTTTTGGGCTCGTTTTATACTGTGAAAGTCAATCCCATAAATGCCATCCAAAAACTTGGGTTTAACTGTAGTTATCACTCATGGCCATCCTGCCACCATCACTGGCTCGGCTGGGCGCACACCTTCCCTGGAGCGCCGTCAGGAGCTGATGGCTCTGCCCCGGCTAACAAACACCAAGGGACCACGGGATAACCTTCTCCATGGAAATTTTCCTCTCAGCACCGCCAAGGCTGCAGAATCAAGGAATATTCCGAGATGGAAGGAGCCCAAAAGGGACTGGCCCAGGCAGGGACAGACCCCCAGCCCTGGAGCTGGCAGACCCCGCTCTGAGCAGCGGAGCTCCCAGCAGGGCAGGCTGCGAGCGAGCAGCTCCGCCCCAGCACGAAGCCATCGCCGGCCTGTACCCAAAGCTCTGCCCACACCGAGAAAGTCCGCACCATGTCTGGCTACCACGACAGCAAAACTCCACGGGACTCACGACTCAACCCCCGAGCCTGTACCTGTTTGCCCAGCGGGGTGAAAGGACAGTCCATTGCCGCAGGGCCGAGGCGGGGCCCGACACCGCCAGGGAGCGCGGGGAGGAGCCGATCCCTCATGAGGCGGGAGCGCCATGGTTGCGGCCTCGCCAGCGCCCCCTAGCGGAGGGCCGGCCCCACTCCCTCCTCTTTGTGGGTCGCTCCCAAAACTCCAAGGAAACGAATCCGGATTATGACTTCCCATCTCCTTCCACAGCGATCCAAAGCCAGGTGCTTTGCGTCGGAAGGTGACAATTGTTATACCTCTTGACCTTTTTTTGAGGTTTGGCTCTGATTCATTTGTTGCAGCGGCCATGAAAAATTGTGATGAGGTGTTCTGAGGGAAACCAAAGCGCAGCTGGCGGCTGGGCCAGCAGGGAGGGTGGCCCGGCGGGTGTGGGCTCCGCACAAAGCCCCGGCACTGAGGTCTGCGGCCTTGGCGAGCCTTTGGAGACAGGCAGGACGGAGCTGGGATCCCAGGGCTGAGGGACAGCAGGAAGCAGAGAGCCATTTCCCAACGGGAGGCGCTCCGTGAGGAGGGGGATGTGGAAAATCAGCCATCTGCAGGTACACGAGGCTTTTGAATTTGTGGAATTTAAGTGTGTATTTACTGTTGGAAGAGCATGAGAAACAGTCGATTTGCACCTTGATCAAAGGAATACATTTCTTAATGAAAAACAGAGCCTTTTGTAAAAAAATGGGAAGGTTCTCCCAGGGAACTATGTATATGGCTGTTATTTAAACCATATTCTCTGGAAAGAAGAAAAATTTTGTAAAAAGAAGTGTTTTGTATTTGCTGTAGCTTATGTAGCTTGAGCACTTTTGAGTCCCTTGTACCAGGCTGACAGTAATTATTAAATGAAACCAGAAATGCCTCCACTGAAGGTAGTTGTGTAAAATAAAATAAAAAAAACCCTGTGTGGAATCACAACTAGATCCACAAGGGATTTACCCTATGTGATCAGCAACAAGGTCACCACTAATGTTGCCTGGCTGAGGACAAGATCCAAATAACCAGCAAGAAGAAATGAGAAAAATGTTACTCATTGTAATTAAAAGTAATGCCAAAATAAATCTGGTTTTGGTGGGGGCTCTTACAGGATTGTTGAAGCCGAGCTTACTTCGTAAGCTACTCATGCATGATAAGATGTACCTGTAAGGATAAAGTTACCTGTGGAAAAGTCAAATGCACGAGGTGGGTGTGTGTGTGGACATGGCACTGCCTGGGCATCTGTGGTGGATCTGGGGCTCTCTGGGCTGCAGTAAAACAGGCAGGCAGTCCCTCTCTGATTTCAGGAACAGTTTCCACAGAGTCTCTCTTTACATTTGGATTTCTCCCTTACATTCTGGCAAGCTAAGCAGAGACATAATTCTGTGACTAATGCTAATGTTGCAGTAGTAAAATATTGGGCAAAAAAAAAATGGGAAAAGCAGACCCACTCGCCTATAAGAATGATTTAATTAAAGTTTTCACTGTTCTAAAATAGTTATGTTTCACATCGTAAAGAATTTTTCTGTCATGAAAACTATTTTTTTAAGGGGAAGGAGATTTTTCTTTGCTGCAAGCTGACTTTATTGGTAAGCAATTAAATATTTCTTTGGATTGCAGTTCAAAATTAATTACTCACTAATGTGGAAAAACCAGCTTTAGTTTTGCTGTGGATTCAGAGGTTTCCAACTGGGTGCATCTAATTCCAAGAAGAAAAAAACAAACCTAGAAGGAGTATTATAATTACTGTCATATGAAAACCTGCTTCAGTCCAGATGTAGAAGCTGATAGCCTGAGAGTGTTAACATTGAGCAGTCTGCTGCAGGGAAATGACAGATCAATCCTACATATGTTTGCAGAATGGACATATTATACTATTATACTATCCTTCTAGAATCTCTCTCGGGTTTGTTTTCATTTTTCTAAAGCTCCTACAAAAACAAACAAACAAACCCCCCCCCCCCAAAAAAAAAAAAAAAAAAAAAAAAAAAACAACAAAAACAAA
>VZRH01008443.1:959610-1034191 GCA_013397555.1 Urocynchramus pylzowi | reverse complement strand
CCCCCCCCAAAAAAAAAAAAAAAAAAAACCAACATCAAAAAAACCCCAAAACCCACCAAATCTACAATCTGAGAGGGTTGAGTGTCACAGACACCTCTCCACAAAATCTGGCTCCTAAACTTACATAACTAACCAATGCTGTCCACTCTCTCTACCCTCACAAGGAATTCCACTGAAAGTAATGAAATTAGTGGTGGGAGGAAATGTTAAAGAGCTGGCTCCTAATTCCAGGTTTTTTCCTTCAAGGAACAAACAAGAGCTTGTGGCTCTATGAGGACCCAAGGACTTGGAGCAAGGACAGAATTGACAGAAGTGTCAGGTGTTAGGAATCACACCTTCAGAAGTTCAGCTCAAGGGAGTGAATCCTCAGAACTGAAAATAGTGATGATGACAACTGCATATATGCAGATTTCCTACTGCAACCAGTAGCAGCTTGTATGCAGAAAGATTTCAGAAGCAAAAAGAATCCTTTCCTTTTCCTTCACAAATTTTATTAATTCAACCAAAGTCTGTGTCAATTCAGCCTTAATAAAAACCAATAAAATTCTGGGATGATTTAGGCTGGAACAACCTCTGAGTGACTTGTCTAATCCAAATCATTCCATTTCAATCCAAACTGATTTCATTATCCCTAAGTCATTTATTTAAATAAATGGAGTCAGAAGACATCACAGAGTTTAATTATTGGAAACACTGGTTGGCACTAAGTTTGGAATTAAAATTGCTCACTTTGAAGTCCTGAAGTGCACAGTATGACAACACCAGTTGTCAAGAAATGGTTTTTTCCTTGGTTAAAAAGGACAAGCTGAGCACAAAGTGGAAGAATGAAACCTTGAATTATCCACGTCAGATAGTTCATCCTGTCAGCTGGAGAGAGAGTCACCCACTTTCAATTCTCCTACCAAGTCATTTACATCTCTAGGCAGGCATAGGTGCAAGAACTTGGGGACAAGTTTCCTGAAATGTACAAGTCTGAAATGACACCACACAGAGTTTGACTGATGGCAGGATTAAGCATATTAAGCAGGATTGGCCTCACTGTTTTCCTACAGCTGTAGGAACACAGAGTCTTGAGTTGTGCCAAGGGAAATTTAGGTTGGATATTAGGAAAAAGTCTTTAATGAAAGAGTGATAAAGTACTGGAATCATTTGCCTGGGGAGTAGTGGAATCACCACCCCTGAATGTGTTTGAAAAAAGATTGGATGTGGCACTGGGTGCCATGGCTCAGTTGAGCTGTTAGGGCATGGGTTGGACTCGATGATCTTAGAGGTCTCTTCCAACCTGGTCATTCTGTGAAAACCACTTGACCCTTTGCCCCAGTCACCTTCTTTTCCTTCAGGTTTATAAAGTAGCAAAGTTTGGTAATGGTTTTACAGCTGCTCTGCCACACCTGACATGTTCTAAAACTGAAGACTCCACTTTTAGACTGCTTTCCTCTGGAGATGCCCATTTATCTGCAGCAATGCAGCGAGGGAGACCCTCGTGGAGTGCCAGACCATCCTTCCAGCAGCCAGAGTAAGGGCTTTGGTTCACTTGATGATAGTTCAGAAAGATGGAGGAAAAGGAAAATAAGGAGTTTGACTTGGCAATCTGGAAGCAGGCACTGGCCCAGTAAAACAGAGAGCAAACAGTGCTGTATGTGCAGTGTATCTGCAGAGACTGTGCATCACAGTCAGTGAAATGGGCTGGAATCCACCTTGCTTTGAGATTTAAGGAGTAATACAACTCTGAATATGAATATTATCTTTAGAAAAATATCTAAGAAGAAGCTGGTTCAAGTATTCATCCTGAACATTGCTATTTTCTTAAATCATTATATTATAAAAACCAAACCCTCCATCCACAGAGGAACCTGCTTTGTGGGCACTGCTGGTATTTCTGTTTGTAGATTATTTTATTTTGAAAAGAAAGATATCCAGAGCTTTCCAAGAAGACAGAAGTTCTGGAACACTCTGGGGAGCAAAGACCCTATTGTAAATCTAAACTATAACAAGTTGTACATCAGATTCTTTGCTATAGATAAATGAGTTTTTCTGGTTTTTCCTCTTGGCAGTTCTAAATTTGCCACTTTCACTTTTTTGCCAAAACACTGCACCGCAAAGCATTCCAGCAGATCATCGACAACATTAAACAAAATATAAATGTTCAGCTTAGCAGAACTTCCTTACTTGTTACAAATATCAGAAGTCTGTTTATTTTACTGTGCTTACCTCTACAGAAGCAGAAAGATGTAGGGAAAAAATACTGAGGCCTAACTCTCTCTCCAGACAAGTCTGTACACAGAGCTATTCAGGGCAATGTATGACATTTGGCTAGAAAAATTACATGCAGACACACATCAAACCATAACAACAGTTTAATGCATCTTTTTTAATTATACAAAAGTCCCATCCCAATTATTCAAACATTAACAACTGATCCACTTGATACAAAACCAATTAATCCAGGAAAAACAGTAGAGGAATATACCATTCATTTTTAATTAAAGATTACCACTGACAAACACAGTATGGATGGATTTGACTAATTATTGTTGTAACTGGTGTTTTGTCCTGGGTAAATCTCTCCACACCTTTGCTATGCCACAGTGCACTTCCAGTACACACAAGTAAAACTGTCTACAGGAGCCCTTTAGAAACAAACAGCACTGCTCAGTTTCAGCTGTCCTGAGTTAAACAACACTGAAATCATGTATAAATCATCAAGGATATTCAAAATGTCAGATGTGAAGCCTGTGTGACAAGAGGTGATTCCAAATAACTTTGTCCCCAACCTACACAGCAGGTGCCTTAAAGGTCCCAGAAGCAATGTGGAGGCACCAGGCCTTTGAACACATTCCTGCTGTGTCCTTGCAGACAGCACCCCCCTTCCCTCCCCTGCTCAGTCACCTTCTTAGGCAGCCAGGTGCATCAGCAACCCAGGCTGTCTTCTCATCCTCTCTCACACAGTCTTCAGGCTCCACATCACTGAACTCTGTAACATTCCAGAACCAGATTTCCTTTATAGCAAACTGATACAAACAACATCTTTCTGACTACTGTCATGAACATGAAAATGCTGCAGAGTGCACATGGCTCAGAGACCGTGGTCTGGGAGCCAGGTAACCTCAGCAGAGGAACAAATTCAGAGTCATAATCATTTGTTGCTTCCACTGGAAAACCTTTTAGGAACGTGGGCTTTGTACTGCTTGGGAGGCAGAGCTGTGAGCCTGGTAGCTCGAACATTGATCATCAAGTGAGGCAGGGGACTAATCCCCTTCTAGCTGTTGTGACTGCTCAGTGATTAAGTGTCACAGAACCCTCATTAACTAACACTTAGAAATTAAAACAGTGCTGCCTGCTCTCAGCTCTTCTCCAGCCCATTTATTGTGTAGAATATACAGATTGGTCTCTTCTTGTTTATTCTGGGGAAGAAGGAGGTTGGCCACATTCATGAACCACCCCTGAATCCTCACCGTCAGCTTCAGTAGCTAAAATGAAGAATAGAAAAATGTCAGAGTTAACACAAACAAAGAAGCAAAATCCCCAAACCCTCTGTTTCAGTTCTTGTTACACCTGGAATCAATCATATTTCCACATTAGAAGCTGCACTGGAATAGAAGTATGAGGCAGACACTTCTGCCCACTTACCCACTGTGAACCTAAGCCATGCCTTTTTAACACTTCTGTGAATTCTCCAAGGCCTCAACAGACTGATTCATAATCCATTTTCAAATCCACCTAGGGATTTTTATTTTATAAAGTATTTCCTTGCCAATTTGCATTAAAAGCTCCCTCATCTCTTCACAGGCCACCTGGGTTTTGGGTTTCTGTGGCTTGCTCTTTTAGAAAGCCAACCACTTGCAACCAGTCTGCCATCAGATGTTGTACTGGCTGTTTCACTGGACATATCTTGTGTTTATTTTGTCAAATCTCTGTAACACGACCAGTCAATACTGCATGGAATTGTGTAACAACGTGTCTATACTTCACACCACCCCTGTAAACTGAACTGGCCTCATTAACTCAAGTCTTTCTGGAAGCATCTTCTACCCTGGCAGCATCATTTTCAGGTAAGCCTTGGAGTTTTTCATTTTCTGTTTTTATCTGAGATTTCCTTCCGGGCAGAGACCACAGATATTCTCCTCACCAGCTGTCACCCTGCTAGGGCTTTCTATATCCATCTTCCTGCAACAGTTTTGCCAGAAAGCCCATTTCACCTCAGTTCTGGAGGTTTCTGGAGAAAGGATGTTCCCAAGTTTAACTGCAGGTTGGAGTCAGTTCCATTTTGAAAAAAAAAAGACATTATGCAATCCTAACACATCCTTATGCATTACACATTACAGCTTTTCTCTTTTTTCAAGCATCTTGAATTCCAGAAAGAATTTATTAGTTTCACTCTTTCCTTTACATCTGCATCTTCTGCTGCCAGACTATTCTGTATGACCTCATGCAGAATTATTCCCCCTCACTGGGTTACAATTGCAAATTCCTACATATCCTGGAGCACAAATGCTATGCAGCAGAATTAATTTCTACTTTCTCCATAGCACTAAGGAAACTGGATTGTTCTCTGAGCAACACAATCCATGATGCATTGTTTCCTATGGCGCTGTGCCTGGGCTGTGATTTCCCTGGTGTGTGTTAATGGCTGAGGTCATTAGATGGCATTTTGCTCCCTGGGGGAGGCTGCTCTCCTGGTGTTTCTTCTCTATCCAGTTGCCTGCTTTCATCAGTTTTTGGCCAGTACAACTTCATTCTACCAATGCAGAAATGGATTTCCTCTGTTTCCCTCACGCACTGCTGTAACTTCACCATGTCCCCCATGTTTGTGTGCTACTCCCAGTTCCTTCCCTTCCCTTCCCTTCCCTTCCCTTCCCTTCCCTTCCCTCAGAGTCCAACAGAAAAGCTACAGCTCCCTGCATGTTCTCTGCCACTGCAGCATCCCCCATATTTTTGTCCCCTCCAACTCACAAAGCCCATTAATCCTCACACACGCTTCCTGATTTGCAGGCTAGCCCTTGTTTTCCTCTCTCCCCTTCAAACTCAGCCTGTGTAACTTCACCTCCAGCACACCAATATCTCTTACACACTGCCTTTATCACTATCTTAAAACAACCTTACACTTCTACAATGTCTGTACACCCCCACCCTGCCATATTCTCCACATTCCCCTTGTCCCCCTTGTACATCTCCTGCTTCCTTTGGCTTTCCAGGCAGACAAGGAGCAGGGATGCCCCGAGTGCTCGGGGATGTGTCCCCACTGCTGGGCTGACTGGCAGGCATGGTGGTTGGCCCAGGGACACACACCCCAGTCAGGGACTGAGTGCACAGTGACAGCCAGCCCTACACCACAACGTGGCTGCAAGCAAATGCTTCAGTGGGAGGCATCTGCTTCCCCTGCACATCAATACTGTGTAGGCATGTGATCACAACAGATCTGTTTGGCTGAAAATAGCTCATGGGTAGAAGAGTTATGAGAGGACTGACATTAACAGAAAATGAGGCTGCACGAGCCTTATGTTGTTGAGAAATCAGGCCAAAAAACCCCAATTTATATTTTGTCCCGCATAACCACCACAACCACCACCACCACCACCACCACCATCTTTTCAGTTCAGATGAGATCATTCTACTTCTATCTCCTCCCTCTTCATTTTTCAGTGGGTGCTTATTGTAATCTATTTCATGAACAGTTTGCTTAACAATTTTTTGTTCTCATGTTCAAGAAGAGAAAGAAGTTGTGTTTTTTTATCTGTATTTGTAAAAATTTAAAATTAAAAAAAAAAATAAAATAAAACTGGCTATTTACACATCCAGTATTAGTGGTTAATTCTCTGAGCAGCTCTACCCTCTTGTGGTCACAGCTTAGCTGCAGCCAAATGAAAAACTTGCTAATGTAATCACAAATATGCCCACATGTAAGCACAGTACATGAAAGAGACCTAAAATAGAGGGGCATAAAGACTTAATCTAAGACAGAAATTTGAAATCCAGCAGGAATCAGAGATTCTGAAGATTCAGTCTTTCTTTTCCAGCAATTAAAATTTAGGATTTTCATATGAGCAAGAAATTGCATATTATTCATGGTATTAGTCCGCATTATTTTTTAACTATTTGTCTAAATTGAAACACAGCCAAATAATTTTTAAGCTATGCCCTGCACACTAGCTATGTAGAGAAATATTTTCTTTTTGAGAACATCAACAGATCATTTTCTGGAATAGCTCTGAGTCCTGGGGCCTTTGACATCTGCCTGAAATGGAGGTGGCCCAGTCTGCCAGGCTGCCTCCCCTAGGTCAGCCCTTCCCAGAGCTCTGCAGTCTGGCCCAGGAGTCAGCACTTCAGGCCTGCCTTCAACCACAGAGGTCAAAACTAGCTGGGATCAGAGTCTCTTGGGTTTCCCTCTCTGTGGTTAGATATTGAAACCAGGTTAACAGTGACTCTCTCAGGGATTATCTCATACTTCCTTACCATGGACTTCCTTGGTTGTTTCAGCCAGGATGTTCAGTGACACCGGGGCTGGGATGTAATGAATCCCTGTCAGAAAACCTGGAGGGATGAACTGACGCAGAGGAGTGTAGTACCCTTGAGGGAAATCTCCAGCTCCATCTGGAACCTGGGGAAACACATGAAGCACATCACCTTCCATCTGAAGACTCTCTCCAGGATACACCTGCATTATCAGACCATTTCTGGGTTTTTGTCCATATGCTGCCATGTCAGTGCACATACTGGCATGTGGAAAGCCTGTGCACAGAGTAATATGCTGCAACTGAGGAGCAAGAACTTGTCAGATGATGTCAGACCAAACTGACCTTTTAAGTCCTGTTCTAGCATCTCATTGGAGTAGTTGGTTTAAACCAGGAGCAGCTATCTTCTTTCTCAGTAACCCCTAAAATGTGACAGGGAATTTCTATAAAAGCATAATAAATCTATTGTTTTTTGTCTTGAGGCAGATCACTCTACCTTAACATCAAGTGATGAATTGTACTGAAAGCAGGTCAGATTATTAACATCATCATTTGCTGATGTTTTCTTCATTGCAATGTATCAAAATGCTGTGAAGTAACTGATATGGAGGATGACTCTTCATGGTTACTTCAACAGAGAGAAGGCAGCTAAAATAAAGCAGTATTAGCACAAGTAATTAAAAGCCTGCTACTCACTGATACCGTGGTTGCATTCCCTGGCACATAGCTGCTAGGAATGTGTCGGAATCCTCTCTGAAGTGATATCCCTGGAGGTGATGGAGCTTCCCCACTGCTTGACTCATTGATGGCAAATCCCAGGGAAAATGGGTGGTAAGGGTATACCCCAGAACACCCAGGGTACACTTTTGGGATTTCTCGCTCCAGGTACTCTGGGTTGACAGTGTATTCTGGAGGAAAAGGGTGAGCTAGGGAACAATGAGAAAAGAACAGATAAAATTATCTATGCAATTTTATGAAGTTATGTAGAAGTAGCTGCAAGAACAAATTCCACTCTCAGACAGGAGAATCTGGTCCTTTGGTTTCATGTTCAGCTCCCCATGAATTGATTTTGTGATTTTTGCAGGAACTAAGGAAAGATACAACAGGTGACACTGTAATGCAGTTATTCTGCATTCTTTTCTGTCTTGTGCGCCGTGAACTTTGTCCTTAGTAAAGCATTGGCTGCAGAATCTTATTCTTTCAGTACATCAGCAAGAGCAAAACAACCTACCTTAACTTTTGACTTTAGTGGTACTTAAAACAAAATTTCACAGAAACAGCCAAGTTCTAACTTTCTAGTCTTCTAATAATGCAGTCCTATCTGTCACTTCTTAGGTTAATTTACAGCACGCTCAGTTTTAGGCTCATACACAAACAAATCAGAAGCAGAAAACAGTTACTTCACTTTTTATCTTGCATCTTCAATCTTATATGGCCTCTCTGAAGTCTTAGGAAAAAGAGTGGCTATTTGAATGTAAATAGGGTCCTTCTTTCTGCCCGTCATCTAATTGGCAAAGAAGGCAAAGAATTCCCTTTGAAAAGTTTACTTGTATAGTACTGTAATTTGTGCCTAATCTTTTTTTGAAATTGGTCAGCAGGTTAGAAGTGCTAAGGGAAGGACTGACAGACATCTGTATAGCTACCGTCATCTATAAACATCCTTTTACTCCAAAACAAAGCTAAAAAGGGTAAGTTATTGACAGTATTCTATGGGGACTACAGATGTCCAAAATAAGTCTTCTCAGGACAACATTTTGTCTTGCAGGCTGCCAACTCTCCAGAGGCTCAGATTCATGACTACTGCAGTCAGTAAGAATTTCTGCAACATTCATATAGTAATAGAATGGAGTCACTATAATAAATTAGACAAGTCACATTAAAGACTCTATTAAAGGAAGCCATTTAAGAGATGACAAACCATACAGCTGCTCCACCTGAGAAGTTTATGCCCTGCTCTTAAATACCAAATGCACTTTTACATCAAGTCATCCCAGGCAAATTTAGTTTTCGCTACAGGTATGAATTAAGGTGAAAAGGTTTTTTTTTTTTTTTACACTGCTAGCATAAAATGCTAGCTACATACAGCTGCAGCAGTACCTTACCCATTTACATGCCATCGCTGAGCTTTTCAGCATTTTTGTTGCTGGAATTTTGTGCCTGTGAGTTTATAAACACTGTGACAGCACTCAGAGAAACATGCGGGGCAGACCCGGTTTCGTTGCACTCCCAGACTAATTTCCCTCTCAGTGAAAAGCCACTTTGCTTAAGCTTCGAGCTCGCAGGGGCGGCGGGGCCGAGCACGTTGTTCCCGCCCGGCGCTGCGAAGCTGCCGGGGACGGGACGAGGCTGCAGCACCGACATGCCCGCCCCGTGCCCCCGGGCGAGGAAAGCGGGACAGAATGCAGGAGCGGCTCTCCGGGCAGCCGGAGCCTGAGGAATCAGAGAAATGCACAAGTGGCACCTTTGACGGGGGAAACAGAACAGAGGGAGATGCTGGGAAGAACCGTTGGGGACAGGTCCTTACCGTCGTCCCTGAAGGGAGGTGGCGGTGGCGCCCAGCATGCCGTGCCCTTGCCGCCGCCGTCGGGCTGGGCGCCCTTCTTCCTCTCGTGGCTGCAGTGCTCGGGGGCCCCGTCCTCCCGGGCTGCCGCCCCACGGCCCTCGCCCGACGGAACGGGCTCCGCGCCCGCCCTGGCCGGCGGCTCCGTCTCCTGCTGCCTCAGCGCCTTCTGGGCTGCCATGATCTTCTGCCGCTCGGTGATGAGCGAGCACTTCTCGCACAGGCACAGCTTCCAGCGGCAGTGCCCGGCGTGGCCCTTGACGGGCACCACGAAGCCGTGGTTGCGGCAGCGGGAGCACTTGGGTGCCCGCAGTGCCTTCGCCGTGGCCTCGGCCGCCTCCATGGCACCGCAGCGACCGCCCGGACCCCCCGCCAGGCCCTCCCCGTCCTCTGGGCTTTTATATGGGACAGGGGCTGCCCGGCATGTAACAACCCGGGCCGGGGGGCAGGAGAGCCCACGGCAGCGGGTGGGGAGCGCCCTGGGCCCCGCGGCCTCCCTGCCCTGCGCCTGGCACGGCTCCCCCGGGCACCCCCTGCGGCCCTTTGGTGCGGGCGGGCCCGAAGCCCAGCCATGGGGGGCTGAGCCTGCCGGAGCTGCGGGGGGCACGGCCCCCACGGGCGGGTGCATTGCTCCGTGCTGGTGCTGGAGGGGTGGGGGGTTTGGATGGACCCGGCGTGCACGGTCACAAATTCGCTGTCCCTTACAGTAGTGCCCTAAAAGATAATTTTCCCTTTTGGCACTTTAACATCTGCACCCACTTTCATACCCCTCACTCATTCGGTTTTAATATGCACGGGACTACAGTCCCGTTTTGTTTCCAATTTGCAGCATGCTTCTCTTGATGAGGAGGAGTGACTGCCTCAGCAGAAAAAGAACACTTTCATCATTCTGTTTTTCAAAAGAAGCTACTAAGATGAAGGTGGAAAGCATATGTCATTCCAAAGACCTGTCTCCTTTTCTCAAAATTCCTTATTCTCTGGAAACAAAGACAGGCTTACAGTTAAAAATACAGGAATGCTCCAGTTCTAGTATTGCTTTGAAAGCCCTTGTTATTTGTTACTGCTGGTAGCTGCAAACCCATGGTTTACACAGTAGCCCATTTCAGGAGAAAACTCCCCACTTTGCAACGTAAGGCACGACACTGCTGAATTTTCTCACCTATATAACAGCTATTTTAAAATCTTAAGGTGGCTGTAGCTTCTATGTTAAAGAGAACACGATAAAAATTAATCACCAAGTAGTAGTGAAGCTTTCTACTAAGTTTCAAGAGAAGCAGGTAGCATCTATCTGCTTGCTCTGAAACAATTCTAACTGCAATGGAGTTTGTTTCACAAACCTGGCAGAAGCCCTTCCCTTGGTGCAAAGAATCCTGGAAAGCCTCTGTGCACCCTTCAACACCTTGGGGGGTGAGGCCCCAGCAGGGCAGGCCCGTTAGGGCTTTGGCAACAGTGTGGTTTGGCAACAAGTCTTCTTTTTTTCAGTGAGCAGCCAGCCCCTGTGCCCGCCAAAACTCAGCCGAGGTTTCAGGCTTCTCACTTTGCAGAAGACACGGTAGGATTTTGCACCTAAGTCCTGCAGGTTTCCAGTAGGATTTTGCCAAGGCCCTAATCTTCCTGTACTCATTCTAAATACTGACTCTGTATTACATATAGACAGACAAAATATTCCTAATTTTATGCTCCATATTTTTACTGTATGCGCGGGTTGTGCTAATTTAGCTGTAGAATGAAAGAGGATGGATGACACATTTTGAAAAAAACTGTAATTTTATCTTTTCATAGATACCCAATCTGTGTTCCTTTGGATACTTGAGCAGAAGGGGAGAAAGGTAGGCTACATGTATTTTCCTCAGTAATTTTCTATTCTGAGTCACATAATACTATTCTTCAAGACATTTACTCAAATACACAGAAATGTATCTCTTCTCTTTCTAAAATGGAGTACCAGCCATGGGATGTACCAGTTTCTTCACTAATTAAACCATATCTTTCAAAGTCATGTGGATTTTACTTTTGAACAACTTTCATCTAAACATTCAGGATTTATTATACTCTCCATATAGTTTGCTTCAAACATAACTATACTTGCTTTTTGTAGAAAAGTGAACATTTTACTTTGCTTGTGAGGTAAATCGTTATTTCTCCAGGCAGATCAGAGAATTCTGTTACTCCAATCCTGTTATGGTTTTGTATATATATTTGATAAGCCTAATCACACACTGTAAGAAGATCATAACAGAGAAGATAGAACAATTTCTAAATACATTTTTGGAATGAAGTGTAGACTTGTATGTGGATGCAGCTTCATGTCTATTATAATCTTCTTCTTTGTTCATATTTGAAAGAAAATGAGGCCCAATAAAGACTCTTCAAAACTTAGTTTTCTTCAGCATTTAATGTAACATATGGTGGGAGCAGAACATAGTGTGTAAAGAATTGTGTATTAAAGTAGCATTTATAAGAATTATTATCTTGCCAAAATGAAAGGGAGGCAACCTGCTGACTTTATGTTATTGAAATAAACAGCAATAATATCTCTACTCCTTTCCAGCTTCTGAATCATATAAAGTGTGTGGCTTTGGTGTGCAGTTTGCTTTGTACATGAAACAGTGAGGAAAAGCAATGACTTAGCTAAAAGGGAACAAATCAAAAGACTGTCATAAAAGTGAATAGCAGAAAATTGAGGTTTGGGGTTCTTTTCCTCCTTCTCAGACTTTCCAGCTAATATTCATACAATAAATGTTTTTTGGCAAGAAAATTTTTCTTTGGCAAGAAAACTGTTCTGACATTTCAGAGAGCAACAGCAACTTAATAAAAAAATTTTATTTTTTTATTAAGTTCAGTCTGAGATCTCTATTAATAAATATTTCCACACTTGGTTTGAAATACATTTTCTTATAGATAAAAAATCAAGAGTATCTTTCAAATTTTTAAGACATCACATGAAGGTAAAATCCTCTATTCAAAAATTACCTTTTTATCTTTGTAGTTTGGAAGTATCCATTATGGACTGTCATAAGTTATTAAATGAAAATTGATATAGTAGTACTACTATCAGGTCTTCTCCATTATAACTGTGTAGAACTGTGTTTACAGCTCAGCCAGGGCATAATCCATATGTGGAGATATAGCTGCAGAGGCAGAACTGCCCAAGAAGAGTTCTTACCTTCACCTGTCCCAGAATATACTTTAAAGAAGTAGCATATTTAGCATCCTCATAGTTAGAAGCTCCTTATAAAAAATATGAAAGAGTTTCAGACATGCTCTGGCTGACCTGCAGTACCAAATCCCCTCTTGCTGCTGAGCTCACAGCAGCACACATCCATCAGTGCTGCCACAGAACTGCAGGGCTCAGCTCTCTGCTGACAAGCTCATGAGGTTGTCTGATCCTGCCTAAAACAAACCTACATGACAATGAATAAACTTCTTCCAGGCACTTCTGTACACTGTATTTTCCAGTTTTCTAAGCAGGGTGAAATCGTACTGTAGTAAACTTTTTTTTTTTTTTTTTTTTTTTTAAATATGAGGGAAAGTGCATCATAGAAACAGTGCAATATGATTATACTCTAACTACCTTAAAATTTGAAATGGCTGAAATGTGTAGTGTGTGGGGCTTTATTGTTGTTGTATTTAAAACCGTTTTAACCAGAGCATCATTAGATGTTGACTTTCATCTGCTGTATCAAAAAGGTGAAAGTCTATGCTGAGATCAGAGAAAATTGGATGGAGTTTATACATATTTTAAAGTCTTAAAAATGTATCAAAGTTATATAAGCACTTCTGGTTTCTTTAACAAACACAACTAAAATAAATCTTGAGTACTTAAAATTGAGTATCTTTTTAACATATAACAGTTCTTAAATATTAACAGCAGAGACTTTATTAGTAACACTGCTGTTTGTTTATTGTAACAAGATCTTTATTTAAGAGAAAAGAAATAGTGATTAAACTGGAAACTCCGTGATCTGGCTATTTCATGAGTTCCAGAAGGGTAGGTGGACCTGGAGAGAAATGAACACCAGCAAGGAAACCAAACATGTAGCAGTTCTTATTCGCATCAATACACCTCTCATATTAGCAGGAAATAAAATGCATTAAGGGGAAAATAATGAGACAGACATAAATACACACACACACGGATGCTTTCCCCAAATAAGTGATAGATCATTTAAAGATCCCTATCTAGAAAAAAATAGATTCATGGTAAAAAACTCCTGTGGGAGATGTTCAGTCAGTTTGCAATAAATAAAGACCACTGTATCATTGAAGTCTGATTGTTTGCTTGTTTTTCCATGTCTAAGAAAATAATTATCCCTTCAGAAGAAATCTTTTGTTTCTATGGAAGGACACCTTTGTAGGCATTAATAGAAGAAAGAGTAACTGAAAACCCAAAGGATAGTCCACTCTGATAGTGCCATGGCAGCTGTAGGGGTGCCGTAGTTACAGCACCATTTTACTTCAGTAAGCTCCCAAATTTAGTGAGTTTTATACTGGATAGCACTCAGCTTGTCAATCAGTCTTCTGCCGAGAGAAATAAACACATTTCTAATCCAGAGTCCTCATTCTCCTTCCCCTCAGCTATAGTTCTTGTCATATTATCTTAGACACAAAGAACAGAAAATCACATTTGAATTCTCCCAAACAGCAAAAAAAGGATTTCATGCAGAAACAGTCACGCTCTCCATAGTAAGTAGGTGGCCTGTTTAGAGTCATCTTTGCTTAGCACCTATTTTGTGCTGAAATTGTCATATTACCTTGTCAGCAAGCCTAAAGCAATGCTAATGGATGGATAAGGCAGGAGACAGCTGAAAGACCACTACAAACATCAAGTGTACTTGCTGTGGGCAGGATTCCATTTGTGATTGTCAACACTGGTACATATCCCACATTTTCTAAATGCATTTCTCCACCTCACATCTGAATTAGATTTCAGAATATCTGAAGTAACTTAAACAATGCAAAATAAATAAAACCATCTGTTTGCCATAATTTCTTCCTCTTCAGCCTGGACTCTTCACAGATACTTCAGTGAAGCCAATAAAAATGAAATTACCAAATAGTAGTTACTTACCAGCATAGAATGAGAGACTATCATCAAAATGTTTAGCTTGGAGACAGAACAGACAAGAGTAGTGATGATTAATCTCTGGCATGCATGCTAAAATTGATTTCTGGTATTCACACCAATAGAACATTGTCTGGTCTTTGGGGATGATTCTGGGAATTGATAGACTCCCAGTGAGATGATAAAGCTTCTTGCTGGCTCCTTAAACCTGTATGTCAGAGAGAAAATGGTTTGTAGTGGGGAAGGAAATGCAAGCACCAACAGTGATGAATTTGCATTAGCTCACTCCAGCCAAGTATACTGAAGGATGCTGTTTAAGAAGCATTCCTTCTCTTTGTTATTTCCATGAAATTTTTCTATGGACAATGGTAAGATAATTTTTCCAATTTAATAGAACCTTGTAGATTATATATACAGTGTATGTACATATATTGGAGATACATTTTCAGGAGAGGACTTTTGCAAATATGAACATAAAAAGTTAAGTTGAAAGGATGCCTGCCTGTCTCCAAACTTTACTCCCTCCCAAGAGGGGTAAAGCTCTCCTGCCCTGACAGACTTATGTCCTTGCTGTGTTAAGACAACTTGCATTTCTCTCTTTCCGACATAAAATGTGTTGGTGAGCTACCTCAGCTGGCTCCTGGAACTTCAAAGTCCACTAACACAATGTAGAAAGTAAACAGTAGAATAGGAAATAAAATCAATGCATTGATAGGACATCATCCTCTTTTCTACCTCCTTGATCCAACAAATTAAAAAAGAAGTCCACTTATTCAACAGAGGATTGCAAATCACCTGTGGCAGCAGAGATTATGGACAAAGAAGACATGAAAGTAGCAGAGAGCTGACCAGCAGCTTTGACAGGTATAATGATATGCATGCACAGGTGTGAAGCCATACTAAAGTATTTTCACTGCAGAAACAAGAGGGAAACCAAAGAGGCACATTTCCTTGGCATTTCATACTTTGCGATCTTGAAATCAGACTGTCTTTCATCACAATAAATGAAAATATTTGCAAGATTAGTTGTTACGAAGCATAGAAATAACAGAATCAGACAATAGGTTGTTAGCAGTATTTCCTTTGAATCTAAATCAAACTTGATTTTAAGTCAGGAAAGTTTAGTTTGATCAACTCCAGAAAACAAATAGAAAAAGACACCAAATCATCTCTTCGATTTCCCTGGAGCCGTGGGACCCAACTGTCACAAAAGGTTGCCTGTGGCTGCAGGGTTGTGCTGTTGGAAAGATTGACCTCCACAGCAGTGGCTGCCGCAGGCAGTCCCTTGTTGAGCTGTTCCCTGGCCAGCAGCCTGTTCCCCTGGGCGACTGCTCGGCTCGCAGCCTGGCCCCTGCGGAGCACCGCGCTTTGGGCAGCCACGGCACTCCAGAGCAGCCCGGCTGAGCAGCGGGAGGGGAGCGGAGGGGAGCGGAGGGNGGGAAGGGAAGGGAAGGGAAGGGAAGGGAAGGGAAGGGAAGGGAAGCTGAGTGCCCTGCAGCAGAACGTGCAGCCTTCACCTATGCAGAGCACAGCTGAGAGGAACCTCTCAGACCTTTGCTTCCCCAGCCTCTCCCGGGCATGAGAAATAACAGGAATTCAAGGCCAGCAGTGGTGGGAAGTCATGGTACCTGCTGGCTGATGATGAGCAATGATCCCACTTAGTGATCCCTAGCTTTGGCAGAACAGCAGCAGTTGTCTCTTTCTACATGTGTATTGTCATCTTTAAAATACCAGCACCAGTGAACACACACATTTTTATTTAAATACTGGAGGGTTGAAGCCTTACCAGAATCACACATTTAAGCTGAGGACAGGAGCTGCATTTCTGCCTGCTTTGACATTTCAGGGCAATAACCCAGGGACAGGGAGTGGATTTCATGCACAGCTCTATCCTCAGCCTCCACCACCACAAATGTCCTTATTCCCAAAGCTGTTTCCTTTCAAAGCAGTTTGAGCCCACAGATTTCACACTCTAATCAGTTTGCACACAACAGGACTGTTGTCTAAAGGTTTGTTAGGATTCCCTCAACATATAATGCCTGTTTTCCCTGGATAATGAATCTGAAAATGTTGATCTGGAACACACCATTTTTCAATATTACAGTAAACTTCCTCACATATTTAATATAAGATTTATCTTTCCATAGTTAATGGAATGAAAGCACTAACATGAATACACGTAATAAAGTGAACTAATACATTCACATAAATATGAGTGTTCCTGAATAAAGTATCTACAAAGTTTATTGAAATTGCATATTAACAATATTTATATTTTATTTTAGCATTTTTTACCTCATGACTCATACAAAACCAAACAAGTTTGGTATTCTTGAGCACACTGTATTCTTAAATTTGAAGTGTTAATGATAGTGACTCTTATTTGCAGTTGGCAGAAATGTTCACAGAATATTTATTGGCAGGCTTCTAAAGGTTTCCTGCTCTTTAATAGAATATCTATACATGTCTGTACTGTACAAATCTGTACTGCATTTTAAATTATTAACTAGAGATAGAAGAGTACATGTAATATATGCACCAATTAGACACAATATCTATCTTTACAAAGGTGCAGGTTAAGAAAAATAATTAATTTTCTTTAATACATAAGACATCATAACTAAAATAAAATATTTGTGTCCATTCTTAATTCAGAAAAGCCTCAGTTGATACACAGATCTTAATCTTCACTTTTTCCAAGTGTTATTTATTAAGTGTTACCCTTTTAGAAACAAATTATTAAAAGGCAAATAGAAACATCATAATCTGTAGGAAATCTTATCTAAATGAGTTTTGCTTGCTGTAAAAAGTAGAGATTATAATTAATATTTGTGTTGAGGTAGTAAATAAAGTGTAATGTGGATCTTTAAGGGAAAATAATTAGGTATCCATCCTCTCAAAATTACATATTTTAATGTTGATTTATTGGCCACATTACCATGACATTGATCTATCCAGCAGTCTTGTGATTCAAATGGTGAACTGGTAAATATTATAGATTTTGAGTGCCTTGATAATAACTCTGGGGAAAGAAGATGAAATATCTTTATTATCTCAGTAAGAGAAGCTTTCCCATTTTTACAGCACACTTCCACCTAGCACTCAGACATGGAGAATAAAAATAAATGTTTGACGTGAGATTTTAGGAATGCCTTGTACAGTTGTATTAATATTTTCATATATCTATTAGCAATATAAAACCTAAAATATTTTAGGATTTTTTCCACAGATGTCTTCATAGCAGTGACTTACATGTAGCCTCTGTTCAACTAATGCATCTGTTCCATGTTTTGTTTCCAAGTGCCGAGCTCCTGCTGTTGGTTTTTCATACATACATTATATGCTTTTAAATTTCATTCCATTTCTGTTATTCCAGTTGTCACAGTATCTATTTCTTTCCTGTTTGAGCCTTTAATCCTCTTCTGTGGTAGTAATATCTCTCAGTGTTTGCTTTCTACAGAATTTCATTAGCATACATTTTGGTGGCAGTCATTACTGCAAATATTAAATAAGGCAGATTCCAGTATTGATCTTTCAAGAATTACAATAATATCCTCCCCTGAGAAAACAATTCCTCTTCTAGCACAACCAAGGGCTTTTCCTGCTTTAGCATTTTATTCACAACTTTCTTTGCAGAAGTCTGATAGATCTTATCTGCATCACTTTCTGCTGATTAAAGCAATGGTTTTAATCAACAGAGATACATTCACTCAACCTTCTTCACCTTTGGTAAACTTAGCTTGCATTTTGTCCCATTTTCCATTTTTTTTCTACTCACATGGATGTTTGTCTAAAATCTTCTAGATTCTTGAATATTGTTGAGGTCACTCTAATGTTTTCTGTTTATACTTTTTTCCCCTTTCTGAAATCCTGGTGAGAGGTTTGCTTTTCAGCAGTGCTCTGCTACCAGTCAGCAGCTTTATGAAAAATTCTTGCTGCTGGACATGCAATTTAATGTGCCAGTTCTTTCAGAACCCAGGGACAGAGATTATCCTGTCCATCCAATTTCAGTGCTTTAAGCTCTCTTTTTTTTACCTCACATATAATAATTTCCATTTTGATATCCACATTGCCATTTACATGTTACATTTACATGTTACTCTTTTTTTGTAGATAGTTTTATCTTTAATTTCAAAGTCCCTGACAAAGAAAATTCTTACTAGGATTTATTTTCATAATAAAGGTCCTTTGATAAATTACAGTTCTATGTGAATTATTAGGCTTTGCCAAAGCAAATTAAAACCCCATAGTTTTAGGTTTTGTGGGGGTTTTTACAGCCAATTTGCTATATAAACTTTACTGTGAAAAGAAAGAAACAGTTACAAATGTATTTATGTTATGCATGTAATAGTTCTGTGGCAATGTCACTACTATCAGACCATGCACTATTTAGAATACAAATACATCTGAAAATAACTTAATTTGTGAAATGCAAATAGCAGAACTGAACAGGAAACACTGCAATTAAATGACTTTAGTATTAGGGAATTCATTCTGTTGTCAGGGTATTTAATTCAGGAGTTTGCACTGCATCCCTCCAAGCTCTAAAGGATATAGTAAGGTTTTTTTGGGAATTACAAAACTTCACAGATGTACAAACTTTACTTACTCTATACTTAATACCAAGGAAATAAGGAGAAATTGCAAGACTGTGCACCTGGGAGAAAACTACACACAGGTTTCAAAGTTATTCATTTTCTTGGTTTGAACTCTGGGCAATTGTAGATGAAAAATGATGAAACAAATTGTCTCCCTTTTGCACTGGTTTCCATGATGACAGTGAGGTTTACAGGGGGAAAAGCACAAGAACAAAATGATGAAGAACAGAGTATATGGTGAAGGAAGACAGACTGAAAATTGAGTAAATTAAAATAGTTTAGAAAGAAAATGTGCAAGAGAAAAAAAGGAAGAGAGGAAAAAAGTGAAAGAGAGGGCAGAAAAAAAAAATGGAGGCTATTTACAGAACTTAAAGAATGAAGTGAAAATGAGAGATATTGTGTTCAGGGTTTTCAGCCTGATGTAGATCAGTACTACAGTAGATGACTAATAGAAAATAAAATTTATGTGGGAATCTGCAGGAGGAGTGAATCTGTATTTTTTAATTCTTTATGCTCATAAGAAGACTTCCAGAATATAGGAATATATTGTTAATTAAATACATAAAAATAAATGAAAAAATGAAACAATAGACTTGTTACTTAGAAAGAACTCCCCTGTCTAGCTGGCAATAGCAATGAAATACTGTAGAACAGTTCTGGTGTTGTGGATATGCAGTTTAGGCAGTGTTAAACCAGAAGAAAGGAGAAACTGGTTGATGTTCATCTCTTTTCAGTAAAGACTATTGAAAACAAAAATTATTAAAGACAAAATATGACCTTCTGTATGATCATTTTAGACTGACATAATACAGAAGAGTCAGGTCTCACTTCTCAGTAAAAAAAAAGCTCTACTAAATTTAATGAAATTGCACTAAATTGATATCAGTACTGTCAAGAGAAAAAAAAACCAAAAACAAAAAAACCCCCAAAAAAACCAACCTAAATCCAAAAATCAAACCAAAACAAGTCATGAAAGAATCATACTAGTGTGCATTTCCAGTGGGGCAGAGTCTGCCTCACAGATGTCCATGTGCAGGCAGACAGCGTTTGCATGTAATACATGTACAGACAGATAGGCATAAATAGTGACTGCTAAAAGCATCATTTCTGAGAAGACTTAAAAGAATAGTTTCAGTATATGCTTTTTTCTTTTTCCTAAACTTTTGTGCTTTACTAAATCTTTTCATGTACCAGAATGTCTTGACTGCAAAGACAAGGAACATCCTCAATTGTGGCATTTTCCAAAAGAAAAAAACGTTCTATGTAAACATGGAAGTTGGGCACAGATTATGTGGAAATTTTGGTCAAAATGCTGGGAAGGGAACCACAAGGGCAGCTGACTCCCCAAATTCAGCCCCTCAAACTCACCGGGGGCAAGCAGAGCTCCTGCAGTTCATGTTGCAGCTTTGAGGCCTGGGTGCCCTCACTACTGACTGTTCTTTGTGTCTGCACAATGGAAGCCTGGACCAGACAAATACAGGTTAAAGAACGTGGCACTGCAGCACTGCAGAATGTGGCAGTACATTTAAAGAACGTGGCACTGCAGCAGCAGACAGCTCTGCCTTGACCTCCCTCAAGGGGGCCCTTCCCGCCCTGCAGCGTAGCCGCCATTTTGCTGTGCAGAGGTGTGAGGGCAGAGCACTCTCCCCTCACGACCTTCAGCTGAGCCTCTCTGGCTCTAGGGCTGGTGTGCCCCTCAGGGCAAGGCGAGGGACATTTTTATGGCAGTTTTCTTGCTCCTGTGCACCTTGGGGTTGCTCAGGGGTCCCTGCATACCTGCCAGCCCAGGTGCATCAGCAGGACCCTCCCTGCACCTCAGGAGGGGCTGAGGTGGGAAAAAGAACACTGTCACCTCAGGGGGAAAATGGAGCCAGAGCTACTGCGGCTGTGGCACACCTGGAAGAGAAAAACACCCAGGAAGAGAGGAAGAAATAGAAAAAGAGACACAAAACATGGAGTAGCTAAAGTGGGCGCTGCATTCCTTCCACAAAGGAAGCATGAGCCCATCCTTCAAGGAGGTTCTGTGCCAGGGGAAGCACAACATGGCCACCTGGCCAAGAGGAGCAGAGCCACCAGCCTGGCAGATGGTGCAGGGCAGCAGTGCCCAGGAGGAACAGACCAGGCTGAGAGGATTCCAGCCCTCAGGGGAAGAAGCCGCCAAGGAAAAGGTTAGTTTTTTAACTGAGGTGTTTCTTTCTTCTGGTTCTTCTGGCATTGTGAGGGTTCTTGGCTGCAGCCACCATCATGGCGCCTGCTGGTTTTGGTTTTTGTAGTACCTGGGCAACAGTACGTGGCTGTGGTGGCTCATTTACCACAACTCAGGGGCAAAAATGAGAGGGTGAGAGAAACCTAGGCGGTTACATTCTTTCAAAAAATAAGTCTCCTGAAGCCCTCTGCTCCTCAGCCCTTCCTTGGGCAAGGAGATTTCTTCAGCCTCCTTAGCACTGGCAGAGTTGTTGTTGCTGTGGTTATAAACTCTTTTGAGGATGAAAGGGCAGGGGCAGGAGGGCAGCAAGGGCTACCAGTCCCTGGCATCACTAGCCCTGCTCAGGAGCCTGGCACCAACAGCTTTATCCATGGCATTGCCAGGTCTTTTTTGCCAGCCAGGGCCCTTCCTGGTAGGAGCTGATGTGCTGCTGCTTGAAGTCTCTGAAAGCTTCAGACAAAATTTCTCTGTGTTGCGGGTGGATCTAGATAAAGAATCCATGGAATGGGTTGCAGGGGAGGTGGGTGCTTGAGCTTTCTCAACAGAGAGCTGTTTCTAGAAATTCAAACTAGACAGTCTGGTCAAGAAAATGTTACAAGCTCCTGCTAGATTTTATTCCTTTATGCCAGGCATTTATGCTTTGTTTCTGTCACAGTGGCAGGTGGAATTTTCATAGGGATAAAAGTGTTCTTGGCAAGGAATAATTAGCAGAATATTATGGATTGGGTGGGTGTTCCCTGTGCAAGGACAGAGCCAAAGCAATACTTGTGAGGAGAAAGAAAAGGCTGCAGTGACAACTTTGTCCTATTGTTGTTGTATTCTCAGTGACCTGTAAAATCAACAGAGCTTTTAGTGTTTGTAGTGCATCAGGCATAATAATAAAGAACATGTACATGTACAATACATTTGGAGAGAATGGAGTTGAAAGCACTGCTTCAGGATGTGCAGCCATGTCCAAAAGAAGCTGCTGTTCTGTGCATGCAAGGTCTGTGTACACGACCCTGGATTTCAGAGTACAGAACTTGTGCCCCAGGGGCCCTTGGTTTACTGGGTTCTTGAGACAGCTGAAAATGGTCTCATTAACGTCATTATCGATAGCAAAGGAAACATACTTAATTTGCTTTTCAGAGAGGATAAAATACATAATTAAACATATTTCAGAATTCTTTTTTATTATATGGAGTCTATTTTCTTTATCTTTTACTTGAGGTCCTGAACATCTTTGTCTATCTAAGCAGACAATACATTTTTAATTAATAGCCAGTAAAGACCTCAGGATAAAAATAGAATCCTACAAAAAGATTTCTGTTGCGCTTTATTATATGAACAAATCTCCAAAGAAGACTTTCAATGTCCTAGTTTTTCTCTTTGAATATTCTTATTCCTCTGAGTAGAATCCAGCTTGGACAGAGGTTAGTGCGCTTGATGCCTGGCTGGGTCATTTTGCTGTCAGGTGTAACTGCACTTGCCTGTAGCATTCTTTCTCTTTGTTGGAAAAATGGAATATTTTTGACCCCACACATCCCCTATTCTCTCTGTAGCCAGCAGGCTGTGTGCAGTGCTAGCACAGCCAGAACATTTCCAGAGATTTTCCTGCAGTGGATTCCTCATAAAACTCAGAGCTGATCAGGGACCCCAGGCTATAGAGCAAAGTGTTGCTGCTGTCCATCTTTTCATTGTTACTGCAGTGATAAATATTCCTTTTGGGGACCACTCTCAACACTGGGAGCTGTGTTCAAGATGGCAGAAGACTGAGTTCATTTGGGCATTTTGCTTTATTTGGGCGTTTTGCTGCAAGCAAATGAAGTGATTAGAACTTCTCTAATCAATGCAAGGCGCCATGTCAGGGAAGTACAAGTCACATCTCATCTATCCTTCCTCTAGAATAAAGAGACAACAAGATAAATTTATTTCCAAATCTCAGGATGCAGCCACTGCTCTGTCTGGATACAGTTAATTTCAAAGAAGGTGTTTGTTCTTTCTGCCTTGTTTTCAATGTTTGGAATTTCAGATGTAGTCTGTTTCCAAATGCCTTGTTATGGTTCATACAGGTTTAATTTTCCTTGGTCTCTCTGTAACAATCTGGTATAACTTATTTGATAAAAAAATTTAGTTCTTTTTAAAGAGAGCTCACATTAAACCTGTTTTGATTGCTTTTCATGCTGAATACTAAAGATGAAGTCTTGAGTGATTTCTGTTTTCTAAAACAGAGTGCTGAATATCTTTTATGAAAAAGATAATGGACCAAAGAACAATGACTTTACTCAGATACATCTCATTGAGTCCTACTGAAGTAAGGGTGGAGCTGTCTGACTAAAATCTTATGCAAAGATACTTGGATTTCTACAGAGAGATCTATCTAACTTCATTTTCTAAAGAAGCTTCAAAGTGTGTGACAGGTATTAATTCACTTGTAATGTGCTCAGTCAGTGCTTTCCTCAGCCTCGGGTGGCAGCAGGAGTGTGGGGAACAGGTGAGTGAGCTGTGCCTTCACCCCAGCCCCTGGGACCAAACACACCAACACTGGCTGAATCCCCTGCCCGTGTTCCTGCACAGCCTGGGAAGTGCCTGCACAGGGTCACGGTGCCACTGGGCACGTGCAGCTGGGGACAGAGAGAGCTGAGATCGATGTGGGTGTAGGATATCTAGGATACACCTATAGCCCTACTGTGCGTCCCTGCAGCTCTCAGGGAGGCTTATTCGTCCATCCTTTCAGTGGGATTTAGCCAGCTTTGGACCAGAGCTCAGGTCTGGAGGCTGTGGGATGGTTCTAACAGCGTCGTGCCGCCTTCGGATCAGTAGATGGAGCTCCAAGATAAATCCTTCCAGCCCTGAAGCGTTGCAATCGATTAAACATAACAGCTGTTAAGAGACCACAGTAATTACAAGGCTAAATGATATTCTTAAATAATCACTTGGGATTTATACATCTTATTCCTTAAATCTTATCATTCGTACATGGAGGTTTGTTAGGGAGAAAAATAAAATTAATTCTGTGCCTCTCTGCCAGATCTCTCTGGTGTCTTTCCAAGTGTTTAGAAGACTGAATGATAGCCAAAGTCATACATGTACTCTTGGCTACAGTGCTTTTTCTTCATCTGTCTGCAGAAATCCAGTTTATAGAAACCTGCTTTTGATAATGTGCTTTATTTTTAACCCTCTTAAATTCACCGCATTTTTCCCATATAATATGGACAAGTAGTACTGACTTCTGAGGTTTTCCCACTTTACTGTGTTGGCCCTTAGTATCCCAAATTATAGTCTATATTTAGTGCTATAATAATTGTTCAAAAATCTGACCCTCTACTTCAGGGTAATTTTCATTGTAATTAAATTGTCTCTGACCTCTACCATTCACATATATGCTAATTGTTCCCAGTGTTTAAATGCATCCCTTAAAACTTTGGGAAGAGGAGACTCTTGAGCTCCTGATAACAGAAAAAACATCAACAGTAAGAATTGCCACCTTAAACTGTGGTGTCTGATGATGCAGTTGTCCAACAGCATTTTTGTTGTGACAGCACTAAAAGATAAACTGTCAGGGCATGAAAAAATGATCTTAAAGTTATTAATTAAATTACTGAGCATATGACAGGAACGACAGTTTGTTTTATGAGAATTTGAGCTTTGGTAAAATAATTGTAAGAGAGATAGAAACTGTTTAGAACATAGCAAGAAGATTGCCATGCAGCTTCTTTCCAGGTAAGTGAAATTAGGAGGGGTTAGGAGACTGTGAGAATGACACACACAGTGGAGATCAACAACAAAATAAGGATTGACTCTTGTGACTCTTAACCTGGATTAAGTCTGAATTAACGTCCTGTTGTTCACGACGTGGGATGGGAAATGCTGCTGGTGTTGTCTTGTATTTGCCTCTGATAACCTCAGGCAGTACCAGTGAAGCCAGGGCTACTCTATATTAATTTATTAATATAGACTCTGTTTGCATCCTGTTAGTTAACTAAACATGTGTTTGCTTCTTCTGACATGTGAGAAATCCACAGAGAAGCATTAGCCATATTATATATTAATGTAAAATAAAATTAATAGTGATGTGAGCTAAGAGGCTGGGCTTTGAACTTAGTCTGCAATAGGGAAGATTTCTTGCTTTTCTTCCCACTCAGACAGAGGGATGCTAAACTTTGGGCAGGTGATGGGAAGATGCTGGCATCCAGCATTGTGAAGGCCAGTAGCAGGAATTGCTGAGATGATGGATCACACACCCTGGGGACCTGTTTCCATCTTGACTTAAATTCCTTCTGCTGGTTTTGCCAAGGCTGCACCTCACACTGCAGTTTACCTTCCTGTTCCTCGAAGGAATGAAACCCAGCGTGAGAAGAACAGATTGACAGTGAAAATGATGGGACACAGGTTTATTATGAATATTTCTCAGAGAGGTCATTCATTAGAGTGCACAGCTGACAGTGAAAGTTGAGGTAATGTTTCTTCCCATGGGAGCAATGCTGAGCTGGAGAGGACAGAAGCCTTCACTGAGCTCCCTGCTCCCCCCACTGCAGGCCCTGCTGCAGGTGTTTGTCCTGCTCCAAGTCTCTGCTGCAAAATGGCAGCGATTTAGGGCACCAGCTCCCCCTTCCCCCAACCTTGGGCCATGCTGCAGAGCAGTGCAGAAAGGAGCTGGGCATGAGCTATGTTTGCTAGAGTTTAAGTTGTTTGCTAGAGTTTAAGCTATGTTTGCTAGAGTTTGAGCTGTTTGCTAGAGTTTTGCAGTAGAAATTTTCTCTGAGGTTCTGCAGAGTTCTGCTGTGACCTCCTTGCAATATTTATGGAAATGTTTGGCTGAGCTTGTGAGGTTCTGTAAACCCCCAAGAGATCTTCATGCAGGATTTCCATTGATGCCACTTGCAGTTAACTTTCACCAAATCCTTGAGTATCAAAAGGGGAAAAAACATCAAAGGGTAAGGCTTAAAAAAAAAAAAAAAGGAAATTAATTGGGTGGGAGAAGCAAAATACCTTCTGCTGTTTGAAAATTCAATTCCATATAACTGTAACCCTTGGTACTCAGAGCAGCAACTTTAATCAGAACTGTGGCTGATTTTTTTAGCAATGTTTTTTACTGCAGTCCAGCTTTGCTATTAAAACCCATTCTTCTGTTATGCCTTGGAGGAGAGATGGCTCTGTTGGGAATAACATAAAGCATGTATATTGAATTTCTTTTTTTTAGAAAAAGAGGTTAAAATAGCAATAGCAACCTTGTCAAAGAGCATTGGCTGGGGAGCAGCTTGCAGAATCCAATAGCCTTTGGGCTTGCCTTCAATGGTCCAGCCTCACAGGTGGTTGTCAACCCTTGGAAATACTGTCAGTGTCAATTGTTATTTTTAATTATCAAGTTAAACATTGTAAGTTAGTTGAGAGCTAAGAAGCATGGCTTGTCAGTTAAACTGAGATCTGAAATGCATTAATGGTGAAATTTCCATCTTCTAAAATCCTTTGGGATTTTTTGGAAGAAAGGAAAGGACAGATATGAATATGATGAAGTTTAAGCAGAGAAGTAATATGATTTTGGTAAGAAATTGCTATGGAACACAATCTGAGTTCTTAAGCCAGCACAGGTGAGTTCAACTGCAAACTTCCTGATCAGAGCTGGTTCAGTCTCTGTGCACCTGCTGAACAGCACCTTCAGGGAGAAAAGTAGATAGTGAAATGATTTCTATTTAAAACATTTCATTGCTTCAAGTTGAGTCTGGTTGTACAAAGTGGAGAAGTAAGCTGAATAAGAATGATACCATAAGCTTCACAGGTGAAAAAGCAATATAGAATAAATCAGGAGTGTCTGACATTTCCCTTTCCACTTGGCCTAAACCAGCAGAGTAGCAAGCTCTCATTATAAGCAGTGCTGTAGGAGAAATTCTCCTGGAAAGATTCTGAATGTTCATTTTTTTCATTGCACCACCTGCCCCAAGGCCAAACCTGTCCAGAATTTTAAACATGCAGTCCCAGGCAAAAGTGTTAAAACCAAGTATAACTTATTTAGCTTTTCCTGAGTAGGAACAGTCTGGATATAGACACTGAAGTTTCAGGGAACTTGCTGTCACATGTTTGTTAACGTGAGTAAAAAACCCATTGCTGAGCCAAAATCTAGCAGCAACAGGAGGGAAAAACTAAGGGAAGGAGACCCCTGTGCTACAGAGAGCAGGAAAAATGACACTATATCCCAAATATCTCCTACATCCTTTCAGCAGGACCCACAGACACTGAATGCTCTCTGACCAGAAGGTGAGGGAGGCAAAAAGCAAAAGCACAAAACTGCATAACAGAACTGCTCCCTCCTTTGTCTTTCTGCCTGGGAATCCTGGAGTCTTCATTTATCATCCTGCAGCACTGAAATCTCTCCCTGGAAAGGTTTCAAAGGAATTAAGGAAGAGCAAAGAAATAAGGAAACAAATCTAGCAACAAAATTCCAGCTCTTCTCATAAATTGCATGCTGGCCTAAGCTTTAGCTGGAATTTCCAGGCAAATGTTAATGGACTGATAAGACTTATAGTCACGGGTTTGGGGGTTTTTTTTAATGGAAATAGCATTGATAATACAGTGAATGGTTCAGGAAATGATCCACTTTAGACTAAAACTTCAAAGATGGACAGGCAAGGCTCATTTACTGGAGAAACCACCCATGTAAAATAATATGCCTGAAATCTCTCTGACCAAGGAGACAGCTTATTTCAAAGATAGTCATCCAAGACCTCAGCTAGTGGAAATCAGCATAGCTCAACTGATTGAATCCTGTGAAAACATAATTGGGCAGAGCATCCCCTGCACTCCATTTCTTAGAGAGGGGTAAGGACAGGTCCAGTTCTTGTGGTGAAGAGGGCAGGAGCTGTGACAAGGAGTAATCTACAGGAGAGACATAATAAAAGAGAAAAAAATTTGTCTGTCAAAGGATTCAAAGCAGTTTGGAAGAATAAAAAAATGCAATATAGCTGTTCATTTTCAAAAAAGTGTCATAAAAATGCCGATCGAAAACTCCATCCAACTTTGCAGTAGAAAAGATTAAGTAAAATGATACCATTTTCAATAGAGAATTGTAGGGAGAAAAAAGCAAAAGAGCTCAGCTCTCGCTCTGCAGAGTAATTACTAAGAGATACCTACTCAAGCTTTGTTCTGTCAGAGATCGTGATAACACTTACAGAGATACAGCCAGACTGTCTGTTTGGCTAGACAGCATTAATATAAACCACATAATTTAGAAACTACCTCTCCAGATTCCATCTCCAGATAGAAATCTGCTAATGAACCATGATTCAGTTATATTCCTAATCAGGAAAATGTCTTTCAAGCTGTGTTCCAACTGGGCAGTGTTTTACTTCCTACGTCCCAAAGACCAATTAAACACTTTGTATGCAGCTATGCTATAGATAATGAATGTACTGTACAAATTAACTCAATTTTGGTGACAAAAATAGCTTATGTTCTGCTCATTTCAGTAAAATGCTGATTTGCAGGACCCCTGTAAAATGGAGTCCTACACTGAAGAGAGCAGGGACTGTAAATCTGGGTGGCAGCATGACAGTTCATGGGATTGGGCACTGCAGAAATTGGTGCCTAATCTGATTCTGCAGCATGTCAGTCACAGAACAGTAACACCACAGTCTTAGTGGGCCTCCACCAGAGATAGATTTGGCCCACTTAACTCAGGTCTGGAAAGGATGAAGTCCTATCAGTAAAACCTGGAAATAACTGGGAAGCATAAATTCATCCATTAATAGAAGGCAGGACTTTGTAACCCTCTTCTCTCATCACATGGGTCTGCTCCACTGCTTTTTTACCAGGTCAGAATTCTGCATTAAAATCTTCACTGCCTGAGTTTAAATTCAATCCTCTCCATCCTGGCAAGGAGAAAATAGAGAGGAAATCCTAATGCAAAAATATCCATATAGTTTAGAATCAGGACAGAATCCAACCTCTGCACCAGACTTCAGACAGCGAACTACTATTTTAATATATAGCATTTTTAGAAAGATCATAAAAAGCTTTCACAATGCTTCTATCATGGTATAATCAGGGAAGCCAAATCACTCCAGTCAGAGTAGAGTCATCCTAGCAGCATCTTAATGTTAGGATTTAATTGGCATCAGATCATTTATCATCCAGGTTTCTCCCCAAAGATAATTGGGTTTACATATTGGTCCACCAAAGATTAAACCAAAATGTGTTCAAAACACAGGGGGAAAGAAGCTATTTGTTTGTATCCGTGAAGGCCTTTTGTTGCCATATATTTTGGAGCATCTTATCTTTTAGGCTGTTTCCTGATGGCTTGAATTGTGATTACTTATCCTCAGGAACTCAGTATGATATTAGTTCCACTGATCTTGTTGACTTTGCTTTCATGTGCAGCGGATAACGCTGGGGAAAAGCAGAAAGGATGGAGTCATTATGGATTCTGAAAGAAGTAAAAACAAACACCCACCACAGAACACTTGGAAAAACACAGGAGACCCTGCAGCACAGCTCTGCTGTACCAGCCCACTCATCCCCACAAGCTTTATCTTTTTGAGTGGAAAATGTGCTGGCAACAGAGACAAGCTTGTGTGAGAAATGCAGGCTAAGCCTCCAGGTAAAGGTAAGTAAGTCAGTGCTTTCCAACAGAAGAAAAGACAAAAGGAAATGCACAGTGCTGGACTGAAAATCCTGACAGATTCCCATTCCCTGATCTCCCCAGTTGGGAGGGAGGTGTCGTTCTAGGAAAGCACTAGTCTCTGTCCCCATGTATTCTGTCCATATTTGTGTGTTTTCAATTAGCTGTAGAATGGACAAGATTTGCTGTGGTTCTTAGATGCTGCTAGGTAGATTTTATATTTTATCCAGGCCCAGGGAAAGGAGATATTTATGTCCAAGGAAAGCCAGGCAGGACTCTTGAACAGATGGCCCAGATAGTTTGTGGAGTTTCCCTCACTGGAGACACTCAAGAACGGCCAGGACACGATCCTGTGCCATGTGCTCTGGGCTGACCCTGCTTGAGCAGGAAGGTGGGACCTGATGCCCAACTGTGGTCCCTTCCAACCTGACTCATTCTATGTTTCTGTGATTCTGTGGCTCTGTGACTTTTCTCTTTGGAGAAGCATGACACTGGATGTGTATCTCTGTGTTATAAAATTACTTTGAAAATGTGATCCTTGTTTTGTTTAACTCATGCTGCCAAAACCCTTATTCTCAACACTGCAGCTCCCAGGCTGGACTCAGAAAATCTAAGTTAATAGAAGTTGTTAGGAAAGTGGCCATCAGGAAATAGAAAGCAGGAACACTCCCTCCTATTCTCACTCCCCTCTTACCACATCCATGTGGAGCCTGCCACATACTTACCTACACATCTTCCTAAATGTAAGTTTAAGGCATAAGGAGAGATCTCACCTGGAGATGTTTGGGATTTTGCTCCTTATTATGGGATTTTGCTCCTTATTACTACACCTATAAGGTGTAGCAAATTTGATCTTTTCAACTGTGAACTCAGAACTGCAACTCCTTATTAAAGAACTCTTCTTTCCTGAAGCATCCAGCGATTTCTTGGCATGAGCAGGTTCCTGTCTCTGATAAGGCTTTTTTTTTTTTTTTTTTTTTACAAATTGAGGGTGCTTTGTATTGCAAGAGAAAATCTGTTCTATGTGGTCTCTTCTTCAGCTTGATACATGGCAGAATGCTTAGATAGAAAGCAAGAGGGAGAAAGGGAGCTCTGGTGTTCAGGGAAAAGGATGTTGATGACCTTGATTTTGCAGATCCTCAAGGTATCAATCAGAGGAAATGCAAATATTTTACAGCAAAAGTGTGGCATACAAAACTAACCTATCAGTAGAACCAAAGGTGAGCAATCCAGCAGTTATCAGGTAGCTTCCCTATGTAGTGTTAAAAAGCCAAGGCACTACCACTGAAAAAGCAGCCAGGGAAATCAGAGGGGAAACATGTACCCAAATCTATGCATCTTTCAGCTGGTAGAACTGGAATATCTTATTCACAGCACATGCCAGTAATTGCTATTTTACAGCTCTCCAAACTACATTAGTGTTTGCATTGAGGCATTTGCACATTGATAGCTTTGCACTGAGGTCCTCTCAAAGCTGTGTTTCCCCAAAATCTCATTTTGCCAAGGAGGGACCTGCTGAGCTGTGCTGATATACAGCCCTGCACACTCAGATGCTGACATTTGAGTGACCCATTGATGATCTTATTGGCTAAGTGCCATGGGAAGAGATTGAGTGCCCATTTGATAGAACCAGGAGATGAAAACAGGTGTCCAGGCTTTGATCCCTCTATTTGACAGCTGGACTCATATCCTTCAAAATCTCTTTATTAAATTGGCATCTCCCAGGGAAGCAAAAAGCCCAGAAAGACAAGGGCAGAACTTCATATGAGAGGAGAAAGCTGAAGAAAAGACAAAAAAATATTTTGCCTGGCTAACAGATAGATGCAGAATAATTGGATTTGAATTCAGAATGGCACTCTAAACTCAGGACTGAATGATCTGGTATTTTGGGGACTTTCCATCCCAGCCTGTCAAAAGGGCTGAAGCAGGTGGGCAGGTACTTGCTTATCCCTACCATCGCAGCTGAGAGGGAAAAAACTGAATTTGTGTTGTCTTGTGTTTAGAAACCCTTCTTTACTTGGCAGGGTTCCTCTGCTGAATCTAACAGGAATATTTTTATTTCCTCTGAGACATGATTTAAGGTTCCTGCAGTATTCAGAACAGCTGTGCAATGTGAAAAAGTGAAGGGACTGTACAAAATGAAAGGAAAAGGCAGAGCTAGTGAAAATAAAGCTGAATGGGACAATAGTGAGGTATATAAAGAAATGCAAGCATGACTCTTGCTAAGGCTGCAATCCAGAGCTTATTAATTTGTGTAGATATTTTCCCTTTTATTTAGTGGTGTTTTAAAACCCCACATCGTGGGTTAGGATCGATAGAGCTTCTTCTTTACCAGTTTTCCAGTGTATAAATCCTACTGGTACAGAGAACTAGAAATGGAAGCTGTAATAGTGTTGATCCCCTCCCAGAGAAGAGGAATGAGCTGCACCATTGTGGAGAGCCCATCAGTCTACTCAAGGCAATTTGTAATGAGATTTTGTGTGGTGTCAGCAGAGCTGTGTATCAGGGAATGGAAGGACAGAGCAAATTATTGAGACAGACGGGCAAAATTTGCTTGAAGAAGTAACCATGCAGTTAGAATTTGTTATATGGCAGCTACACAGGACTGAAAAAATCTGGTAGAATACTGATAAATGGCTAAAATGAGGATTTTTTGATGAACGCTATGAGGTCTCCATAGCCTCTGCCTTATCCCATGTACAGATAATTCCATCTTCCTGTGAAAGGTCCACAGGGAAAAAAATCCACAGATCCAGAAACTTTGCTGAGAAAGGACTCATGAACTTGTGTGGAGGGGCTTTGTAATTGAAGATCTTCAGCAAAAACAGGAGATGCTTTCCTACCCTTGCCCAAAACAGTTTCTGTAGAAGGAGCTGCTGAAGACAAATTTTATGCTTGGAGAAATACTTTTATTAAAGAGGTAGACAGGTCACAGGCAACGTTATTAGTTTCTTGTGAAAGTAATAAATAGTTTTTAGCAGGAAATGTGCAAGTAGGGGACTGTACTGTGGCAATCCTCTGCAAAACAAAGCAATAAATACAAAGCAAAAGATAGAAACCAAAAAACTGCAATTCTGTATAGCAGCTCCTAAAGGGTCCTGTCACTGTGGTTACAGTCAGACAGGGACTGCAAAACACCAGAGCTCCACTCACACATTTAATGTTTCTCTGCTGTGGCACAGCGGCAGTCTTGGGGCAGAGCCATCTTGGGGCATCCGTGGCTCTGGCTATGAGAGGAGACATTGAGTGACAGGGAGGCAGTTGCTGCAGCAGTCCCCAGCTTGGTTTTCCTAGCCAGTCATCCCTTGGGAAATATGCACTCTTACTGTAAGAGTGAACTTGTTGGATTGCAGTTCCTAGTACCAGCCTCTGCTCACCAGCCTTGCTTTAAAATAAAGTAAAAATGACAGGCAGTCAGCCTAGCTCTGTATTAGAAATTAGTATGGCTGAAGAAATCATGTTTTCTGTAAATAAAATGGAAGGATCTTGACTATGTTTTTTGCCACCTAAGCAGCTTGATGTCCTTTATTAAGTTCTTTGTGTAGAAGAGAAAGAGAGAGAATTAAAAAAGCATTCCAGTTGTGATACAATGATAAGCTGATATATCAGTCCACGAGGAGCACAACCACAGAGTGCAAAGCTGTGTATGCTACAGTGCAGCTGAAATTACATTATTAAAGAGTAGATTTGGCTTTGTTCTGCACAGCAGAGCCTGAAACAGTAAAAAAATGTATGCAATTATTCTCTATTTTGGGTAAGCATTAAACATTCTGATGTGAATTATAACAAGCAGTATCCTGTGAGAGATCCTTCAATAGTGTGGGGTCTGGGGAAGGGAGACTTAACAGACAATTCGTAAGTCATGGCAAGGGCACAAGTGGCTTACAATTCATCCAGCTTTTGATTCAGTGCCCCTCTCTGCTGATTTGTGGTGTGAGCTTCAAAAAGCTATGACAGGTGACTCTGAGAAACCCTTCTCTAACTGTCTGTAGTAATTCCTGCTGGAGGTGCTCACAGGTACTCCTCTCTGCCTCATCTGGGAAGGCTGAATTCTCAGAGGTGGGAGCAGTCACGGTGCCCTCATGCTTCACTTCCCGTGGCAGGCCCTGATCTCAGCAGGAGCTCCATGTGTCACTGACAGTGAAACCCAGAGCCACCAGCCCAGCTGGGTGTGTGGGGGAACGGGCTGACCTTGTTTCATCCCAAGGCAGGGGTGATACTCAGTGCTTATCTTAAATGTAGCTGATAAAGATCAGAGGCAAGTGGAACATGAACTTACTTCCCTTTGGGGAGAAGCCTTGAATTTTTCCTTCTCAGGAGAAGCGTGCTTGATAAAATACAAATTTCTCAATCATATGTGTAACAAGCTGCTGCAAAAACTGCCACAGCTTCAGTTTCCAGCAAAAAGAGCCTGCTTTTGCTGATACAGGCTTGCAAGCACAGGCATTTGTAGGGACTCTGCCCCCTCCTGCATTTTGCATCCCATTTTTACTACTTTATCTTGGATTTGGACTGACAGTATTGATGCCTCAAACCTGAGGCATCCATATCACTGGAATGGTCTGGGGACAGCGTGCCTAAGTGCAGTTTTTACCTGCAAGTCCACCATGTCAGCACAGCATTTGCAAATGTTAGTGCCACAGGAATGTCTTGGAAAGGACTCATCAGTATGCATGCAGTAGCTGCTGAGCACAAATATGTATGAAATTCTGATCATTGGTATTGAAATGGTGATCCTGAATATAAATTAGGAGGCTTCTAAATGCATCAAATTTAAGTTAAATGAGAACTAAGTAAATATTGCATTTTAAAATTATAGTTGTCTTCCATTTAAAAAAGGAAATCTGATGTTGGTTCTTCAGACAAGCTGAAGCCCTTTAGGAATGTAAAAAAACACATTATTAACAGAGACATTTAAATTTGAAAAATAATTGCCTAGGCATAAGCAAGACTTTTATCATGCATGTGAAGCTTTTAAATCTTTAGATCTTGTTGAGATATGGCAGATAGGTTATAAAAATGCTTATCTGTGCAATACTTTTTTGCTCACAGAATAAATTCTCAAGTAAATTGATTGTCCTAAACAAATAAAAAACCCTAAACAGAGAGAATTCACTGTGTCTTGTTCCAGCTACCACTTGTGAGGGCTTTGTCTTTACAGCTTGCTTGCTATGGCAGCTCTCTCTGAAAACCATTAAACATTGGACATTTTCATTTACCCCCAACCTCAAAGAAGAGACAATCCCATCATCAGGGATGTAGAAAAACCACCATCAATTTTTTCTCAATTCCCTTTGCAGAGGAGCTGAAGTGCACTTTCCCTTTGCACTGTCAGCTGCAATCCTGGGAGCAGCTCTTCATACAGTCAATAGACAGCCCGACATGGGGAAGACACCAGTAACATTTTTTTTGTTATTAATCCTCATTTAGCAAACCTCTTTAATTAACTACCTCTGTAACAGAAGTTTTTAATTCAACCAGTGAGAAACACGCAGTGTGTTAGTACTGCATATGTTCAGATCACCATGACGTAAATATTTTATTAGCTTTCTGTTCATCTTAAGCCAGTCTGTGCTTAACATATCAAATAACTGTGGAAAAGGAGAATGCAATGAATAGTAAAAGAAATAATGGGAAAGCATGTCTAAAATTTAGAAGTGGCTGGGAATAGAAATTCAGAAGGCAGTCCTTTACTCCTAGAGTGTTATCTCAGTCTCTCAAATAAGAAAGGTACAAAATCTCTCGGTGCAATCGAGCAGTATCTTTGTGTATCGACAGAAGAGGATTTGGGATGACAAAGTTACATAAGAGAGCACTGCCTTCACTCTTCTTCACAGTTCAAAAATAAAAAAAGTCTTGTCTAAATTGTGGGCAGACAGTTGCAAGGCATTGAATGATTGTTTTTAATAAGTATACCTATACAACTAGATTTCTGAGCCAACCAAAATAAGAAGCTTTCTTTTGCTGTAATTTCACAGTTAAATGCTAAAACAAGGGCACTGCTGGAGGTATCAGCATACAAAACACACATTGTTTAGTGTGCAGTACAGGAATGCAGCAGCACATATGGCATTACACACAAGCAACAAACAACATGCTCAGACCCCAAAGAGTTTGCAGGAAGTCTGAGGAAGAACAAGTAGGTGACAACAATAACGTGCAGTGTGAGAGGAAAGTGGAACCAGTGGAGCATGACAATGCATTCACTCCCCCCTCTCCCAGGATGGAATATGGAACACAGCTGAAAGCAGAGAGCATTGTCTTCAGCAGATCCAGGGCTGTATCTGGGGCTGTCAGGATAACTACAGCTGTTGGTTTATTGGTGTTTGTGTTCCCATCCTGAACTTCTGTGGATGCTCACTCAAGACCCTCAGTGATTCTAGACTGAGGAAAGCAAAGGTCATTTTTGGAGGATCCCAGCTTGTACCCCAACCCATAAGGTACAGCAGCAGGTCAGAGTGTTCACGGCTAACACACTTAAAGTTAAGCAACACTATAAAGATTTGAAGTAGCCTCACCTACAGTGCCACCACAAAGACAGTGGCTCTATTTCACAGATCATCTTGTGCCAATGCTTTTTCGGAGACTGAGCTTATACTGCTGCTTGTTAAATCCTCAGAGCCTCAGGTAAAGTCTTATTTGAAGTCTGGTTCATGCCAGTAGCAAAAGTCTCTGTCATGAAACAGAATGAATACCTTTAAAAGTTCATTCACACATCATTTGAAAAAGACTTTTATTTGGAAATGGCTCTACATAACAATCTTGATTGAAAGGCAGAGCTACACGTAAATATACAGCAGAATACCAGGGTGAGGCAGGTGTATCAGCTTATGGAAAACTTGCTTTTTGTGCTTTGCAGTGCTCTCAAACTGCCTCTAATATTGCACAACTTCTGCAATCACATAATTTCATTCATTTCAGTGGAGTTTCTCCACTTACACTGATGAAATAAGGAGGACACTGCAGTGCCATATTTGTACTGGGAGTCAGGGCAGGATGTCAGGATCACAGTCTGTCACTTGCCGTGTTGGGCATACAATGAAGATGATGTCAGGCCAAAGAAACAGTCTCCAATATCAGTCTTAAACCCGAGGATTTAACAAGCAGCAGTTAAAAAACCTTTATTCAATGTAAGAATTCTACAAGTCAATGGCATTAAGTTCTGTTGCTGGTTATCTGGTCTTTGTGATATTTAATTTCCCAATATTTCATGGCAATATATTTTCTCTTTCTACTTGGATTATGTGATTAGAAGTAAAATCAGGAACCTTTCAAAAGGTGAATTATTTGGAGTGGCTGAAAATCATCCCTCTAAGAGACAAGTACTTGCAAGCACAAATCCTGCTGAAAATTAGGGGACATTGCAGACACTTTGTGCTAGCCCTTGGAGGGGATCCAATATGTGTTTTAGGGGCTCTTTAATTATGATAATATATATCAGTATGTATATTGTCAGTATATACAATCAGTAAGCATTTTTAAGAAGAGAAAGCTTGGAAAAAACGAACAACACTTCAGTGGAATGGCATTTCCACCTGCAACTGTCACAGTCAATGTTTTATTGATAAGATGCAGGTCTTGCTGACTACCATACATATCCTTCACTTCATTTCCTTTTCAGGCAGCAAGAATCCATCCTTCACGTTTTTCTCTTGGCCTACATGTGTCTAAGGCAGTATTCTCAGTATATAGTACTGGAAGAATATAATATCTCATATTATTAATTTGATGTTAAATGTCTGATCCTGTTGTTTAAGCCCTCTCAGTGGGCAAAAGGGCTTCACAAAATTTTGGAGGTGCATGAACATCTGAGACTCTCGATTTAGGAAAGGAAAGCTACTGTTCATCTGCAAAAGCAATCAATTACTTTTTACCTTTCTCTCTTCTCACCCACAGTGCAAAAGTGAAGGTGTAAACACAAAAAACAGTGATAAAGGTGTCAGAAAAATTTGGGTACAAAGCAAAGTCACGCTTCTTTCCAAAGGTGCTAGGATGGAAATCTAAAAACCAGTGACAGAGTGGGTTCATCATCTCCAGTGAGGCAGTGTCTGTTCACTGACAGCAAACTTCACTCTGTGCAAAGACCTGTGCACTATTTCCACATCCCTTTGGTGCAGTATGGGCCCTCTCAGTGGGAATAAATGCGTTCTTCAGTTCACTTACCTTCTTTCTAATTTCTAATTCACTGATTTAACTGACTGGTCACAGTCATCTCTTATTTCTGTCTGGGCATCAGAACTATTCCTTACTCATATGACAGTCCTCTTAACTGAATCTTTTTCACAACATTGTAGAAAATAACTTGTATTTTTGGTAAGGGCATAAAGAGAAGTTTGACTTCAGGTACAACATGGAAAATTGGGAAGGGAGGTCTAAACTTCTGCGTCTGATGGATAACTTCATAAAACTGCACTGAGGGTTTTTGTATGTGTATCTCTGTCACTCTAAAAGGAAACTGACTGTGACAAATGTACAGACTCATATTTTGATTTTTCTTTAATTCATGTAAATTATAAAGTTACTAACGTGTTTTAATAACATATCCTGGATCCCACACCTATTTTTGAGAATGTTAAAACAAGAATGAACTTTGTGATGCATGAAATCATCAGCAAAAACAGTTCAGTAGAACAAAGCAATGATTACTACAATGTACAAACATGAAAACTGCCCTGAGGACATCCCTTAAACACAGCATTATAAAGAATGTTATGAATTGAGTTTCCCATGTCACTGAAGTCTCCTGCTACAAAACTGCCATAACTCAAAGCAAAGCTGGAAAGATGCCTTCTGGCAGAGTGGAATCCCTCAAGAGCATGGGGGTAGATCACACCCAGCCAGTGGAGGACAGCAGAGAAACCTGTCTGTGCCCATTCTGGGTCACAACTGTTTTCTTATTAGCCAGCAGCTCCAAAACTCTTGCATATTTTCATTAGATCTGCTTCCACTGTACATTCTGTCTTTAGTCACACGTGTCATTTCAACTCCATGTTTGAGAAGTAGATCTGGTGTCTCTGCTCATTGCTTTAAGAGTGCAGCTGCTGAGGTCTTGCCTGATTATTGCTCTGTTTTCTCCAGTGTTGGCTTCATTCAAGGATGTGTGAGCATGTATGTGTAGGAAAGAGAACAAGAGAGTAGATAGGGATGAGGAAGACAATAACCTAACAAGCATTAGCCCTTTCTTTAAATTATTTTCTCAAAAATGCCTGGATATCTTCTTTTTTTTTTTTTTTTTTTTTTTTTTTTTTTTTTTTTTTTATTTTTCACTTTCCCAGAGTTTTCACCCTGCTTTACATGTAGGGGAATCTTATTTTCCCATTCAGAGAGACAAAAAAATTGAGACAAACACAGTTATGCCAGAAGTTATTAAGCAATTTCTCTGTTTTTTTTTTTGGTTTTTTTTTTTTTTTTTTTAATACTCACAAAGGATATTCCCTCCTCTAATTCATGATATTTAAAATTTCTAAATAAAAACCACTTCTTTTTTTTTTTTCATGGTTTGAGCTATATATTGGCCTTGAAGTGTAATTCTTTAAGATGCAGGGACTGAGTCATTTGCAAAAAAAAACATTTAGGTAAAATCCAAGTCAAGATTCAATAAGTTAATGCCATCTGAGGGCACCTTTGAAAAAGATAATTAGCTGTCCTTGCTCCTAGATTTCTGTTTGAATCTGTACATTCTCATCTTTGGAAGTTCTAGGAAAGTTTAGTTACAAGTTTTGTTTCTCTGTTGCAGCAGGAACTTACCACAGGTGATATTTTAAAGCGGGTCAGTAAAACTTTGATCTCAAATTTTCAAATCTAGCCTGACATGCAGCACCTTAAAAAGGATCTGATTTACAGACAGTGCAGGCTCAGCACTTTCGAAGGCAAAGTCCCCCTCTTGTCTTTCAAGCTGAATGTTCAAAAAGAGAAGCAACCCAAAACATCAGAGACATTTTGGAAGTCAAAGTGAATCTTTGCTATGGCATATTTGGTGTCACTGACTGATTTCCTTTTTTCTTTGCTTTTCCAGGATTAAGATACAGAGATTACAAAGTCTTTCTTGTAGCCCCTGTATGAGCAATAGAATAGGGGGCCTTATAAAAAACCTCTCATGTTTATGTTCATTATTTTCAAGAGTTCCAGCTATTTATGTGTCTGTAAATAACCATTTAGCAGCAGTAGGAGTTCTCCATGGAGCAAGTCTGTTCCATTACACTGAAGCACCAGCCTGAAGGAGGATGCCTGATCAAACTGTCATCTGCATCTTTCAGACTTCACACCTGCTTGGAGTCAAGACAGTTTTCCATTCATAGGCTTTCTCCCTTCATCACGCTGGCCAAAGCAATTCTTAATAGTAGCACTGAGCTGCAACAGCAGGTAATTCAGGCTTGTAAAGAAAGGAGCAGCTTCCAGTGATGCAGATGCAGGCAAAACAACACAGTTCTGACACTGAAACCTTTTCACTGCTAATACAGCCCCAAAGACCGAGTCTGACTTCCTGCCATAATATGCATTTATTCATTCCTTTATCACCACAGAGCAAAAGTGGTTTTCACCTGTCACAGAACTCCTGGAACTCGTCTCCATGTGCCAGAGGCAGAAGGGTTTCTTTGAAAGTCTCACGGGAGAGCCATTTGCATGCAGCACGTCGTGGACATGTTCCAAATGCTGCTGCACCACAGGCATACCAATGCAGAGGGCTTATAAAATAGGGTTTGTCATGGCTAGTCCTTGAGAGGTGGCATATTGGGAAGAGAAAAATAAAGGTATTAACTGAGACTGCAGCCATTCTCCCCTTAAGAGAAGCGTGTCATCTGCCCGCCAGTGGCAGTGCGAGCCAATGCCAGCTGACAGAGACCTTCACATGAGGAATATCCAAAGAGACAAGTGGGAGTGTACATGGACTAAGGGATTGATGTGGAGTGACTCCAAAATTTGCACATATAATTTCTAAGGCCCTTTATTCAGGGGGTGCAGATGCACGTATCAGGGCATTTATAGCTTGGTTTCTGTCTAGTAAGTAAAGAAGTGGCAACTGGGCAAAAAAAGAAAAAGGTCTTTTGCGGCACAGAAAGAACTTGCACAACTGTGTTACAGGATCCATACAAATGCAGGGATTAATGGACAGAAAGGCACACAGTTGAAGAGTGTACTGTACATTTTCAGCATCTTGCTTTTTGGCTATCACAGATCCTGTAGCTGGCAGAAATAACCAGCAGTGCAATTCATCATTTTGCTGTATGGTGCATATATCTTCTTGCATATATCTTCTTGCATATATCTTCTTTCACTGATGTGGTATATAAAACTTGGTGATTTCTGGGTATTTTATTTTCTATTCAGGGAAATATGTTTACTGTAGTCTCATGGTGTGTTCAACTTGCAAAAAATCATTAAAACCTCAGGAACTGACATAACAGTTCAACATAGAATTTCCCAGACAGGAAGAAGAAGACATGTTAGTGTTCTGACCACCTATGTAACTGGCATAAATATATTTTGAATATTTCAAAAATATTTTGAATATTTTGAATTGTCTATCCCCTGCCTATTTGAGCCCTAATTCATGGAATTGCATTGGTGGTTCTGCTATAGGAACAAAGACTCCAAGACTGAAAACAAGACACTATTACCTCTTCATCATAAGAGAAAAGATACACACATTGGTTGAGGCTGGAGCTCTGAGTCAGAAATTTATTGTAGAATGTGCTCCAACTTGGGTGACCAAAACAGGTAGTTTAAAACCCTGTAATCAGGAAGCTTAAATTTGCCATACATGGAGCCACATCCCTACATCAAACAGAGCTACTCAGGCTGGAAACGTGTAATAACTTCATTAGTGATTCACTGAGGTATTAGAGAACATAATTGTTAAATTTGCAGATTAACACCAGGGTTGAAGGGCTTGCAAGCATTTTGGAGGAGAGGATCACTCATCATTCAAAGCTGTGTTTATAAATTAGAGAAATGAGCAGAAAAAAAGTGAAGACAACTTGATAAGAACAAGGACAGCACAGGTAGGAACCATGGCTGCAGCAGCAGAACTGAGAGAGAGAGTTCAGCAGGCAGGAGTGCAGAGAACTTCAGCACATCCTGAATTGCTCCTCAGGCAGCAGTGCTGTGCTCTTGTGCCAGTATCAAACACCACTTGAGCTGTCCCATCTGAAGCCCTGCAGGAGAGGTGTACAAAGGCCCCAGGCTTCCCTCTCTGCTGGAATGGGCTGACCCAGCTGGCACGTTCCACTTAAGGAACACTCAGATCAATTAGTCCTCAATGATGGTAGCCAGAAGGTTCACAGATCTAAAAAACCATGGCTTTGAGGAAAAACTGAATAAATTGAAATGGTCCAAGGATGTTAGGACTGATGGGGGTGGGGAGGAGAGAAAACAAATTGCCATGTAGTAAAAAGAATCTTTCTTATATCTGTATTCTGTCAGTAGTATTCTGTTATCATTGGACTTCTAAGGAAATATCTCTAGACAGCAGCATTTAGCTTTTTTTTGCTTGTCTACAGTATAAAAATATTTATATTAGTTTCCTTACTAAATAGATAGGAGGATGTCAAGTAAGTCCCATTTTTCTAGGCCACTTTGACAGAGAGAATTAATATATTGCTGTTTATTGTTATGCAGTATGGTTTTAAAGTTGAAATTCAGTCAAAACTACTGACTTTGTGGTGGAAATATCAAAGTTGGAATTAGACTTTGTATTTAGCTGCCTCTAGTAAAAGAAGTTTCCCATACTTACTTTCAAGTATCTAACTCAGCAGAGACAGGAAAGTTATGAATTTTGTTAGTATGTGGCCTGTTAGCATTTCACATTTATTTTAATTGTTTATTTTATGGTATTTTTTAGATCCTTAGATGGGATTCACACCCATTAGGGCATTAGTGATTTTCCTTTTTCTTGTCTTGTGTAACTCACTTTCCAGCAATTAAGTTGCCCTCTCTTTATCTGATGAGCACTGGATTTATGTCCAGAGTATATAGAGTTGTCTACACAGAGATAGACAGTGCTCTTCAGTTATAAACTAGCTGTTTATTTTCAAGGTTATTTATTAGGGGCATAGCTAACATTTCTACTTAGGATATTTTATTTAAAGCTGAGTCAAAGTTTTAAGCTTCAGCCAGCTAGGAATGGATAACACTTTGCAAGGCACCTCCAATAATCATAGCAATTTTCTTAGAATAACATGCTCTTCCATGAAGTGCATCTGTAATTATTTATCTCATTAATGGGATAATCTACTTTCATCAGCATGACCATGTGAAAATGCATTTCAACATACAGATACAATGCTAATGTCTTGTGTGGTTTTTTATGACTTTTTTAGCTTTTGAAGTATTATTGTGTTAAATTGTATCTGTGCAGCTAAGATACTAAAATAGTTTCCTGTCACTGTCCTAGAACTAGTATGTGTATCATCATTGCAGGTGCATCCCGCTTCATTGAACTGCTTTGCCTTGGTATCTTTCATGCTGCATTTACACAATGGTTATTTTCCACAATATTCTTTTTAGGAAAATTATTATTTTCTTATTTTGTTTTGGTCTGATCCTTTTTTCCCTTTGTTAGTCTTTCATTTTATTCACTAACCTAATTTTGTTCAAGTACAAAATGAATCTAGATCTTAACACTGAACTTTGCCTTCCTGTAACTCAGTGAGGTTTGGAGATTTTACAAGAGCAATTATTAATTATTCTATTCCTCCTTGAGAACATGATCTGGTATTTTCAGGGACTTCAGTGCTGCATAAATGTGCTATTTGTCTAAAGAGAGGCTTATAGTTTTGTTGCTAATGACTGGAGACATGCACAAAAAGCTATTTTGAAGTATTCTACTCTGAAGTAAATTGCAACTTTCTACTATCAGTAAGTCTGAATGAGTAAAATGTCCTTCAGCTGGCTATTTAACCAGCCAGCAGCAGAGGAGTAATGTTTGCAAAGAGCATTAGAGGTGCTGCTCCTCTCCAAGAGCTGCCCCTTAGGGAAGCTCTGAATTTGTATCCTGGTGCTTGTCCACTTTGACACCTTTTCATCTTTCCCTGTTTCCTCGTATCTTTATCGCAGAAAACTGATCCTACTACAAATACTACAAATCAGTTCCTGTGAGATGTATAAAAGCCTGTCCCCAGAAACTCAGGAACAGTGATTGGTATCAGAGACGAGGAAGCTGCGAGGGTGAATTGAAAGGATGTGACATCTCTGTTCTCCACTTCTGCATTATGGCTCCTATTTTCCTTGAGGAAGGAGACAAATGGGGCTTGTTTCCAAGCTAGTGAATATAAAGTTGAAGTAATTGCATCTGCAAATATGTGGTCATGGTTTATATGGTTGAAATAAATGACATTGTGGCTCAGTGCTCAGTGATGCAGAAAACAGAGTTAGAGATAGAAGCATAATTTTTTTTCTTTTTGTCTTCTCCCTGATTAACCAACATGTTGCATCTTCCTTTTATCTGAACTCTACCTTATAAGATGATAACCAGCTGTGTGTTCATCAGGGTGGAATCTGCAGCAAAACACCTGTGACACAGACATTTGCAAGGTACTTTAATGGTGCTCCTCCAACATTAAATGTGGTCTGATTTGTTATTCATTTTGTGAAATCCTGAGCATACAGCACATAGAGCAACATATCAATTTGTTGTGCTTTAGCAAACAAACAGTGTTTGTAAAAAAGCCAAAACAAATCTGCTGCTTGTCATGTCTTATGGATAGGTTGCTGTCCTAAAAAGTATGGAGCTTTCCATCAGTGTGCTATGTAGAGTTCAAGTTAATGCTTTAGTAGTACATTTTACTACCTTTATATCTAATAAATACATTGGCATGGTACAATTAAGTTACATTTCAAAGAAAATTTAGAATTATAGAATTACAAAATTGCACTTCTGTTTGGTTTGTTATTTCACAGAAAAATCGTCATCATTTTCAAGAGTTGTGTTACTATATTTACTATTGATTCATGGCTGGTTTTTTGTGAATACATGCAACATTTCTCTCAAACTAAATGTGGGTTGATCATGAAATATAACCTTGCTGTCTTATTCTCAGGAAGGAGCCTTTAAATGCTTGTGTAGTAAGAGCAACCTGCCACAGGGCAAGAGCTGCCTGCTGTAACTCAGACTGGACTGAGCACATCTCTTCTCTCCTCTGGAATGGGGACAGAGTATCCCTGGTGCAGCTTTGTCAGACCTGTGACAAAGGTCTCCACTGGACAGGCTGAGTTTGCTGGTGGCTTTCAAACAGAAGTGTTAGAAGGGTTTTTTGAGAACAATAGGTGAGGTGGGGTGACCCTGGCTGATGCCAGGTGCTCCCCAAAGCCACACTTGCCACTCCCCTCCTCAGGTGGACAGGGGAGAGGAAGTGTAACAGAAGGCCTATCACAATAAGGAAGACATCTCCACGTAGGCACACAGTCTATTTCTGCACCTGAATGGTTGAAAAGGATGCATTGGAGTATCCTTCCATATTCTGTGCAAAGCAAAGGCTCATGGTGTACTGGATAAGAGAGAAACACACAGACAGCAATAGCTGCAGTGGAAATCTAGTCCTCCTTTTCCCTACCCCTTTGCTAAAGACAGCTGCAGAGAATGTAGTCTGGGAGCCCTCAGCACTTCTGCATAATTTTGCACTTAGTAATGATTAAAAATGTGCTCATTTGCTGATTTCTAAGGAGCTAGTTCCAGTTCAGCTGTAGATAAGTTATTTTTCCAGCTGCATCTAAATGATAGTTTTCATTTTCAGCACCATGATTAATGATTTCAGAAACAATAAGAAAAAATATAGTTTTCATCAGCATATTTCTAATCCTTGTGAATCTGGAAAGTTTCTGTAAATAACCTAATCTTATCTTTAATTGTGTTGGTTATTTGGTTAAGTTTCTTTGTCCTTGTTGATGCCTCACCTGAATGCTGTAAAAAGGCTTCTAGCTGGGTGCCATGTGTTTAAGTAGCCACTGTCCTAGATCGTCCTGCTCACATGATACAGTTCAAAGGCAACCTGCCTTCAATGCAAATCTGGATAATCCCACTATTGTTAATCAAAGTACTCCAGAATTTTACCAGTTCAAATGGGAATAGAATATAGTGCTGTGATACAAATCCAAAGCAATCCAATTGAATTCAGCCCTCAAAGCAGTCACCATAGATGTATTATAGTGCTATGAGCACACAAAACCACTTCTCAGCAGTTCATTTCATATGTGTTTGTTTTTATTCCCAGCAAACCTGAAGTGCCATAAACTGTAAATAAAATTCTTTCCCTCAGAATGTGAAATCTTGAAATATTCAGCTGCAGGCTGTCTTACTCCTCAAGCATCATTCCTTTATTTGAAAGCTGTTCTCTGCTGCAGACTGAGTTACACTGTTGGCAGAACCACTTCCTGGGGCATCCAGATGAAGGAGATGTGGCTGACAATTTGTCTTCAAAATCCCCTGTTTGCTTCAGGAAGGCTTATTATTAATGGATGCCTTTAGCAGATAGTGAATCTTTTAATTGCCAATTTCCAGTCTGTAGAAATTGCTCATAGTTCACCAGAGCAATAGTCATCATTAGCTTATAAAGGCCTTTTGTTTGCTCCTGCCATAAGCTCAGTGTCATTACACCCATTAATCTGAATAAACTGCATGTTGTTTATCTCCATCATTTCTGTGAGCTAGTGATGAGCCCTGTCAGTCTCACAAACATTGAGATGAATGTGTTTCCTGGGAAAACCATTGCTGGCACAGGAAAAAACAAGGACGAAAGAATAAAGTGCTGAGGAAAAGAAAGGTAAAAGTTAAAAACTGGGTTAAATTGAATTGCCTGGATTTAAAAATAAGATTAAATGCTTTTTGGCTAAACTGCTGGTAGGTTGACTTTGAATTGTTTGAAGTCAATGGGAATGATGCCTGTCTTCCATGGGAGCAGGATCTCTTGTGGAAATGGGTGTGTATTTTTTATCAGGTAACTTCTGAGTCAATACAGACTGAGCCCTTTCAGTCGGCTGAGTCAATGGATTAAGCTAAGTACAGTATGACCCCACAGACCACTCAGTTGATCAGACACACGTGACAGGCAGCACAGTGGAGAGAGCCCAAGGCTCTAACCCAGATCTGTGCTCATCGTGTGAGCAAAGCCAGTGGGAAGAATCTTTGGGTGAACCCTCTCCACTCCCACTGAGCTGTAACAAGGCTGATCCTGCGAGACCTGCAGCTGCAACAGGGATCTAGTTCATCCAGGAAGGGAGAAGTGCTTTTACACTTTTGCAGCTATGTTCAGTGTGCATTTGGAGAGAAATTACAAATTAATAGATTATTATGTTAGACTGCACAAATTATTTCAGTAGGTCACGTTAATGGCTTTATTTTTATTGTTACGCTGAAGTTTGGAGTGTTTAGTGTTGCGGAGCAGCTGTGAAGAGACACTGGTACCCATGTGCTCATCTGAACATCGTTGCACTGAAGCACCTTTTAATGGCTTGAAGCCCCTTGTAGTTGTTGTGGGACTGTCTCACTTCTTACCCTGCAAAGTGCAGTGCAGGAAACAGTGGATGAGCAGCACAGAAATCCTCGTGCAAGTTGGTTTGAATATGCAGAGACCCATCTTTAGAAACAGAGAGGGAGAAAAACTTCTTTCATGTTTAAGAACCTGAATAGTCTGAAAAACTTGCTAAAGTGGCAATTCTTGGGATTCAGATAAGCTTTCCCCAGATATTTCTTATCTCCAGTGGCTGCTGATAATGACTGGCCTTCTCACCTGCAGAGCTGCTCCAGAGTACATTACAATGTCAAGTGCTAAAGGAAATCGGGCACATATTCATGAATGCAAGTGGCAGCTTATGTCCCAATTTCCAATGAGCATTTCATTTGAAGTGACAGAAAGCATGCAAATTGGGATATTGGCAGGAGCAGAAAAAGTTTTTTGTGCATACGGTGTTACAAAAGAAAGCATCAGTGTCTACATATATTAAAATTAATCTGTTTTTAAGGTAGCAATGCTGTAAGGAACAGCTCTTGCATTCAGTGTTTTAAAAGCAGAATTAGGATTACACAACAATTTACAGAGAGGGTTTTCATACTAATGAAGATGTAATTTCTGAGGGTGACTGTCCCCAGGTGCCATCAGTGGAAAGCCTACAACTCTGAGTCCCAAACCACAAGTTAGATACAACAGTGCCTGGTTGTGTGCCTAATGCTAATTAAATACTGGATGCTGAGACTACTGACCTCAAACTTAAATTGGTGCTTATTAAAAAATAAAGGAACCCAAAACCTAGAGATCAGGCAAATTCAGAAGTTTGCTTTTGGTTTTTTTCCCCTTTCTAAAAGTCTATATAGATCCAAGTGGACAATGCCACTGTTGATGTATTTACAGTTTTGCCTCTGGGTTGTGAGGTCTCTGACTCTGTATTATAACTGCAGAACATTTGTGCAAAATACTGGCAATAAGGAAATGAGAAGGAGCAGAAATACCGGCAGATTTGGTAATCCCCCTTTTTTATTTTCTCCTTTCCTGCTCTATTTGCTTGGCCTCTTCACTTCTTCCTTGAGGCATATTTCATCTCGTGTTGCTGCTTGCGCACATCAATTACACTGGCAGCTCTTACAGAGTAAACCCAGTAACCTGGAGAGTTACCAGTACAGTAGATGTTTTGTTTTGTTTTTTTTTCCTTTGGCATTGATCAAAACACAGGATGGCTCATGGCTCAGTGTGCCTGATCTCTTGTGTTTAGGTCAGTGCTGCTGGCACGTGTGATCAGTGCTTCTGTGCTGCTTCTCCTTAGTGCTCACACTGTTCCCAGTGCTTTGCTGAGGGTTCATCTCTTTGTTTGACTGCTTTTTAAATGTCCTACTAAATGGCCACTTTAAGGAAATTCTGTTTATAGGTAGAATATCACTGTGATTTCAGATGTGGCTTCTGGAGTAGGACTTGTGATGACAATTTTTTCCTCATCTTGGGCTGTCTATTCAGTGATTCCCTCAAAGAAAGTTTGCCAATTCCACATTCAGAGACATACTCCATTATAAATAAATAAATAAATAAATAAATATCTCTAATTCCAGACATCTGATAACTGTTTATATCCCAGAGAGACCCTCTGAGATTGGGACTAAGCTGTGCTCTTATTGGGGAGGAAGAGAAATAAAAGGGGTTGTTCTGCTGGCTAGTTTCAAGGTGATACAGTGGAAAAATTGAGGTTTTGTCAGTGTTTAAAAGTGGTAGGAGCTGGAGACAGAATGGAACTTAACCTTTTCATAGCTTATGCTCTGCAGATGGGTATCTTGGAAAAGAATAATCTTGTATTGTAATGCTGGACTGTGTTCCAGATGGAGAGAATAAATTGACTTGGCAGAAAATATGAGCTGTACTTTGTTTCCATAACTGAATTACTGGCCTGAAATGAAAGGTGGAAGGGCTGGCATGTGGACACCAAGCCTCCAGCAATTTGGGGACACCCACATCTCTGCAGTGACTGTTAAAGTCATATGTGCCATGCAGGCGGGGCATGCTGAACTGCACAGGAAGAATTTTCCACCTCAGAAAGACAGGCTGTAGTCATGGCACCTGGAACAGTTCAGACAGAAAAATGTTGGAAATGTTTTCTTTTCCCATTGCTTTTTCACTTAGGCTGCTGTCCATGAGGGCTAGATCCATGCCCACTCTCTTCTTCTCATTCCTGCCAGCTTGAAGCTCTTCATGTATCTGAAATATTTGGCCACCTTATTGCATCTCATATTTTCCCCACCCCTTATTTCTTAAATAGTTTCTTCACAGTTTTGAGAACCAAATTATTGTATGAAAAGTGTCTTTTCTTCGCTCAGATTCTCACAATATCCCAAGGTAAAAATTTTGCAAGAAGTTTGGTATAGCCTTGCAACCTACAGACCACCCTGACCTGCAGGACTTGCATTCTCTTTGTGTTTTTCTCTCCTGAGCTCATTTACACCTTCAAATGGTTTCTTGCTGTCAGCTTTCCTATTTTTCTCCTGCATCTCTCCTGGTTCTGCCAGCATTCCTGCTGCCACCTATGGTAAGTCTGGAGATGCCATCGCTGTTCCCTAAGCCATGTTTGCACTGAGCACACACATTTAAATATGGATGAGCCTGGATAGATTCCACTTTGTCTTTTGCCTGGCACTGTTATAAGCTTGTCATAAACACTCCCTAAAAGACTGCCACATTGAAATATTTAAGAAGCTGTTTAATCTAGTCACACTGATTAAAAATATTTAGTTCTTTAATTCACCTCACTCGCTTGCTTCTATTTGTTATATTTACTGTACGGCTGGCAAATTTGTTGAGAAGAAAGATCAACAAATAATGATACTAATCTTAGTAACTTGCATACTTTTGTTATGAAAGGCTCATCTTTCGCCACTTCCTGCAAAGGAGGAGTCGGCAGGGAAGAAATACACAAAATAAATATAAATATTAAATATTTATAAAACAGAAATATAGTTGAATAATTGCTTAGGCAGAGAAAAAGCTATAACTGAAAAGACTTTCAAATAATTTTATTCCAGGACTTCAAGCCTGAATTATTGTATCAGTGGCAGTTTTGCCACTTTTGTCACTAGGAAAAACTTTTTACTGCCCTTCAATGTCTGGTAAAATCAACAGTCCTCTGAGAAGTGTCAAATTATTCGTGACTTTGGCTCTGAATGCAGTAAGCTCCTGCTTGATGTGTCATTAGTTCAAAGCCAGTAAGGACGAGCAGGTTTTGCCTGTTCTTTGTCTTTCATTCCCCTGGATAGCTTGCCATATCTAATTAATATTTTGTCACCCATCACTACATAATTCCTCAATGCTGTCTTCCATATGAAATGTTTTAATCTATTTTGCTCTTTGTATCATGTGTTGTATAACTGGCTCTAGCCAGTAGACAATAGAAGCAGCTGCCTCTGGTGTTAAAATGTGTGGCAAATATGTCCTGTTCTGTGCTGCACTTCTTTGATGCTCAAACCTCATGGTAAGTCCCAAAACTCAGAAGCATGAAATAAAAATTAATCTAGAGAGATAAACCATCTCTTATTATCACCAGCAAGTAGCAAGAGTCAGTGTTACCTTGTTCATCATTCTGTGCATCAGATAAATTATGTACGTGTTGGTGGTGGTGAAGAAACAAATAATAGAAAATAATAATCAGTTCAAAGCATTTCCATTTTATATATTTGTAAATAGACCTAGCTGCAGGTTTGTGGAAGCCTTTATGAGGTTGGAGATGACCATTGTGTCAGTCATGGTTTAACCCCAGCTGGCAGCTCAGCCCCACACAGCCACTCACTCAGTGCCCACCAGCGGGAGGGGGAGAGACCCCAAGATCAAAGTGAGAGCACTCCTGGGCTGAGATGGACAGCTTGACAGGGAAAGCCAAAGCACACAGACAAAGCAAAGCAGGGAATTCATTCCCCACTTCCCATGGGCACACAGGTGTTCAGCAGGGCTCCCCCATGTGCAGTGGTGGCTTGGGAATTCAAACATCACCACTCTGAATGTCCCCTCCTCCTTCTCTTCCCCAGCCTGATATGCTGAGCATGACACCAGAGAGTCCCAAATATCCCTTGGTCACTTGGGGTCAGCTCTCCCAGCTGTGCCCTCTCCCAGCTCCTTGTGCACCTCCAGCCCACGGGTGGGATGGGCTGAGGAGCAGAAAAGGCCTTTGCTCTGTGTAAGATCTGCACAGCAAGAACTAAAACATCCCTGTGATATCAACTCTGTTTTCAGCACACATCCAAATCATACTCCCATACCAGCTACCAGGAAGAAAATGAATTCTGTCCCAGCCAAAATTAGCACATAATTGATGCCCTAAAAAATTTGTCCAGGAGTGTCTCAAGAAGTTGCTTGGTAAATCTTCAGTGTTTTTCCTGGTTTTTTTTCAAGGTTTATCTACTTGCTGCATATTGGCCCTTCTCTTTTTGGTATAGTATGATGGGAGAGACACAAAACATTACTGGAAAAAAGAAAGGAGTTAATCTTGATCAAAGTTACTGAAACATGTGTGTAGTAATTTTTTTTTTCCATTTTGGTTAAATTTGTCAACTTCTGGCTCATTCAGAATGGGTCCAAAAATCCCTCCAAAAGTCTTCCAAATACATTGTGGGATTAATTTGTGTGTATGAAATGCAAGTTTACAAAATCATGTGGTTTAGGAAAGCAGTGAGTGACCATCCTTTACAAATTTTTTAGGTGTCATAAATTAGTCTTTTATTTTTATTTTCTTAAATGTTTATTCTAACATGACTACAGCTATTCTAAACATTAATGGGTTTTCTGCAAACTCTTGACTGACATTTATTTGACCTAATTAATTTCTAATTCTTTAAATCTGTTACAGTATTTACATGAATATTCTTTGTCTACTTCACAGGTTTTAAAAAAAACTTGTTACCCTGGTATTTATCTCAGCTGTTTCATGTAACTGACATTTTTGGAGCCAAATCCTCTATTTCAGTTGAGAATGGGAAGGCAGAATGATTGGAAACAATTACAGAGTATTTTTGCATTGTTGGGAAGCCTCAATATGCTGTAAAGTGTTTCAAAAGTGCCTGTGCCAGCACGTGCTCTCAGCCTGCCATGGCCCGGGGCTGGTGCACACAGAGCTGTGCTGACCTCCTGGAATCATTTCTCTTCTTGTTTAGGTTGCTGCTTTCTGCCTTCTCTCGTGGCATTTTCTGTGGAGATACAGAAACTTAACTGACAGTGAATTGTCCTTTCCCTGTCATTTATGTGAGTTTCCACGAGATGTTTGTGATTTAGCAGGAACTGGATATTCCTGGATCCAGATATTCCACAGCAAGCTCAGTGCTATTTTCTTCTTCCTGTCTGGTGAGTCCAAGAGCAGAGGATAATCCAGACTGGCATTTCAGCTGATGCCAGCTCTTTGCTCAGGAGGGCACAGCACAGCTGAGTGCCAGAGCACCTGGAGCTGCTTTCCCTGGGACTGCCCCGTGCCTCCAGCTCCCCGACCCCAGTCGCAGGAAGATGCCGGCGTGCAGAGGCCCCTGAGCTGCTCAGCTGCTCAGGAGCCAGAGCAGCCTCCCCTGCCTGGCTCTTGCCTGCCAGGCCTTGGTGCAGCTGCAGAAGTGCTCTGGCCCCACTGCAGCAGCCCTCAGTGCTGGGCTGAACCCATGCAGTGCTGCAGTGGTGTGGGCATGACCTAACCAACACTGGGTGCAATTCAGCTGTCATTAACAGCTCCCTCCTCCTTCATTTTGATGCAGGGAATTTCTTGTATTTTAGTTTTCCTTGGAATAAAACTCCTTCAGAATTGAAATCTCAGAATACACTGGGTGCGATCAATACACAAGTGCTTATCTCTAGCCTTGGGCTTGAGAGGCACTCAGCTTGCAGCAGTACCTATCTAATGGGCTGAGGAGACTCAAGTACATATAGATATGTACTTTCCAAGAAAACAGCAGCAGAGTTTGACCTCTAAGTAATGCTGCACTTCCATGTGTCCTATGAACTGGGCATCTTCATTCTTCTTGCTCAAAGATGTGGATTCTGGAGCATGCAGAAGCAGGGAGATAGGAATGTCACTGCTGGTTCAACCATTGATATTTTGCCTTGTCTCTTCAGCCCCATCTCAGCCTGATTTACATCTTCTGTGGAACTGATGAACAGAATTGGACATTGCTGAAAGTAACTGGGTTGTTACAGTAGAAAAGCCTTTCCCTTCCTACTGGAGGTGTAAGAACTGCACCCTTTGCTTGCCTGAAGACCTTTATTTGGGCAAAGCCACTGGAAATAAATTCCAATCTGAGCTTTTGTCTAAAGGGGCCCGAAATGCCCAGTCTCTGCTGAAAGGTGGCCATGGGGCCAGCTGCTCTCATCACCCCAGGCTGCTTTTAATGGAACAGAAGCCAAAAAACATCAGGATTTTGTTTTGGTTTTTTTGAGGGTTTTATTTGTTTGTTTGTTTGTTTTGAGGTTTTCTGTGGTTCTTTGGGATGGATTCTATTTGAAGATATGTATTTCTTAGGAATCTGTGTAGCAAATAGTGACCTATATTATTATTGAATTACAAAAGCTATCTACTGACAGTGGGACTATAATGTGAGTCCTACCATGTTTCCAGATAGTTTGAGGGTAGGATAAGCATCAATGACACTTTAAAGCAATCTTTTGCTTTTAAAAGGCTTGGATGTCCATAGGATTGAAGAGGGATTTAAACCTTTAATGAAAACAGAAGGGAGTGGCAGAAGCATTTAAGCAAAATGGATCATATCATAAAGGGGAATTGAGCCAAGTGAGGATGTCAGGCCACTGAACGAGATGAAATAGTGGCATTAAATCCTTCTAGTTCTTATACTGAAAATAGAACTGACCTCTTGGTTCTGTATGTCAGAACCTGGGGTCCTGCTACTGCTACTGTATTAATTTTCTGGAATTAATAAGGGGTTTTTTCTGAGCATAGAGAGTCTTTCTTTTGAAGCCCTTCCTTGCTTGGGGGAGAAGGGCATTTATTTATGCTTATGAAGCCAGATTTTACCATGCACACTACATGAGAAATCCCACTGAAATCAATTAAAGAATATATGTCATAAGTGACCATTCAGTATGAGGAAGGATGACAAAATCTGGTCTGTAGATAAACCACAGGAGAAGAAAAGTCTGTCTTCATACTTTATGTTTAAAAATCCTTAAGAAAATACAAGGCAGATTGGTACAAACATGTTGCAGAAATGGAGGTGAGCAGAATTTTTTCCAAATACTCTGATAGCTGGGTTGTACCCCACAAGATTAAGCTGGTGATGAATACATAAATAAACTAATTAGCAGCAATTTTTGTGGGAGACTAATATCCTGCTGTATTAGCCCAAAGTACTGGGAACCAAAGAGCAAAGAGGCAGATGAAAAGATGGCAAATAAAGGCCTTTAAAGGAAAAAAGACACAAGGAAAAAGAAAATAAAAAATTCTGCCTCTGAACAGATTCCAAATGGAAAATTGACGTAGAGGATGCTGGTATTGTCTCCTCCCTTCTGTTAGAGCTGTCTTATGGCTTGAACTGAGGAAATCTAAACTTTCTAGACTGGTGTAAAAGAAAAAGCATCTTGAATTCCTTGGCCTGATGCCCTATTGAAGCATCAATTCATATGCCATATCAGAGTGGGCCTGGCTAACAAGGGCTTCTGCTGGAATCCTGAAAAGCTTCCAAGGATATCCAAGCACGGACACCTGGCAAACAGGAGCTGTCTGTTGAAAACCACAGCCAGTGTCCATCCCAAGAGCTGGACCAAGTGGAAATCCCACCTGCTCTACCTCTAGGTATGAGGAGATCAGCAGAGAGCTGTGCAAGGATGCAGCTCTGAGACAAAACTCATGTAGTGCACTCCATTGTGGTTAGTGACAGCAAAGACTGAGGAGGGAATGTGTCACTTCTCAGTGAATAGCTACAGCCAGAAGAGCATAACTGATTTATTTCTGATTAAAATTTCATAAAAATTTTTGCTAGGACTATTGTACATCTTGAAAACTTTTAAACAGAAGCACAAAGTTGTAATTAAAATTATTATATTTAAAAGAATGGTTGTTCTTTTAAGGATATTTGAATAAAACTAGAGAATGTACATGCCACGCTAAGAAGAGAATAAAGGAGAAAAGGAAGAAGAAGAAGAAGAAGAAGAAGAAGAAGAAGAAGAAGAAGAAGAAGAAGAAGAAGAAGAAGAAGAAGAAGAAGAAGAAGAAGAAGAAGAAGAAGAAGAAGACCCTTTTGTTCAAACTACAGGTGGCTAAATGTAATGAACTCCTAGTAGTGCTCAATTCTAATGAAATGCCTTTCATGTCCAAAGGATCTTTCTTCCAAGAACTTTGAACTTTTTCAAATTATCAAGGGCCTTAAATCTTTGCAGCCTTTTCTGGTGCCACTTATGCAGCCTTCTGTGCCTCCCATGCTGAAGCCACTCCTTGTTGTTCACTGATGACTCCCTCAGGTTTTACTGATCAGGCCATAGCAGAGAACAATTCTCTGGCTACATTCCTGTATGTGTCACTTGCAAATGTCAGGCTGCTTGTGGCCCCTGTAGCTGCACTGACAGATGACCAGCACAAGGAAGGTGGTTCTCAATGGAAAAGTGAGTTCTCCCCTTTGCTTGGGAAGTGATGGGGAGGAGAGCGAGGAGGAGGCGTAAATTTCCAATTTACTGAATTGACAGATGTAGTCATTTGTAGTATGTCAGCTTTTCTGAGATGTCTTTCTACAAATTCATAAAAAATAGACTGCAGCAATTTTGTGCATGATTGATGATGTTGCATACTTCATCCAGTGTTAAACTCTACAACTTCATGTGCTGAGCAGTTTTTCCATATCACTTTTTGTAGGACAGATAAACATTATCTTGAAGTCTGCTTTGTGTGTTTTACTGGCATTATTAATATGTTTTGTGTCCAGTTCAGTCCCATTAAAGTCATATCTTCAAGCACATTCACTGCTGAATATCTCATCAGGGAGAGATGTATATTTATAATCCCTGTTAACAGCTTGCCAGTCATACAGTCTCATGCTTTTCCTCCTTCAGAACAACTTAATTTTTCAGTTTATCAGTAGCTGTGACGGTAGAAGCAGTGGGTGCTCTATTCTGAACTGCTTGCCTTTATATTATTACTCCTTAATATGTTATATGGTAGTTCCATCTTTCTATCTCCTTTCCTTTGCTTATAGCATCACTGAAAATCTACAGCCTCCTGTATAACCTCTATTACCTTTAGTACAAGTCTGGGAAAAATGTGAATGATATTTTTTGAAGGCCCATTCTGTCCTCTTCAGGAGCACATGCATGTAAACTTGTTATTCATACAGAAAACTAAAAAAGATTTAAAATATCTTTTAAATCTACATAGCTGGGTCAAAAGAATTGATACTTTTTTATTTCATTAGATATTTGTGTGATAGTCACATTGCTTTATCATCCTACTCCTTTATCACTTCTATTAATAATCGTGTTTATTTTCTATCAAATTGTTCCTGGAACATGCATCCCTGGAGCCATAAATTGTGCTGAAATATGTTGAGATTGTGTACTTGTTTATGCAATTTCACTAAAGCCAAATTGGATAACAATGGCTGAAAGTGACAAGGCTTTAATTCCATTGAATACTTTATCAAAACCACAAAATAATAGATAGTAATTAAATGTTGCGAGCAACTGGTTAATGCCTTGTGAGGCTGCACATGTAGTCTGCTCTCTTGCTGCTGTTTTCAAACAAAGGGCAGTGACAGTCACTCCATGCTTCATTGACTTGTGTGAAAAAACCAGAACTTGTACAGCCAGGCCACTGCATGGTCATTTCACTGCTGACATCTCGACACAAACTCCTTTTGGGGTCTAACAGAGATTGGTTCAGCAGCACAGTAATGACCTCATTTAGTGCCAGGGAAATCATAAAGCATTAATGCTATAAAGAATCAAATTTTGCTCATTATTATGTTAGAAAAACATTTTTAATAATACTTTATGCCTGTTTATAGGAATTCTTAAGAGCAAGCTGAGATACTAAATGGTGGGTGGGTCAGCCATGCTCTTTTCAGTCTGTTTGGAAGAAAAGACAGGGACTCCCAAATTCCACTTTCCTGAGCACAAGGGACCAGTGAGGCAGTGCACACAGCTTCCCCTCACAGGCCTGTTCATACACAGCTCGAGCATTCCTGTCTGCCCAAGTCACTGCTAACAGCTTCAGCCTTACATCATTTCAGAGACCTGGCCAAGACACCTAGAGCTGAGCAGCATTGTCTTGTACCCGTGCACAGCTCAACACTGCTGCAGGAAAGGTGACTCATCCAAGTTACTGTAGGTGAAGTTCTCCTCCAGTTCCATAATTGTTTTAATATCCTCTAAAGCACTGTGACAGGTGAGATGAGTCTAATGCCAGGGATCTTAGCTGCAAGTGTGAGGGGCAGCTGTGTACTCACATCCCCTCAGGAGATGTTAGAGCTGCTATTGCTGCCTCTGGCTGTACTTAACATCTGATGCCAGCTGGCACCAGGGAATTGGTGATCAGGATCAGTTTCTTCAGCTCTTCAGGAAAACACCATATTATTTTATGCACAGTGGCTCTTCCCTCAATGTTTCTGGGTTGATTCCCTCTTAAAAGGCACTAGAATATGTTGCTACTTCTGTGGAAAATACTTTCTGGAGATTAACAGTGTCATGTCATTTTACTAATGAAACAAAGGCATTTCCAGCTCTCCTCTGTAGTACAACACTAGGAAATCTCAGAATCCTGGCTACTGGCATACTAAACTTTACCTGGCTTCCTGATACCCAACCAGGCTTTGTGTTTTAAAGTACACACATGCATGTGATATTCAGAGGTTTGAAGTTAGGTGCCCAGATACCCAAGAGTGAGTTGCATCATTAAAGATGCTTTTTATGACAGAATGCAAATGTGGCTTGGTGTGTAAGGAGGACAGGAGCTGACTTTTCTCACTGGTCCCCAGTCACAGGAACAGAGATGATGAACACAAATTGAAATTCTGGAAATTCCATATGAATGTCAGAACCTTTTACACTGTGAGTTGGTTTAACCCTGGAACAGGTTACCCAGGGAGGCTGTGCTGTCTCCATCCTTTGAGATTCTCAAAACCTGACTAGACACAGCCCAGGGCAACCTGTCCAAGCTGACTCTGCCCTGAACAAAGGGTAGGAGTAGACATCTCCAGAGGTTCCTTCCTACCTCAACTATTCTGTGATTCCTCAGAGACCAAATATTTGGTGCATATTATGAAATGGTGAGGAAATATTAAATATTGGTGTGGGAAGAGGACAGAAGACAGACTCTGCAAAAGGTATAACAAAGGCAATTTGTACACTTATTATCACAGCTGGTGTATGTTTGCTCCCGGAGAAAATGTAGAGCTTACAATCACCTCTGAGAGGAAGGCCAGGATGTAAGGTAATACTCAAGTCAGTGCTTAATTAACCAAGGAAAAATATCAATAGAGGTGCATGTGAATGTCACAGATAATATGGAAATACAGTTTCTAATTTAATGCAGTAAAGTCTCTAGGCATGCCCACTCCATATAAATGAGATCTAGGCCAATATTAAATAGAAAGGGTGATAAAGTAGGGAAAGAAAATCTAATCTGGAACAGCTTGCTGCAGTATTATCAGAGATGTACTGATAGGGGTCATCTCTGTTTCTGAACAACTGTACTTTCATAAATATTGTTTTTAATGAGTTATTTTGTCATTCAGACTTCTGTTTGTAAGTCAGTGTTCCACTTTGGTTCAAACAAATCCATGAATGTACCATTGTTTCTAACCTGAAGCCATTGGATTGGTAACACAAGCTATCTTGTAGAAGAGGAGCATCTCTCAGAGCTGTAGCAAGGCTGCCCTGCCACACCCAGGAGGGAGGGTGCCCACAGCCCACCTGGGGCCTGCATGCCTGAACCAAAACAATTCCTCCCCTTTCCACTGCAAATCCTGTCCCTCCATTGCCGAGAGTGGTGCTGGCACACGGATCTGGTGATGCACATGCACTTTGTTATGTGAACATGTGGAAGTAATGTACCTGGAAGCAAAGAAAGGTGTTTGCTCTGCTCTGATACTGGGAAATGCAGAGTGGCAGAGAGCTGACGTGGTCACTGGTAAGAGAACTTGCTCCCTGTTGAACCATTCAAACCCAGGTAAATCTTGATGTGTGCAATGAGAGCCATGTGATCTTGGATTGAAATAACTCCAGTAAATTGGGCACTTTTACTGGTGTTTCTGTAACAGGCCCTTAGTGGAGGTCAGATATGCTTCAGTGGCATGACTTTACACTGAATTTCTGAGATGTCAACATTGCAATCTGAAAGGAAATGGCTCTAAAGTAATACCCAGGATGTTATGTTTTCCTTTTCAATTGCTGTCTGAGTAATCCATCCTGCTTTAGTTGTGTCCTTATTTTCCTGCTCTTGAGCTCTAAGCTTTGCATAGCAGCCACAATGCTTTCAGCACTGCATATCAAATGGGTTGTGTAGTCCATAGCAGCAGCGTCTCTTTCAGTTCTTGATCTAAGCCTCCTTATTCACCCAACTTCATCCTTCACTGTGACTTCTGGGGACTTTTTTGACAACCAAATAGTAAATCTTCCTTGATTTGATAAATCTCTCTGTAAACATGTGTTGTGTTCATGAATGCTACTGGGTAGCTCTGGAAACTGTACATCTTTTCCTTATAAATCAAAGGCAGTGTGGGCAGGGATGGTGGATATTCTTCACAACCTCATGCACAGTGATCCAGTCTTCCAAAAATAATGTTAATGCCAGGTGGGAGCCAAACAGTTTCTATAGTTTGGGTGCTATTCTTGTATCAGTGGGAACATCCAATCTTGCCATACAAGTTATTATAAAATTATTGTTGTTATATAAAACACTTGTTATTATAAAACACTTTGTAAATTAACAGTTCTACTTAAAACTAAACCCACTGGTGGTAGTAATGATAATGGTCTAGGAAAAAGCCATCAGGCAGGAATTCCCAGAAGTATTGTTTCTCTGAAGTCTGTGGGTAACATGGGTTCCACTCTTCCCCCAAATGCCTGCTGCTGACCACTGATGAAAGGAGGATATTGTGTGCAGATTCTTGCTTGGCCCAGTGCAGGAGACATGTCCTTAAATCAGCTGCTTACTCAGGGTAACTGGCTGTTTCAAAAGATCTAAATTAATTTGATCCAGCAATTTAATTTTTAAATGCTCTGTGTTCCATGACTGTAACACAAATTCTCTGAAATTCTCTGGTTGTGTTAATGATGACTATATTCAGTCAGGTCAAAACAGTAAAAAGAGTAGCAAAAGGAATACCCATGCAGAGTGGAGGGTGGGTGAGAAAAAAAATCAATATTTTGCAGCAAGAGAACACCAATATTATTGAGGAAAAGTGATTTTTCAGACCTGCTAGTAAGAAATACAATATGTGAAAAATGAGGAAATACAGAGATGACTGAATCCACATGATTAGGAGAATGAGTAAGTATCACTGAGTGCCTCTGTCTTTCACACCATGTAATTGATTTTTAACTAATTCTATACCCAGAGAAACTAATCCTTGTGTGAAAAAAAAAAAAAAAATTGGATCTAAACCAATAAGTCACCAAATACTGTCCCAGGGAAGCCTATGCAGTAGTATGGGTACAGATGTGTTGGTCTGCACCGAGTTTTGAGTATGGGTCTGGCTGTGCACTGCCTGCCCTGGAATCACTGCAGTGTTGTGGCAGCTCAGTCAGGACAGATCACACACCCTGGGAGGAGCATGAGCAGCAGGTAGGGATGCCCAGACCTGGGTGTTGCTCTTTGTGCTGCAGTTCTTCAAGGTTCTTTTTCTCAGACTGCCCTTGTCTGCAGATGTGACCAAGTTCCTCCTGGCCATGACGGGCTCTGTGCCCACTCCCAGGTCCTGCTTGCCTTCGCTGTCCAGGCAGAGCAGACAGAGGAGCTTTTGGCTCAGTGCTGTTCTCTGAACACCCACTCCTCTGCTCTCTCTGTAGAAACAACACCAGCCTGTACAATCAGTGCCCTGCTGTGTGCTCCCTTTTTGTGCTTCACGCCAGCTGCCAGGCAGGAATATCGCATCACTGCACGGGAACGTTTCCATTCATGTAAGTGTGATTTCCTGGTGCTCCAGATCCCTTTATCTTGAGCTTATATGCACAACTGCCTGTATCTGTGCACTGCAGAAGGATGCATCCAGAATTCATTTTCTTTCTCACATAACATGAAAGGTATTTCTGAAAGAGTAGCTAGTGAAGTGATGAGAATCCTCCAGGCTTTGAAGTCGAAGCTTTGCTGGTGTGATTAGTTTAAATGGATCATTTGCCATTTAGGGAAGTGGTATTGATGGGTTTGGGTTTCTTTACCCCCCCTCTTCTGTTTTGAAATTTGATATCACCCAACAAGGGCTATTTGGAGCAAGCTCAAAGCTGCTGTTGTGTTTCCCAACAAGAACCCTCCAATATATGTGCAAAGAGGAAATTATCTGTCATTTCTGAACAGTTCTTTTGGTTGCCAATGTGCTACTTTGCAATGAAAATGTTTGAGAAGATGGTGGTGGATGTGTGATACAAACTCTCCACAAGCATAGGGCACTTCTCAAAATACTTGTTTCTGGCTCAAAGAGTTGGATAAGAGCAGATCCCAGTTCTCTGTGCCCCCAGCTGGGCCTTTTCTGCAACAGTTACTCAGTTCCTCAGATAATCTCCCACAACGAGGATTTGTCTTGGTGTTTGTTGCCTCTGTCTCATCTTCCCCTCATTAAAATGAGCTCTCAGCTAGCATAACCAAGACACATCTGCCATTTATGCAGTCCAGACTTCCCTGTGGCTGGATATTAAGAGGGACTGTAGGATGAAAAATTCACTTATGCTGAAGAACAATTTGATTTACCAACATGCAAAAAAATCAATCGTAAAACTCATCATAAGAAACCCCTTACATCACTCAAACCCTCTTTTACTCAACTACTCTGTGTCTGCTGTCAGCCCTGGCTGGAGTGTCACTTCTGTGTGTTTGACTTTTCCCATGGAAAGCCATCTGCAGGCTGAGAGTCCAACATCCACATTCATTGGGTCCAGAAAGGCTCCAGAGCATCACTGCTGAAACTCCTGCCTCTGCATGCAGAGAGCATGGTCTGCTCTAGCTGAGCAGCATTTCATTGCAACCATGGGATACTTTAAGTCACACTGGGCACTCATCCTCCTCTTCTTAGAGCCCAACAGTGGCAAAAGCAGCTGCCTGAATGAGAGTCTGAGGAGTAACAGCTGGGCTATGGTTTCTGCTAATAAAGAATACAGACTCTGCATACATCCATTTCGAAAACCTGTGACAAAGGAGTGTTAAAATGACAAAGTTAAGGTCACAAAAGTTGAGCTTTCTTATGTTTCCTGTACAGCATTAATTCAGCTATTTTATACACTTGAATGTTGTTAATCTGAAATTATGGTTTTCCACATTATATTTTTTTGCTTGGGATGTTTGCTTCACTTAAGAGCTGGCATAATGAAATGTGCTCCAGAAAGAAATCAAGAGTCTGTAGGGAATGAATACAAAGATTTTCCTGCTCAGAAAGTGAAAGGCACACAACCAGTGATGCAAGGAGCTGCAGAAGGCAAAATGATGGGTTTGTGATGGCTTTTTCTTGTGGCAAGTGAATAGCAGAGAAATGGGTTTTATCTCTAAATGCACCAGAGATCTCTTGATTCTCAGCATCCTACTCACATCAAATGAAACTTTTCAAGGCTGTTTTCTGCTTGTGGTTTTTCTGGTTTTGTGCTATACAGCTAAGATCCCAGGGTTGTAAACTGTGTAATTGTTGAGCAATCATAGTTCCAGCTGAGGCCACTGCGATCTTAATCTTGAATATATGAAGTACTGTATAATAGTCTGAAAATTCAGGTTTTAAACAGCTTGTGTTAAGTACCCAAGTTTAGCTGATACTTCTTACTCAGTTCATGTTCCGTAAAAATGGCAAAAACTGTAACCTTAACACTCCTGAAAGTTTATAAAAACGAATGCATTGATGTCTGAAGCATTCACACTGTTCTGATAAGCACCCCAGAAAAGCCTATGAAGAAATGAATAATTCTGTTTTCAAAGCAGAATCTGAATAGCGTGCAATAAATAATGCCTGGTGAGAGTGAATAATGAAAGGAAAATAAACTATTGAAAGCTACACATTAGTTGAACATTGTTCATTCTGCACACTGAATGAGGCAAGGGCCTTATGGAAACCAGCATATGTGACAGTGTCATTTACAGTGCTATCGTGGTGCCTGTGCACCAAGCACATGAATTACTGTTTCACAGGCAACCACACCATTTTGTGTGCTTGATTAGCAGCCTTTATAATGTAAGCATAGCACAGTTTTTGTGTGCAGTAAATAAGTTCCATGGTTTTTAACTCATTTGAAGTCCCTATTTCAAGATCTGAAGACTCTGAAGCCTTTTGAGTTAAATGGTTCTAGGGTTATTCTGTTCTTTTATGTAGGGGAACAATTCATTCTCCCTGCTTTAGCTCTCTGAAATATGTGGACTATTTTGTTTGAAACTCAGAAAGAAAATAAAGAGTGAGCCTGGTGCAGGTATTTCACATGATTAATTTTATTTATATTGTGAGAACAGAATTCCATAATGGAAATTGGTGGGCAGGGTTGGTAACTTCAGTGTTTCCTGTTGTACCACTGTTATTTAGGAACATGGTGGTGGCTCATGCACCAACAGTGACTGGAGATGCCAGACTGCTCAGAGCCACCAGCCTCATTGATATGTGTGTTCCATGCTGCTGTTACTCACAGAAGGAAAAATGTTTAATTATCCCCCTTCAAGGCTAGAGGAGCAGTCTGCTTGGCCTCCAGGTGCTGAGGAGGAATTCCCTGGTTTCATAAGTGGGTTTGGTGAAGAAATACTGGACAATACCAATAGGATTTGATGGAGACTCCACATGTGAGACATCAATGCTGTGTTTTGAGATCTGGGCAGGATGGGAGTGAATCATGAGAGGTGTTCAGGTTNGTGAGACATCAATGCTGTGTTTTGATGCAGGATGGGAGGGAATCATGAGAGGTGTTCAGGTGGCTCACAGTCATTGTGAGGATGGATTTACATTAAGTTTGCTGCTGCCTAGATATTAGTGCTGAGGACACAGAAAGGTGCCAGAAGATGATGGCCAATCTAATTTTCCACTTGGTAGGAGACAGAGAATTTGGGATTTGACAAAATACAGGAACAGCTTCAGGGTCATTAAGCAATAAGCTCCTATTGCCCACAGTAATAGCTAAAGAAAGGCTACCATTCCACTTAAATTTTGCTTTTCGGCCTTTTTTAGGGGTAATCGTTACTTTTTATCCACTGACAAGTTCCCATTCTACTGAGCAGGAATCAGTCAAATTAGACTGGCTTATTTCACAATAAATTCTTAAGTTCATCTTTTACATCTGAATCCTTGTGAACTTGGTTAAAAAAAACCAGCCCAAACCACTCTGTTGTACTATGTCAATTGTTTACTCTTCCATTTAATCATAGGAACAGTGTCCTGCCCTTTCAGCTTCCTTTGGAGATGGATGAAATCCCAGAGATGTCTAGAGCAAATCAGAGGGCTTTAATTTACCATGAAACAATGGCAATTTAAAAATTTTATAAGGGTGCCAATCATGCTGGTTTAATTTTTGATAAGGGATGATACTACATTTCTGCATTTTTAATAAGGAGACTGACAAAAGACTCACTTAAGATACCTAGAAAGACAAACTTCTACAGCAGGACTGTAACTCATTCAAATGTTAATGGTAAAGATACCAGGACAGTCTGTCTTAAAAAAAATCATTAAAGACTCACTAGAGTTGCTGCATAAAAGTCAGACGATTACTTTTGATTTGCAGACTCCTTACACAACACTTTCAGGTTCTTAAGATTGATTTGGAAATAATTTTCATATTTTGAAATGCTGATGTAATAAAATCCAGGAAAATACCAGCCCTCACTACAGGTAAAAGCAGAAAGAACTTAACTTTACTGACTTTCTGTTTGTTCAGGGAATTAGTCTTTGAATTTATATTACCAGATTTTTTAATGTGTTTCAGAAAGATAAGTAACCTTAGACTACTAAACTCTTAAGAATATGTACAAGAGAAGATTGATGCCATTGGTTCAAATTTCATTTGCAAGTCTAAGTTATGTGTTAGGACCAGCAGATCATAACATAGGCATATAAGACACAGTAATATTTGATTTTTTAAAAATTTGGACTATCTAGTTTTTCAGATTATCCTCTTTAAGAAGACCTATGTTTATCCATAAAACATTTATATTGTGAGGACCACTACAAGAAATATGATAGTCACTTTCTCTGAAGGTTAGGTTTGTGCTAAGGTTAGGTTAGCATTTTGGCTGTGTTGGGGGGAGTTGAATTGTGCAATGAGCTCTATCACCATCCGTGCATCAGATCTGCTGGACGGGCTGAGTGGGAAGAAGCTCAGTTCAGTTGATGGGGAATAGGGCTTCTCATAGGGTTTTGTGCAGTGCCCTGTTATTTGTACACTCTGTTGTTGCCAGGCAGTGCCATGGCCCATGAGCCACCTCTGTCACCTCTGCAGTGGATCACAGAGCCACCAACCATCTGCATCCTGCATGTGTGGCACAGATGGGGACAGAGGGGTCACAGGGCAGGGCTCCCTGAGGACCCTGCCCACCTTGATGTGGGAGTGTGCAACAGGAGATTCCTGCAGCGCCCTCAGCTTCTGGGTAACAGCTACAAGGTTGTTGATTGTCTTTCATGGGACTGTTCAGGCCTGCCTCATTTTTCTTCCCTCTCTCCTGCATAAATTTTCCTGGCCTGGCAAATTTTTGAGAGGCCAATAATGCTGTCAGACCCTAGATGAACATGAATAATAGCCTGTTTGCACAGCTGATAACTGAGCTGTAAAAACGAATCTGCTCCCAGATGAAACTTGACATGCAAAATTTAAGCTTGGGGAACAATTCTTTGTACGTATCCTGAAAAAAATAATTACTTGGACTGCTTAATTTTTATTCATCCCTAAAATAAAAAACCCTACATGGGGGTCAGCAGAGAAAGTGCCTGTGTTTTGACATAGAACTTGGAATTAGCTTTAAACATAAAATACAGCAAATGTTTAATCTGCAATAAAGTTGAATCTGCTCATTTTGCAGAAGAACAATGGCTGAGGGTCGAAGCCTTGGGTTCTGCAGTTGCCAGATGGGATCATTTCCAAAAGGGAATTTGGATGGTAATCAGTGTCCGCTGGGATCCATGCCCACCGCTCCAAGCCCGCGTGCCACAAAGGAGAGATTAGGGGCAGAATGAGAATGTGCAAGGCTGGCACGAATCAAAGGGACTCCCTGTAAAACCTAATACATCTGTGCTCTAAAAAATGTATAGAGAAACTGACAGTCAGGAAAATGCAGTTTTGATTGTGCTTTGATGGCTGGGAAGCTAAAATTGTGTGGGTGGGTGGCTAAGTGTAACTCCATGTCCATGCCAGCTTTATTTGACTGGGAGAGCCGGAGTCAGGCCAATTTTCATTGTCCTTTCAAGACTTTCAGAGCAGCAGGATAAATAAAGGAATGAAATGGGGAAATGAATTTATAGACTTCGGGTGTCAAATGATTAATAAAAGGCCCAAACCTTGGTGTTTTGTTCTATTGATTTTGTTTTGGCAAGGCAAAGATAAGATTGTGAACCTGTACAAAGGGAAGTGGTCTTTACTTCCTTCTGTGCCTTTGTGGTGGCTGGGTAATTTGCTGAATAGAAGTTTCACTTCTGGACTGAAAGCAGGTGTTACTCTACACTGAATTATGAGATACAAAACACTATGCCACATTTTTGGGGCCCGCATGGTTGGTTAGTATTAAATTAAAACAGATCCCAAACATTTGGGTGGGAATATCTCAATTTCTCCAGTGCTTGCTTTGTAATGGTAAGAGAAAGGATCTTGTTCCCAAATCAACTTTCAGGTAAACTACACCAACTTCTCATGGTGTTTGGAAGCTCCTGTTAGTCCTTGAGGCCTGCAGCCTTAGCAGGTGAGTGTGCCTGTGATTTGAGTCCTAGCCCTCTAAATCAGTTTCCTTAACCCAATCTGGCCACAGAATTTATAATTTCCAGGGGAAAGGAACTTGCAGCTGTGCAGGGCTGTGACATTGGCTGCAGCCCTTCAGAGCTCTCCTCCAGTGCTTTGTGTTGGCCTCGTGTGGCTCTCCTGGGCATTGTGGGCTCCTGTGCAAGTACCAAAACCAGCCTTTCATGACCAGTGGGCAACAAGTATCCAGCAATCCTCCTACTGTCACAGCTTGTATTGCAACAGAGAAGTTACTTCAAAAAAATAGGAGTTCTGAGACTAGTTTGGACATGTTTAAGCTTTTTAAAGTGGAAAGGAAAGGTAGAAGAGGTCTTTTGGAGACAATAGATTAGCTCGGCTGGTCAGAGCAGGGTGCTGATAATGCCAAGGTCATGGGGTCGATCTTTGGATGGGCCATTCACTTCAGAGCTGGACTCAATGATCCTTGTGGGTCCCTCCCAGCTCAGGATATTCTGTGATATGAGCAGGAGTCTCACGAGGAAAAACCACAGTGCTTTGAAGTGCTGTGGCAAGTGCTTGTGGAAGTTCAAACTGCGAGTCTGACAGGAGCTGAGCAGACACACCAATGCATCACTACTGGGCTTCACCACGGCCACAGGAGAAGGCAGGGCTGGAGCCCAAGATGGCAGCAAATCTAGGACCAGCTGCATTGGTAGGTTAGCTTAGATTACAAGCATGTATATCCTTGTAGCCTTTCTGTCTTGATCCATCTGGTTAGAGCTTAACATCTGTGGATCTGAGAGAAACCTTTGCCTTTGGTGAAAGAATTGGGGATGGGGCAACATTTTGAAGGGTGTACTGGAAAGGGCAAGAGGAGAGCTGTTTTATGCTTCTAGAAATTCATCTCTAGGACATGTTATTCAGAAGTGCATCTATCACTAGATGCTTTATGTGATATGACAAAATGCCACAGGGACTGATCCATCAACTGCTGTTGTTTCAACTTGGTGTAACAGGCAGGGAATCTGAAAAGACATGTTTTCTGAAACTTTGTTGAAAAGAGCTGTGGCTCTGGGAGTGCTGGAGTTAGGTCTGTAACTCACACACACATGGATTCCACACATGGCCTGAGCTCTGTCCTGACATTTGTGAGAAAAGGTTTCTCAGCTTCCATGAAACAAGTTTTTCACAACTCCGTTACACTGATGACTCTTCTCAAACATATGGGACTAAGGCTGCATTGCATGATTCCAGTGTCTCTGGTGAAGCTATACATAGAGACTGCCAGAAGAATATTAGCATTGACTAAGCAAATCACCATGGAAAGTGAGGACATATTTGAAACCGGGCCCACATTTGCAAGATGATAATTGGATTATTTCTCTATCCTGAAAATAGATCTTCTGGTGTTTCCCTTTTCTTCCCCTTCTCCCTTCCTCTTTTTGGGGGGATTTTAAAAGCTAATTTGATTTTTATCCACTCTGGAAAACAAATAATTTCCCTCTAATCAAGCTCATATCTTTTGGTAAAGCTCAAATCTCCATTCATTCTCTCATCATTCAAAAATTGAAAGTGATGAGATGGCAATATTTAATGGGATAGCTTAAAAAGATTATTAAATACACGCTAGTGAATTGAAAGAGAAAGCAAAAAAAAAACCCATTCCAAATCCAACCTTGAAAAATTTGCTTTTAATGAGTTTTCACTTTAAAAAGGGAAACAAATATTGGGTTCATATTCCTTCATAAAGAAAGACATCCTTGTCAAGCAGCTAAGAGAATTCACAAATTGGATGACAGACTGTGCCTGCTGCTTTAGCACGAAGGCAATAGATCCAGCACGAGCTTGAAAGCAAGATGGGTTTTAAAATGTTCTGCTGTCATACAGAATCCATACCAAAATAATGAGAAACATTCCACACAGACATCATCCTAAATTCCCATTTGAGTACTATTTTCTCATTGATGTTGTAATTAATGCTAAAATAATTTATCTCTGAGCCTTCAAGATGCTTAGAGCTTTCCAGAGGGCTGCTGGGAGCTGAGGGAATTTGGCACCTCGCAGAACCAGACTTTGTCTCCTCTTCTGCCATCCACGCACAAAACACCACTTTGCAGCACTGGAGCCTGAAAGTATAAGGTGTGGGAGAAAAAGAGAGCAAGCATCTAGCTAGCAGGATTATTTTAACAGGAAAAAAAATTTAATCCAGTCTTGGTGCTGCTCCTAGTTTTTCCCTGTTTGTGCCTAAGCCCTCTGGGAGCCACAGAGCAAATAGCAGCCTGTGGTACTAATCTGCTGTTTACAGCACTGGTATATGGTCACTGTAGAGCTACACGAGACACTGTCAACTTCAGTTTTGCTCCAATTCATGATTCCTTTGTTAGTAGTAATAGGATGAACAGTTTGAAGTGAGACCTCTTGAAAAAATCCCACTGTACTTGTTACAAACTGTGGCCTCAAGTCTGCATTTTGTCAGCTTTCACAGTGATTAGTCACTGTACAACAGCAAAGAGCAGAGCAGTCTATAGCAGTGCTCCTCTGGCATGCAAAAGATCTTGCCAGACACCTAATCCTCACTTTTTTTTTTTTTTTTTTTTTTTTTTTCTCTTTTTCTCCTTTTTTTTTTTTTTTTATCTCCTTGCTACCTTCGTTCTTATACTTACTAAAATTAATGGGAAAGGTCCCTATAGAGGTGGTAGGTTTGGTTGCACTCAGAGATCCATTGTCTAGGGATACTGCTGTGGCAGGGTGTTTAACCTTGGGATGGGAAGGAAGGACAGTTCTGTGTTAACTCCTCTCTAGCTGAATAAAAACTTTACCAATGGACTTCAAAGCATCTCTTACCTTCCCCCTACTCCCTTGAAAGAATTGCTATAGAGAGGCAGGAACAAGAGCATGAAGTGGAAGGAGATGGATTTGATGCCATACTGGAAAAGCAGTGTGGTGGGGCAGGGCTCTCCAGGCAGCTGTGTTCCCAGGGAGCTCTTCCCAGCTGCTTTTACATGGCCAGGTAGCACTGCAGGCTGCTGGGTGATGCTGCAGTTGGTTTGCTGAGGAAAACCAGGAGCTGAAACTTAAAGTGGACTAACCTGGGTTGCAGGGTTGCAGTTATATGTAAAATTTAAGGGAGTGGTTGAAATTCGGAATTGCTCTGAAGACAAGAATCCATGAGTGTGAGGTAGGGACCATTATCTGTTTGTGTGTGGTTATTTACATGGCCACATTTCAGTGGAAGTTTTGGTCACTAAATGCTGCAGTCTCATACCTGGACAAGAAGTGCCCCTGAGATTTTATTTGGCCAGCAATGTGGCAGTGCTACATCATACTGCTACATATGCTTGAATAAAGGAGCAGTGGGTTTTAGGACTAAGAATAATTATGGCTGTGAAGGTGAGAGATTCTGGCTTGCAGGAAAGACAATTATTGGATGATAAACTGATGGGGTTTGTAGTTTGATTTAAATCTGATTGTGTCCTCCTTTCTTTACTAGGCCACGAGCTAACTAAAAATAAGGATATCATTAGAAGACCTGGAGCATGCTAAGGTGCTTAAACTGACCTTTTAGACATGAAACAAGCAAAAGAAAAGTCATGATGGCTGTGAAAGGTTCCTAAAATGTGAAAAGGGAAGGTGCATCCAACAGGCAAAGCAATACAGAGCATGGATTTAAGTAAGAAATATGAAAAGTCAACCAGCAAACAGCTGACTTAGGGGATTGTAGTTTTCTGTAAAGAAGTTGAAGTTAAAAGAGAATAAAATTAAGCCAAGAAACAAAGGAGATTATAGAAGACATTGAACAAAGCATTTTTAAACAATGAAAGTTCCAAAAATAAAAGCATAGAAAAAGGAGATCAAAGAGACACCATTTAGTCAGATACAAATAAAAATATGAATTGGGGGGGGAAAAAAAGAAAAAAAAAAAAAGAAAAAAAAACAAACTAAAGAATTAAGAGCCCTAACTTGCTTTCACACAAGCAAAAAGGGATTTGTGCACATGAAAAGTAATATCACCTGTCATGAAAGTGCCCTTGCAGAGAGACAGATGAGAATGGCCACAGGGCTGGAGGGTAAAACGTTAATGACCATTGATGCTACAGTGAATGTGGCTAAATGCATGAGTTAAGGAAAATTCCTACAGCCACCTGGACAGGAGTGGAAGGATTTAAGGAAATTAGATTGGGAAAATTGAAAATCAGTCTAGGGAAACTATGAAAAGAGGAAAAGTAGAAGAAACTTTTCTGTGCAGTTTAAAATGGGCAGATTTTGAAGAAATTCACCAAAAGCAAAAGACTAAAGCATCTTAACAGATAAATACAGTAAGTAAAACATTTTAAAGCAGATTATTAAACAACGTACAAACAAAAGTAGGTTTGTGAATCCCAGCAGTAGGAAGGAAGGTTGTGAAAACTGTTGGTTATTTTGAACACAGCAGGCAAAAAACAGGAGCTGTGTAAGAATCTGAAGGACAAGTCTTGATCAGAAATGAACCTGTATTTATGCTCTGCTGGGCTTGTGGTTTGTTTTGTGCCTCAGTAGAAGCAGCAGAAAATAAATTTTAGTTTTAAATGTAATATACAATACTACATATAGCTGAAAACTCAAAGTAGTTTTGGCAAGAAAATTTTACTTTAAAATGTAAATAGTATTGTGGGCACTAACACATCAGTTGGCAGTTTCAGGGATGTGGTCGCTAGTGCATTGGTTCAGCTAACTTCAGTTAAAAGGTTTAATTTAAATATCTTTTTGCAAAACATATTACATTAGCATATCTAAAAGCCGTGAGGGGATTGAGGGATTGTCTAGTTGAAAGACAAGACTGAAAAAGTCAGCCAATGGACAGGGGATATTTTCTAAGGTTATTATACAAATAGAGGAGAACATGTTTTGAAATATCCATTTGAAAGAAGAAAGAAATATATTGTAGAAAGACATTAAATTGTTTTGGAGAAAAGGGAGATGAGGGGACAGTAGCACAAATATCTCAGCAAGGTCCCTACGGCTTGAAGAGTTTGCCAATTTTCCTGTTGTTTCTCTTCCCTCACAGTCTGTCACTATACTTTTTTTTACATTTAGCAAAGATTTTATTGATAAATTAATCAAGCACTTGTCATTCTTCCATTCCTGCGAGCTCTCTACACCGGAGGCTGCTCTCCAGTAGTGGTCACAGGGTAGGGGAGGGGCTCAGCTTCTTGACATTCCCGACTGTGAGTGTGAGTAAAAAAGCAGGGACTGTGCTCTGGCTTGGCACCATCACACTCAGGCTCCCAGGGCTAAATTAGGTGATCTGGTGCCTTTCTCTAAGTCAGGGTGGATGGCATTGGGTCACCTCATCTTGCACAGCAACTCTGTGGCCTCTTGGCTGCCATTTGGACACTGAAATGCTCCTGGGCATTGCACACATGCTGCACACCAGGTGGGAATGCCTGGAGCACATTGCTCGAGATGGACTCCTGGTCTGAACCTGTGTACTGGTGTTCTGCAAAACAAGGAAAAGTGTACATACAGTGGGCAAAAGCTGGGAACACCACAGGAACTTCCACTAAAATAAGTTTGGTGCATCACTTTTCACATGCTTCTGAATGATTCAATTCCCACTCTGTGATTGGGAGGGTGCATATCTGCACACCTGGGGGAGTAAAGAACCTGGGGTATGAATACAAGCCAGCAGAAAATCCAGGGTGCAGGGGGTCAGTTATTCATCCTGACACTGAAGATACTTCTCTGATGTATAAGCTGCAGTTAGCATGAGAAATATATACCAATCATTGAAAAAATGTAAACATGGAAACAAGGCCTAGGTTCTGTGCAAAGAAAAAAATAGAGCTATAAAAATAATTTGTAAAATAGATGAAAGGAATGGTATGGATGACAACAGAGAGCTGACTGATGGAGCTCTTTAGAAATAACATTTCACTGTTTTGATGTACCCCCTTACTGTTAGTGGGTGTCTGTGATTTGTTGTTTAATGTGCTGTGGTGTGTGACCGACTAGAAGCAATAAACCACAAAGGCAAATTAAAAGGTAAATTAACAGTCTTAACTACTGGAACATGATAAAAAAAGAAAAAATTCATTTCTATCTATATTTCATTTCTCTTTCATATCAAATGGTTTCCTTTGCCCAATCTATTTCTCCCATAGCACCTCCAGTTTCCTTCTTGCCTCTGCAATTCCTCAGAGACACATATGTCCACAAGATGGTACTAGGCTATCAGTAGCCTCTACAATGGCTGGCCAGTGAAGGCTCTTGAAATTGCTGCTGCTCAGGTGTCACCAGAGAAGTTCACTCAAAAAAATCTCATTAGTGTTGTTCCCTATGAGAGGCATTCAGGCCAAAACACCTGTTTGGGTTTTTTTTTAATGAAACAAAATTCCAGCAGGAATTAGAGCAGATCATTGCTGTGAGTGATGCTCTGCACACTCACACCTGTTTTGGACCAGATAGTTTCCTTATTGCCTTTGGAGCCACTTCCAATTTAAACTAATGAACTAACTTACAAAAGAGAAGAATAAGGCCGTGAATTACAGTAGCTTTATTAATCTGTGTTTTGACACATTTAAAAAAGAGAAATTTGACCTAATGTATTATAAATACCTCATTTGCTTTAAGCAATTATTGTAATCTATCACATTGATGCAGCCAACACAAATATGCGCTACATTTCTCATGCTAAAAATTGTTCAAACAGGCTTGAATAAATTGTTAATACTCTATAAGCTGCTAGTGGAATAGCTCAATGATTAGCTCTTCTCTTCACATGATTCAAATGCATTAGTGACACTGCTGACTAATGACTTGCAAAATTTTTGTTAAAGACACAGGTACATTTTTAAATGGCAGCCCAGTTCTTAAGTCAATATCATTTCAGGCTTTGAAACTGAAATGCTTTGTTACATCGGTTTATATAAAATTAGTGCTTGATTTTAATTTTTTTTTAAAATGACACTCCACATATAATCATGTTAATTCTGTTGCGATGATATATTCAAGTTACTCTTGAAAAGTATCTTCTTGTAATAAGATTACTGGAATACTGTTAATCCTGACTGTATGAAGAAGGCTGCCATGCTAATTAAAGACGGTGAACTGCCTTCTCATCAGCACCGTGCAAATGGAGTGATAAATAAGGCCCCTAATAGCTTGAAAACCATTTGTTATTACTGATCAGACGAATGTGCTTAGGCAGTAGAAAGGGCAAGCAGTCCCTACCAAGAGAGGTGCCCACCTTTAGTATTCTTGGTACTTGTTTCACTAATTTTAATACAATTAAGTGGAGATGACCACATCAGTATGGTCATAATGAAACCCCTCAGTGGGAGATCTGAAGTAATGAGCAGAGCACACAATTTGTGACTCGAGGCCATTTAAAGGAGCCCGCGTGTTTAATTGGCTTAATAAAATAAAGATCATGAATGAGGCTGTCATCCTAACAGGGCCCACCGAGGGAGACTCAGGACCTGAAGGCCTGACCCAGCCCGACCCAGCAGGGCCCAGGCCCGCCTGTCCCAGCGAGAGCCCCAGGGTGAGCAGCGCGGCCGGGCCATCTGCGGGGCTGCCGTTCGGTGGCCGCGGGCCGCCGGGGGAGGCGTCCCGCAGGTGTCCCTCTGGCGCTCCGCCGGG
>VZRH01008443.1:896339-958518 GCA_013397555.1 Urocynchramus pylzowi | reverse complement strand
GGCGCGCTTCCCAGCTGCGCTGCGCCTCTTTTTTATGAATGAATGAATGAAGTCGCGCCGTCCCCGGCCGCGGCTCCGATTGGCTGCCGGGAGCAGCAGATCCGTGACGCGGCGCCGCGGGGCAGCGGCTCCTCGCTGCCGGCTCGCCCGGCCCGGCCCGGCCGGGACGCCCGGAGCGCCGTGCGGCAGCGCGAGTCCGGTTGCGAGACCTGGCAGCTCCCTGCCCTCCCTCTGCCAGTCCCTCGCTTCTAGCAACGGCTCTGCTTAGAGCGTTGTAATAATACCTGCCTAGAAGGAACAGCGCACTTTGTGTCCTCGGGGCACTTGGGAGAGATGTTAAACCCCGGAAGAGCCCGTGCTTAGGGCGAGTGACAGGTGCTCATGTGAAATGTTGCTTACTCATAATCATCCTACAAGATGTGGGGTGGGTGTGAATCTTGTGTTTGAAAATGTTGGCAGTCAGGGTGACAAGGCAGATGAACAAGTAGCACTCCTTGGTTTGGCAATGTCAGCCATGCAACGCTAATTCCTTCATAGCGTAAGGGAAGAGAGAGCAAGATCTATACTTCCAATGCTGAGAAAACGGCACTCGTTCCTTCTCCTGTGGTGTGGCCCTTCTGTGTATCAGTGGAAACCCATAAACTCTGGGTACTTTGTAGGGTTGTGCTGTTATAACTTGGCTGTTATTTTGCTTACAGCTTCTGATAGCCTGGGAGAATTTGTCTCAGCCATGGAGTGTAAGAAGCATCTGTGAAAGAAATTACAGAGCTCTTGTAAAAGAAATTCTCTCTTAAAGAGCATTTCTTAAAGAGAAGTGTATTTTGGGGTTTAAAATTGCAAATATTGTAGCAAGTAGCACATCCCTTGAATTATCTCTGTAGAATAATAGGCACTGAATGTGCATTCAGTGAGTGAACTCTTCAAAGCTCACAGACCCAGTGAATACATCACAAAAAGGAAGGTCACTGGTTATGTGTTTTTCCATATGTGATTTCCCTGTTAACACCTCCACGTGTAAGTCTGTGTCAGGTGATATTCAGAGTGAAGTCTAAGTAGATTAGTTAAGGAGAGCAGGGATTCCCAAACTCTTCAATTACAACAAGACGTTCCTTGTGAACATCCCATAACGTTTCTTTCTGGTTGCTGTCTTTATTCAGAGGAGTTGATTGACTTTGTGTGATTTTTTTTTTTTTATGATCTGGGGAGCTAGCAGCATTAACTGAGATATAGAAATGGCTTTTACAGGAGTTATAATGGCACCATTAGAGGCAACTTAGATGAGGAATGTTTCATATTGCAAAAGACTCGGGGAAGCCGGGGGTGACTACCGTGGACTCTTGTGTAGCCATAACTGGGAAAGTTTTCTCAGAAATGTCTGTGTTTCCCAAGGGAGACAGTAATCTCTGGAAGCACTGGGAATCTCTGAGCAGGTATATAATGGTGTTCTTGAAGCCTTCTATTTAAATCCTCTGTGCACTGTGATACAAAGGCTTGCTGAGCTGCAGGTGACCTGTGGGCAGTGCTTTTGGAGCTGCTTTTCTGAGGTTGGGATCGTGGCTGGAGAAACATTTTGAACAGATTCTGGACCCTGCATTCAACATGGAAGAGTAGGTTTGTGTCCTGAGCTTTTGCCCTGCATGAGTGAGGGGTTCAGTATCTGGGCTGCTTTTTTATTTTCTCCTTTTCCTTATGATCAGCCCTCTGAGCATTGTGTCAGAAGAGAGAGAGTGTAGAACAGCATGCTGTTGAACATCAGCTCACTGTGGATTGTGCTGTGTTCTGTGTTAGAATGCTTATTGCATCTGATTTACGTTTATTTCAGAGGGGTTTTATAGTTGTTGGGTTTGGGGGTGGTAAAAATATGTTCTTCACTTTAATCTAAATTTGGCATTTATTATTGATTGGGACTCAGACTACAGAAATTGCTCATGGACTGTTAATTTAGTTCATATATAGAGAGAATTTGCAGTTGCTTCTTCAAGCAGGCTGAAAGACAATTGTATTTGTCATGCACATTTTTCTCACTTAAATTGTTCTGAACACTGTTTTATTTTGAAAGTGCATACTGCTTTTCAGCATATGGAATGTTTGGAGTTCTACTTACTGGGTGAAAAAATACATTCCATGTTTTTGCTTCTAGGTACCGCCTCTGTTATCACTGCTGCAATAAACAGATATTTATTTTAAAACTATTTTATGAACATATGCAGTAGAAAACTGTTTTATGAACATATGCAGAAACTATTTTGGAAAACTCAGCATGCCAGAGTGGTGATGGAGAGGGAAATGAATATGCAGGTAGCCTGCTGGCAGTGAGTACTGATAAGGACCCTGATAACCTCTGTAATTACTTGATGATTCTTTTTCCCAGAGCTGATAATGTATTTGTAATAGCTCACGGCTGCTTGTGTATATTCTCCCTTTTTAAAGAGATAGGATGGTTTTTATCTGTGTGAAGAATTGGTTTGTGAAACCAATTCCTTGTGATAGACGGTCTAATACACTGGAAAATTTTGTAACCGAGAGGATCTTAAATAGTTGGAAAGAGTTGATTTTTTTTTTTTTTTCTGGCAGGACTCTGTGGGCTTCCTGCTAGAAATCATCTTTGTGCAAGACTGAAGTTTTATTAGTTTGTTTTTGTGTCCCCTTTGTGTTGTGCCCTGTGTCGGTCCCTGTTTCCCCCAGTCCTCCATGCCTCCATGATTTGCTGGCATAATGTTTTGGATTCTAAGGAGAATGTTTCAGCAATCAAACTGTATTGCATCCTTGGCATTTGCTTTCAACTGCGTAATCCTTTTGTGTCGTGGCTGGTAGTTCAACTTATCTACCATAGGACTGATGTGTGAGTTAATACAGCAAACATTGGACCTGAAGGCAGAACTATTTTTTAAGGTGTGTTATCCAGGACAGGGTTTCTGGGTTAGCAAAAGAATGGTAGCCAAGGAGGCTGCCAGGAAGGGAGGAGATGGTGCTCATTTGTGTATAGGCACATGACTTGTGAAGTGTTAACAGGAGAGAAGGAGGAGACACTAATTTGTGTGTATTGTAGAAATATATAAAAATAAAGCAGTAAACAGATTGCTTAAGTATGAAGATGCCTTTTTGCGGTCATGTTTTCAGAAAGTTGCACCATTTTGAGGAAAGGAAAATAAAAAGGGAGTAGATATGTTCCTTAAAATGTATCTTTGGAATGGAAACTAAACTCCAGAGAGAAAAACAGAAGTTACATTGTTTGGATTGCTGGGGAAATCAAGCTGTAAACTCTGGAATTAGACATCTTGGGTACCTATTGCAGAGTTTAAACCTGTCCTAAAACTATTTGTTCTGCTCTGTCCTCAAAAGGATTTGCTTGGGCTCAGTCCAGTCTGTAGGCCTGGAAAAAACAAAATCCTGGTCACAACTTAGAGCTGGCAATGCCTTGATCTACACTAATCTGGTCCATACAATGAGGTCAGGGCTCCAGGGCAGTTCTGAACATGATTTCTGTAGATGCATTTTAGTCCTTCCCTGTGATATGTTTTCCTCTTCGGAAACACTGGAAAGACTCTTATAATCTATTTCAGACAGTGCTTGCAGATGCACAGTCATTGAGACATTTTTTGTAGTGGTATGGCAGCAACTTTATAAAACATCAAAGCTACTTTAGAAGTGGGGAAAATGTCCATTTTCTGAGGCACAGTGTGCAAAAGCATTCTTTGCTGAAGTACTCAAAATGTGGGATACTGAGTATTTTCTGTGTCTCCCTCAGGAAAGGTGGAGGCTGCAAAGCCAGCTCAGACTGGGGATGTGTGTGCTGTGTGTCCAGGGTGCTGCTGCTGTCTGACACGTCACCCAGAAGGGAAAATCCTAGAGTGCTGTTCTGAAGGGAGAGTGGCTCTTGGAGGCTTTTTCTCCAGCTTTACAAGTTTATTCCTGCTTACCATTGTAGCCAGCAGAAAACAAGGAAGACCTTGGAAACAGCTGCCAGATGTAATATATTTGACGCAAAATAGGAGCTCTTACTTTGACAGTTGTTTGATTTTATTTTTATGATCTAAGTATGGTTCACATTATCTTAACCCAGACCTGAGTGTGGGTGAAAGAGACTGGAGGATCTCTGCTTAAATGTTTCACTGTTGAATAAGCACTAAATGTGGCAAAGAGTATAGTTGCAAGAAACAATCAGTAGGTTAACCAGTTTCCTGAAATTAAAGACAAGCTGCAGGATCATTTCAGCTTTGTAATAATACCTGCCTGCAGGGGGACACAGCCAAATGCAGAATTACTATTTCTTGTTTAAAGCTCCATTTTCCACCTTTGCTCTGCTATCCTTTCTGTGGTGTTGCTTGCTGGCGAGGACTGCTCATGGGGATATTTTATAGACAGGGTTGAGGCAGGTTGAGGCCGCCTCAGGTATGAGATGCACTCTGAAAGGAGTTACTGTTTCAAAAACTGTTCCCGTGTGTCCAGAATGCAGGGTAAACATCTGGAATCAGCAAACCTCCCCTACCTCAGCCCTTGCCTGCCTTGTGGCTGCAGAAGGTGGCTGTGTAGCTGAGACACATTTTCTTTGCAGTTGGGAGGAAGAAGGGCTCCTGTTCTTCCACTGGCTTTGTGCAGAGAGTCTGCAGAGTTTGACTCCTGCTGCCTGTGTGGAAGCACAGGAGGCAGCCTCGTGGTCTCTATGCTTTTCAGTTTAGGTTCACTAGAGCTGGAATTTGGGAATAAAAACATATCAAAAAGCCTATTTGAAAACTGAATTCTGGATCCTGTGCAGAGTTAAGTATGGTCTGGGTGGCTTCGAAGTGCAGGAGTGTAATGGTGTGCCAGGCTTGCAGGTTTTGGGGCATGACCAAGTGACACAGTAGGCACTCACAATGCCACATGTATTCTATAACTTTTTGTCCTCTGTTATGCATTGCTCCAATTTTTCTTTCTGTTTCGTATTGAGCCAGTGTCCTGTATGCTGAGTGATTGCTGCCTGCCACCCTGGAGATCCTGTGCCATGTCACCACGTGGAGTTTTAGGGTTCCTTGACTTAGGCACAGTCATATGCTCTTGATTGTGCCAGTGACATTTCAACTGTGCTGTGTGGCCAGCTTGCATGCTTATCCCAAAACTGGAAGCATGATGAAGACTGATGTTGAGAGGCAGGACTTGTTTGCTTTTCTGTGTGGCTGCTGCCTGCTTGTCCTGGTCTGCACTGGATTCATGTCCAGCTTAGGCTCAAAACCAGTTTACTGACTTCTTATGTTCCACAGTGAATATTTTTATTAATTTATCTTCATTTTTCATTATAGTCTTGTTATCTGCTCTGAAAAAACTAACTTGCCTGTTTGTAGTGTCTGGATTGTCTTCCCTGTTACTGCAACCTGCTGCAACATTTATGTCGAAAATGAAGTTTTAAGCACATGCCCTTCTCCGTTTCCCTATTTCCTGGGACATTTTCCTGTGCACTTTTATTTATGCAGATTTATTTATTAAGCAGTCTAGATGAAAACTGCTTTCCAGAAGGTGGTGATTTTCTATCACTCCCGCTCATGGTCTGGGAAAGAGAGAGAGAATTGAGATGGGACCACTGAAAAGGCAGAAGAGAGACCTGGGAGAACCAGTGGGGACATTATGGTTACTGAGGGAAGTGAACTTGGTTTGATGCAGTGCTGCTGTGCTACAGCAAGAAGGCACAAGAGTTGCTCTAAATACACTTGGGAGCTGAAAAGCTTTCCTGAGGTCAAGGAGAATGGGAAGAGTGAGTATAATGATTAAGTTCAAGAAGGAAATTATGAAAGTGCAGTTGAAACCAACATGACTTGGTTTGTTTATCAGAGAGCTCAGAGCTGTCATTTCACAGGATAGAAGCACATTCTACATTTTGAGCCAAGGTAGGTAAACTTCATCCAGAGCATTTTAATGTATAAAGATAGAGAAGCTGTGGCTGCCTCATCCCTGGCAGTGTTCAGGGCCAGGCTGGTTGGGGCTCTGGGCAAACTGGTCTAATGGAAGGTGTCCTTGGCTATGGCAGGGGTTTGGAACTAATGGTCTTCAGAGTCCCTTCCAACCCAAACCATTCTGTGATTCTATGAAAAGTCAATACAGACTAGTTCTAGACCCAGTTAGTCTGCAGTGTTCTAGACCCAGGCTTAGCACAGGTTAGAGATGTGATTGCTAACTGATTGATGTTAAGAGTGGAAGATACTTAGGATAATTTAATATTAATCAGAAAATGTTCTGAAGTTTATTCAAATTGCAATTATGAGACCAGAGAAACCAAGTGTAATGTGTTGGTGAGCACATTTATTTGATATACCTGCACTAAGAGATTGCCAGTGCTAGAAATAATAAGTTTTCTTGACTCCATTGTCCACCTAAAGGACTATTAAACACTCTGTTACACCTGAAAATGTCTAACCATTATTGATTCCCTCAGCAGACACCCAGCTTTTGTTTCTGCTGGCCTTTTCAATACCATCAGCTTTTTGAATTCACTGACAAATCTACCATGTCTTTGGTGTGCCTCAGAGACTGATGTTGTATTAGGGATGCATTTGTGGTAGGACTGATTCGGTGTGAAGTTCTCCTGGTCCTTTTACTGGTGTCCTTTTCTGCTCTACAGCTTTCCCATTTTCTTGCAGCTCTTCCCTGGTAATTTCAAAGATGTTCCCAAAGCATGCTGTTGTTCAGTTCTGCTTTTCTCCATCATTACATTTTTCTGTGTCTGCCTTATAAAATGCTGTAAGATGTCAATTGTTCTTTGTTTTTTTCCTTTGCCCAGGAAAACAAATCAGTAAGTGGAGTTTGGGTGATGGAGAGGAAGATGTGGGTTGCTGCGTGTTGTCTTGTGCAGTAGCATGTCCTTGGCAGAGAAGGAGTCTGCCTGCTGTGGTGTGCTCTGCTCCCAGGGCAGACAGCTGCTTCCAGCCAAAGGGAAATCCTCACTATTTTATGGTGCATGTGCAGGAAGCGTTGGAAAAGCTGAGTGTAGTTTTTCTAACTGTCTGTTTTCCATTAAAATTATTTATGTTTAGATACCCACAAGGGAGGGGAAAAGGCTAAAAGGCCCTGTGATAAAATTAATGCAGATTTTCTACTCTGTGAAAAATTCTGTCTGAAATGCAAGTGATAAAAATCTGATTAGACTTTAGAAGTTACCATAATACTGTAAGCTAGTTGAAAAATAAAACTAAACCCTTGCACACTGAAATATTTTCAAAAGCCAGATTTTAACATTCAAGAAGCCAGAAGATTTTTAAAGCAGGGTTGTGAGCTCTGTCACTGATGGTCTCTCAGGGTGAGACCTGTTTCTTGCCACAGTAATGATACCCTGGTAGACTGTGCTTCTGTTCCTGGCAAGGCCCATGACTTTTCTTCCCAGAGCTGTGGCAGATCTGGCAGCCCTGTGCCTTTTTCCTCATGAAGAGGTGAATAAATGGTGTTAGAGCTCTTCTGCTCCAGAGTGACTCAGCTGAACAAGAGTCAGCAGCCAAGCCAAGAACAGAAATGAGGCCTCCTACCTACCAGTGCAGTGCTCAACACACACAACTGCTCCTCGCAGCGGTACCTGTTGGACAAGTGGAAGGGTTTCAGCTTTTCCTCCAGGTTTCCTGGTTATTTTCAGCCTAAGCTAAGGCCTGGCAGTCAGTCTAACCTCACACTTAATGCCAAGAGCAAGTGTTAGAAACTAGGAGAGAACAGGATTTATAGCTGGCTCAGAGCAAGGCTTACAAGCCTTTGGGCTGCAGCCATGTAAAGTGAGTTTTATTGCCAATCTTTTTTCTTAGATGTTCTGTTTCTGATACTTCAATATTATTTAATGCATTATTAATATTTATTAAATGCTTGAGAGCATGTGTGGCAGTGTACCAGGACCAGAGCAGTGAGGGACTCAGTTTCCATGGCAGCAGGAGCACAGTCCTGTACTTGGAGAACCAGAAGGGCTCTTTTTGGCAACTGCTCTCTGTGCTGTTGTGATTACTTTTTAAAGATAGATATATTATTTAAAATCTAATTCATTAGTGCTGCAGAATTTTGTCCATCCTGAGTGAGAATTTTGCCTGCTGTAAGTTTCTTTATCTTTTTCTTGAGTTCTAGCTTTGTTTCTCTATCTTCTGTGGTTGTCATTTCTTTTACTTGCAAAATAGTGAAAAGAGTGAAAGTGTGTATTTAAAATTCATTGTAATAGGTGGAAATCTTATCTTGATTTTGGTTAAATTTGAAATGTTACATTGTTAAAGACTTCCTGTACATGTAGCATATAGCATATTTAAACAGTTAAAATAATTGTTGAAGAAACTGGTGTGTACAACTGACAGTAAACTCTTTACTATGTCCCTCATTTAGATAACTGCTCCAGTTCCAGATTTTAACTTTGTATTTTATTATAACTGGCCTTGTTTCATATTTTTTCATGCTGCCTTCCTTGATGTGTAATGTGTAGTGTGATGTGCACTGAGGTGATACTTTGCTTCATTTCAAGGGGTGAATTAAACATTTTCTTTGATCCCAAGTCTTTGTCCTGCTGTGCATTACCCAATTGAGGTTTTCTGTCTGTCTTTTCTTTCCATGTATGTAGTTAATGTGATTAATTTCTTTGGTGGCTTTTTTCTGTTTTTGTTGATCTAGGTGAGTAAGGTTGTAGGCATCTTTCCAAATGTGTTGCATGAGTCTCCTACGATAGATACCAGCTGCTTGGCTTGCTGTTGGAGCAGTGATTGTATATCAGTAAACATTGCTGGATTTACTGGACATGTTCCATCCAGATATGATGCACTCTGTGAGATCCAGAGAGTAGTTGAGATCATAAAAATCAGCTACAGCAGGAGCAGTGAATATACTTGCACTGAGAATAAGAATTTTGGATGTAAACTTACAACTGTTCCTGTAGACTTTTCATCCTGAATCACAGTTGATCTATAGAGCTACTCATAAACAGAGACATGGCCCAGTTTCTTTGATAGCAAATGTCAGAGCTGACTGATATAGGCCAAGAAATACACCTCCTGCCTCTGTAACTCAGAGCTTCTATTCTTGTTTGTGTGGTTGTGTTACTCTCATTACACATTTGTCATCCCGTGGCTGCTTAGCAGTTCAGCTTTCTATGAATCTTCTCATAAAAGTGGGCTAAATATTATCTCAGGGATGTGAAAATCGATGCTTGGGGAAGTTACCCTCTGCCCAAGGCTGTAGAGTGATTCAGCAACTCATTGTGGACATTAGTGACTCATGAAGAAAGTCCCCAGTTTCTTTTTTTCAGGTCCATTATCACATTATTTTACAGATAGTCATGTTCCTTGGATTAAATGACTGCTCAAGGATTTAGCCTTTGCTTTTGTCATATACAGTTTATAAAATATTCAGAAAAATCCCAGTGTTGAGACAACTCACTGTTTCAAAATTTTAGTGTTGGTCAAGTGAAAGAAATGCTTCAAATGTCTCACTTCTTGTATTTAGTATTGGACACAGAAAATACAGGTGTTTGAGGAGGAGCATAATATCCATGTGTTCCAAAATGAACTTTGCTTTTGTACATTCCAGCATATCCTGAAGCAAAGCCTGTGTACAGACAGACATCACTGCAGCCACTTCTTCAGCTGCCCAAAAGTGCCTGTTGTGAGTCTGCACACCACAGACTTTTAGTTTGTTAAAGAGGCTCTTTCCATTCTGTGTCTCTCCGAGCCTCCTTCACCTCCTGCCCACACCTTGCTGTTATCTGACCACAAACTACTAAACTTATCACCTGTGTACCCATTCCTCCATAAATTATTAGTAACGTATCATTTTCTGGAAGGAACCAAGATAACTGAGGGAGCTTAATTTTCTATTGTTTATTTTATTACTCTTTTCCTTCTTCCTTTCTCGTGTAAACCAGCAAAGATACAGTTTAGATTGTGCAACTCTGAAGTTTGCACAAGGTGGGCTTGGTACATAATTTAGGATGTGTAACCTATATGGGAACTGCTCTTTGGCAGGTGCTAAATAAGGAGTTTCAAAGGGAACCTCTGGACCAATCTCTGCCAGGATCACATTGATGTGTTGAAATTGCTTTACTTCAAGCTCTTTGCTGGATGATTTCTGCTCCCCCTTTTCACTAGAGCTCTTTTTACACAAAAATGTGTCCTGTTTTTTATAAAATAATGTGTTATGTGTATTTGCCCAAGGTGCCAGTGCGTGTTGATCCCTAAAGTTAAATTAGGATTAAGGAGCTGCATTGACAGGTGTTGAAAAGAATCATATCTGTCCAGTTCTTGACTGCAGGGTCTCTGATTGTGGCTTGGCACTTCAAAGGGAGTGAGTGTAGAGCATGAGAGAAATCCTGGGGCACCCTTTTCTGGAGGGAAATTATAAATAATGTACTTAATTTTTCTCCATGGTTATGGGCAAGCACATGCCTGAGCAATATGGAACCCTTCCCAGGCTTGCACACAGTGTTTCATTGCCTTGAGTTTGGCCATTAATTCTCATGGCTCTGTTTCACAGAGTGCCCATCCTCAACAGCAATGCACAAAGCCTTTGTTAACACCTTCCCCCCCTCAGGCATTGCAGGGGACTCTGCAAAGCTTGGCTGAGAGCAGCAGCATTTCTTCACATTCGATTATGCACACAACCATGTAAATATTGCAAGCCTTTATTTGTGCTAATGCTCGTAGAAAGGATTAATAATTCCTGCACAAATGCTGTACTTCAGCTGGCAAGAAGCAGCTATGTTCACTTTGCCCAGATCTAATTTCTTAATTTACAGTATTTTTATATTTTGAGGCCTTTGTGCAGGTTGAGGCTGCCAGGGTGACAAGTGGTGGAGATTCCAGAGGTGTTCCACACCTGCCTACTGTTAATTCCAGTTCAGGGCTGTTGGGCACTGGGAGGTGCACTGGCAAGCAGTGCCCCAGGAGATGTGTGATCACAGAACAAAAGCCATCGCTGTCACTGAACAGTTTTGATCCTCCAGCTTTCAAGGTCAGGACTGAGATATTCAGCACATGGGAAATGCTGCATTCCTGCAGCAAGAGTCTGGGTTGTGCTGGGGATTATGGAGTCCTTGGCTTATGGGCTCTTGCCCTGGCAGCTTCATCCCTGCCTGCTCAGCGCACTGGAGGAGTGTTTCAAGAAAACCTGAAACCAAAATATCCTTTTAGAAGACTGCTTTCTTTCCTTTTCCAAGCAGGCTGGATAGCTGTCAGTGAGTTGTCCATAATAATAAGGGTTGAGCAGTGATCTTTGTTGCTTACTGGCTCCTTTTCTGAGCCATGTTGTGCAGGCTTCATCATCATATCACAGGGTTAATTTTAGAATGCAAAAAAGATGCTTCTCTGACAGTGAAAACCACCGAGGGGGAGGAAGGCAGCCAAGTACAGGACCTAATTTCCCCCCTTCCTACAAAAGTGTTTTTTTCTTCCTGTGGGGGAGTGTGAGTTTGAATGTGGCATTAGAAACATATTCAGCGAGGGGTTTAGGGCAGAATCTTGCTGTGTTGTTTTTGAAAAGGGCTCTCTCCTTGCTACTTGTTTCTACTAAAGTCATGTGGGATTAGGTTTCCTGAGAGGAATAAACAAACCTGGTGAGATCTAGAACAACAAACTGGAATTCCCTTAATTTATGGCCATTTTTTGTGACTGTGGTACACCTTAGAGCTGTATCACCTTTACTGAGATGGTTGGGGGTGAATTTCCTGTAGATGAAGCGCTTTGGTGCATCAGCTTGACCTTTTACATAGAAAAAGGGCATGTGTAAATGTCACTTTTCTACAGTAATTAGTTGGGATTATCTGCCATTGTGTTGGGTTTTTTCCTCTGCTTTTATAGTAGCAGAGATTTTTACAGCACCTTGACATGTAAGAATGATGGAGGTTTCACTCTCTTGCGCTGGATAAATTCTCATCAGTAGATGGGAAGGAGATGATTCATACCTATCAGGACTCTGTGTAAGAGAGAGTTATATTTCTTATTGGATATGAGTGGAAGATGGAGGATCTCATTGCAATGGTACTGTTAGAATCCAAAATGTTAAACGGTGAGTGTCTCGGGATTTGGGGAAGATATTTGCTGTGTGTTCCGCTCTAATTAATTGCGATGTTTGCTGGGGGTTCCTTATTACTTTAATCTGTGGACAGCACCGCTCTCTGATGGTGAAAGTTGAAGAGAGAAAACATCTTGTCTGTGTGAGGGCTCAGCCTGATCTTGCTGCTGCAGAAGTCTCTGAGGACATGCTGATTGGTTATTTTAGATTGCTGACAAAGCTTGGCCCTGTAGCTTCAGAGCACAGACCTGACCCTCTCCCTGCTGGCATAGTTCTGTTGAGATTGACATCTTTTAGCTGGAAAAGCTGCTGCTGTGGGCCCAGAAGGGCTGAAAGGAGATGGATTTGGGTGGTCCACAAGGTCCTGTCAAGAGAAGAGCCCTGGCTGGCTTTGCTGAGCATGGGGCTGTGCCCATGTAGCTGAGCTGGCCAGGGCTTCTCCACAGGGCCACCCTCACCAGCCAGGCAGAGCTTCACCTCGGGTACATTTTATCTCCTGAGGTGAGCCTGTGAAATAATGGTGGGGGAACAGTGTTGGCATGGGAGTATGCTGGATAAAACATGAGTTTGAAGTGATATTTCAAGGAATCTTTGTTCCTTCATAGTTACAAAGAGTCACAACTGACAATAAGAAACCTTTGCAAACTCAAAAATCAATGGCTTCAGGCCTGTGGTGTTCACAAAATGTTTTCTGCAGCAGTTTTCACCAGGGTATTACCCTGGCTTTCTTTTAGCCTCCAGAAGTGCCTAGAGCATCACTGTGGAGCTACAATACAAGTTCTGGCCTTGGACCACTGTTTTGTTCCAAGTGAGGATTAACTGCTCTCTAATTCTGTTTTAAGGGTGAAAGTACAGCTTCATTCCATTCCTGATCTCATGCATCCCCCAGCTACAGTGTTGTGTGAGGACTTGCCATTGGCAAGCCATGAGAATAGAAACCATCCATATTTTATTGACCATTCAGTCTGTCTCCAGTACTTCTTTTGCTTGTGTTTCCCAGTGTCCTGCTGAAGGAATGATCAATTGCAGGCGTATTTTAGTCTTTGATACCCTAGTTTTAAAATGATCTTGCTTTCAATTTGGATGGTGTAAAATTGCTCTCTTAGGCTGCTTGGTCTGCATTTTCAGCTCTGCTCTTCGCTGGAAGGGGCCAAGCTTGCTCCAGTGGATGGTTGGCTAAAGCAAGTTCTTCCTGTGCTGAACTTCAGGTGTCTCTTCTTTCTGGAGCAGAAATACCCAGAGCTCTCCGTGTGGTACAGGTGCAGTGTGTAGGTCTGAACTTTCTCACAGGAAGTCTAAAAGAGCAGGAGATCACAAGGTTAACATGACATTTAAATTTTATTGAGAATCTGCTCGTGGCAGGAAAATCCTCACTGTGGCTTTGACTTTGCCAGTGCCTGTGGAGCTTACCCTGCCCCGAACAGCACAGCAACTAAAATTTCTCCAGGCTTGGCTCATAGTTTGCAGTGTTATCTGTCACAGCAGGAATAGACCCAAGGAATATGAGCAACGTTCCTCAGTCCCACAAAATGGAACTACTGCCTGGGTTTAGTATTCCCCATTAAAGCTCCTTGCCCTGCCTGATAATATTGTATCCATGGCTGAATACGGCTTGGAAAGTCTCAATATTATTGCTTTAATCCACTTGCTTATGAAAAAACTTGAAGTTCATGTTCTGGTTTAGATATTGTGCAATATATTCAACTGACAAAAAAAGCAAAGCAAGAAAACTCCAACCCTGAGCCATTTGGAGAGGTGGTTTTTCCTTCTAAGCTGCAGGCTATTAGATTGCACAGCAGAACTCTTGGTGAGTTCAAAGTGAGTTTATTGTTGCTGTGTGGGTATTTAGTGAGTCAGTGTAAACCTCTTTAATTCTGTTACATCAGTAATGCAACTTTCATCCTGCTTTTTCAGTATCCTTTCTCAGGTAACATTAACAGGATTTGCCTGTAACGTATAGGTACTAAAACACTTCCAGTATATTTGTAATATAATAGGTACTTCCTGTAATATATAGGTACTATAACACTTCCAGATTCTTTTGTTTGACTGCAAAAAATGGGCAGGAAGTGTTGCCAAATGTGAGTAGGCACTTTCCATCTCTATCACTGCTGTGCACTTGTTTAGAAGTGTATGAACTTGATGGAGATTTGCTTCGATGAGCTTTTGCCAGGTTGGCCTTTTGTTCCAACAGCATTATGTCTGACTAATTACAGTCAAATAAACTGCCTTGGAGTTTTCCAGCATGCTGTCTCTCCTCTAGATGAAGAGCAGGTAGTCATGACTCAGTCCTGCCAAATCTATTCTATTACGAAGAATTTCTAGGCAGGTGGCTGTAGAGTAAATCTGTAGTGCTCTTGCAAGGATCTTAGCTCATGAAGGCCATTCCAGGGAGTTTTCAGGGGAACAGGCAGGCAAGGGCCAGACCTGCTGGAGGGTCATTTGGGTGCTTTGGACAGTTCTGTCCTCAGGTCTCCTGGAAAAGTGCCTCCCTGTGCAGAGAGCTTGTAGTGTCAGCCTGTGTGATTGGGCTCCTCACCTTTGCATTGACTTATTGTTGCTGTTTTCCATGGAATTGGCTGCATGCAGGAAACTCCTGCTGTCAATGCAGAGAAATGGGAGGGTGCAGCTGCATGTCAGGAAGGTGCTTCTCTTCTGGAATAAGTAAAATAGGAAAGTAGAAATGCCTACCCTACCTGTCTCATTGTTAGTGGGGTGGATAGGCCCCAAAAGTAATACTAAGGTTATTCTGTAAATGCCCTATTTTTACAAATGAAAACAAGAAGTCTCATTATAGTCATTGAGGGTATGCATTGAGAGCAAGGTACCTAGCTGTATTAAAATGTGCCTGATCAGGCAGAGGCAGGGACTTGGTATAAAATCCCTTTCTAAGCCTTCATTGACAGCCTCCTTCAGCTCTCATTTTCCCAATTTGCTCACTTGTGAGATGGGAAAGTGGTTTGTCTTTATTTTTGTAGAATAGTGCAGTCGATAAATGGTCAAAAGAGTGGAACAGGAGCTTGGTATTGCTGTTTAGTTAAATGTGTGTGCTTGCAAACAAAATCAGCAAGTTGGCATTTGGTCAAGAGAAGCAGCTTTCAAGTTTAGAGGGATAGAGTTCTGAATCCAGTAAGAATATTGAATGCAACCCAGATGGCATCCTGGAGGGAAGTTCTGTGGCATCAATTAGCTTGTAGGTGACCATGCTTCCAGCCAACTGTGAGTTACTTGGCAGCTTGCCACTTGACTGCTAGTGAAAATTCAAGAGCAATGAGATGAATTAAAGTTCCTCAGAGACAAAGAGAAAGATGTCTTCACTTGAGAAAAGAGATTTGTGGATACTATTTCTTAAAAGATTTAAGCTGTCTACTTTTGTACAGCCACATATCTCAGCCTCGCTTATATATGTTTCTTTGCTGACTTTGTGTATGTAAACCCATTTAAAACTTCTCTCAAATTTCACATGTAATTTGTTCTGAAGAAGGAATCTGCAAATAAAAGGGCCACAGTAGCTCGACCAGTGCCCTTGTAGCTACTAGAAGGTGAGCTTAATTTAACATTTCCCTCTGGAAATGAAGTTCTTATCTAGATTTTAGGACTTCTGTATTTCTGCTAAGACTAAATGAGGTTGTTGCACTCTGGACTCAAAAAGAGCTGCCAAATCATGAAGAACTGGCTGCATTGTAATAGATTGTATTAGCACAGTTTCAGATCATCCCACTGAGGACTGAGTCTAAGGAGCAGTAAGAATAAACACTCATATGGGACAGATGTGATTTATCTGATATTAGAATGAGCTGGGACCAGTTTTTGTTGACTTTGAGTTTGTTCATAACAGACATACTTCTGCATGGCTTTTCTTTTTTTAAAAAAAGTTAATTTTAAAGGGACTTGAAATTAGCTGTGTGTCTCAAGTGCCAACATTTCAGATGTCTTTTGCATCTGTGCAGTGAGGGATAATTAGGTTTGTAGAACAGATGTTGTGGAAGCCTGCACTGCAGCATGCCTGCTTGTTTCTGGCCACAAAGATTTACTCCTGGGTGCACTTGCTTTCTTTTTATGTAGGAGAATGGCAAATTCCCTGTCTTCTGTATGCAGTAAGAACTTTAAGATCTCATACAGATTTAAGCAGTAAATGCTTCTCTAAGAGTTTTAGAAATTAGTGGTTTTACTCTCAAGAATTTATTTCAGCTGCTTAGTACTGAGTTTTTACTCTGCACCAAAATGTGTTGTGGGTTTTTCAAAAAGAACAGAAGTGTTTGCAAGGAAGTACTGATGGTGAAATTCTTCACTATGTACTCCTGAGAAATAATAGTTAAAAAAAAAAGTCCCCATGGAAAACAGAATGATGCCATTATCCCAGAATTGCATTCTGTTGTGTACAACCTTGTGCTGTGCTGCTTGCTACAGGGAGAAAAAGGATTTTATAAATAGCCAGATAGGTACAAGGCTATGAACTGTAAGTATGGATGTGTGCTAAGAGTGACCTAGGACTGGCTTTCTACAGTACAAACAGTTCTTCATGGCACTGCCTCATCTGGAGATGTGGTTTTGCTTAGTTTTATCACATCACACAAGGCTGTGTGCTTCAACCAGTGTAGCTGTTAATGAAAAAAACAATGTTTTGATTTTGAAAGCATTACATGTAAAAAGCTATGAAGTGGAAGTTGCCTTTTTTATCAAAAAGTTACATCTGAGTTTTTAATGAACTGACAATATTACATACAGGGGTGCTTTCCCCCATGATGTCATCAGGTGTGCCTGTTTGTCACAGACCAGGGCTTAGGGAGCTGATCTGCCTTGCAAAGGTCACCCATTTGCTTTCATTCTGGGGGATGCTGAGGCTCTTTCAGAAATGACTTTGCTGGGTCACTCCTCCTGGCTTTACTCCTATACAGCACATGGGTTTGTTTTTACAACTTCAGAAAGATGTGGCACCAGAAACAGCAACAGCTTCAAGGAAGGACCTGGAGACACAGCACTAAAAAATAAAAGCTTTCAAAGCTTCCCAGGAGTGCATGTATGTGGGAAAATACTACATGCTCAAAGCAATACAGTGGGAGTTGTATTGGGGTGTGCTTTCAACTGAGCATCAGAAATGGGCACGAGTTTTATATTTCTATCTTACTGATGCTCAGTTGGGTCAGTTATGTTCCAATTCAGAGCAAACTCATCTTCAGTTTGAAGTTACTGGGAGTGCCAGGAATTTCCTTGATCTGGTTCTTGCTTTCTTAGTGACTGCTGAAGGAAGAAGCATGGGCAAGCACTCCCAGGCATTTTACAAGGAAAGCCAAAGCATAAAGTTATTTTTAGATATGATTTTTTAAAATGCCTGCTGAAAAAGCTTTCTCTGCTTTGCATAAGAATGAACCTGGCAATCAGATCCTTATATAAATAAATCCTGAAGCTCACTCAATCAATATTTTGTTCCTCTCTTGGCTCATGTAGAATAAAATCACAGAAGAGCTAGTTAGTTTTCACAATTAATGCTGAACTTGCAACAACAGTCACGATTTTAAGAGTCACCTAATGTCTCTACAAAGTCCTGGTCAAAGAATTTTTTTTCTTTCTCTTTTATTTTTCACATCACTTTTGTCAGAATCACGTTTGAGAGCTGCACGTTTCTCCTCTTTTAATGTCTCAATAATTTAGAAGTCATCCTGACAACTGAGTCATCAGAGTGACTTTCTTCTCATCTTCCTCACAGGGTGAATCCTCCTTGTGCTTGCTGCACAGGAACGTTCAATTCCTTCCTCTCATGTACTTCCAGTGGTTTCTGCAGTTCCCTCTCAGGGGCTCTGAGAGAGGAGAGAAGCAAATAAACATGGCAGTGTTGCTATGAATATACAATTTCTATTTATGGCAAAGCCCAAAGTCTTTTTCAGTTTTAACTTGATTTTTCCACAGAATCCCTCCACAAGGTTCTATTATCCTGTCAGAGCTGTGCTCCAGGGATACTGGATGAACTGTCAAACCCAAAGCACTCCAGACCTTCCCCCGTGCACCAGCAGCTCTGCAAGGAGGAGTGGGAGCAGTTCCTGTTCCTCCTGTGGGCAACAGCAGGGAGATCTTGCAAGGGCCACTGTAATATGTTAGTACCTGCTGGGACAGTTTATTTGCTTTTCATCTCTGAGGCAGAAAAGTCTCACAAAGCTGTAAAGGACTTAAAATTTGGAAACTCAGCTGCTGATAATCAGCACCAATAACTGAACTTTGAATCTGATGCAGCCAAATGTGTCTGAGGTTAACACACATTTTATATTGGGATGTTTCCAGATAGAAGATCATTAATCTTCAGAGTAGAATATATCTTGATTTAACCTCTGGGCCCTTTAGAGTGTCTCCTATGGTGCTGTGTTATTGGTCACTATAAAAAGTCCAATTTAATCCTCAGTAAGAAGTTGAACTTCTGTGACTTTCACATTTCAAATTTCAAGCTCTGCTCTCCTCTGGGATCATCTGGTGTGGGTTTATGCAGGAGCTGGGGGGACATTAGTTTTTCCACTAACATGTGACAATTGCTCATGCTCCCCTCTCTCTCCCCCCCAAGGTTTTTGGCATGGTGCTGCATTCCTATCAAGTCATTGCTCTTGGGCTCATGACTTTCCTAATCTCATGGGACATTTTAAATTTGGTTTTTCATCATGGTGGGTACTACTTGGTGGTTTTAATGAATATCTGATCTGAGTTTCTTTAAAATGCTTTTCATATTTTGTAAGAATGACAAAAGGAGGACTTATCTCTTACCCTCTGGTCTAGTGGTGACTCAGCAGCTGCTGGAATTCAGGTCAAGTGGCCCAGGGTGATGGGTGCTGGTAGTCCCAGGGACAGAGACCAGAAAAGATAACGTGTGGCCTGCAGAAGGGCATCTGTTCTCTGCTCAGTTCCTGTGTTTAGGGTCATCTGGCCATCTTTGCCTTTATGTCTGCAAACGGAGCAGTGACAGAATCTCCCCTGCAGACCTGTTTTGGCAGCACCAAAACCAGAGGGGAAATGTGGTTTGTTTTTCTTTGCCTTTGAAATCCTCCTGCAGAAAGGGAGCAGGACATGGGGCAGGGCTTATGAAAGAAGAAGCCGTTGGGGGAGTTCAGCCTCTGACCACTTCCCTCCCAAGCAGGAGTGACACTTTTTGGTGACTGCTTAATTGACTAGAGATAATGCAGTATTTTAAGTGCAAAGTATTTCGTAGGCAGTTATCAAACCAGAGCAATCCAGCTATACCTTTTGGGTCTTCAATAGGATCTCCATTTTTCCAGTCCAAGTCCTCACAGTAAGGTTTCAGGACTTATAATTTCTTTCTCTTCCATTTGTCTTTAGTATTACACAAACTTTTGGTCTGGTGCCTCATCTGATTACCTCCCATTTAGTACTCTTCTGAGATGAGCACCTGAAAAGCACAACCAATCCATGACACTAATGCCACTAATTGCTACTAATGAGTATGTTTAAAAGCATTCTCACAAGCAAATCCAGACCCAGCCTAACAGTGATTCAGGTTTATCCTTGAAGCTATAGATACTCTGATTGGGCTGTCAGTGCATCTCTGACCACCACCAAACAGGATCTGTGCACAGAATTTGCTTTCCTTCAGTGAGAATGCTAATTCAGAGCTCTCTCACACAAGCTGTCATCTGAATCTATTAATAAAGTCCCTATAAAGATGATAATCTTTGAGACCTACGCTTCATTTTCCAACTTGATTGAAATTAATCAGCTGGTTTGATTAGTAGATATTAACACAAGGTCTAACAGAAAAGGAATGTGATCATGTAATCATCATGACTTCAAGATACCAGTCTACAAACAGACTTAACTGGAGTTCCTCCTCTGTCTTGCCAGGAGCAGGGGTAAGTTACAAATACATGACAGTGCTGAGTTCTGCTGTGAACAGAGCTCACCAGTGGATCCTGGCTCCATGTGAATGCCATACAGGAAAGGTACTTCCAAAACACAAGACCTATCAATGCTCACAGCTCCAGAATAATGAAAAGCTGAACCCTTAATGGCAGTTGGCTGTACTGCTTCAGTTTAAAATCATTACTCCTTGTCCTACCACTACAGGCCCTGATAAAAAGTCTCTCTATATCTTTCTTGTAAGCCTCCTTATAAATTGAAAGTCTGCAATGAGGTCTCCTGCAGGAGCCTTCTCTTCTCCAGGAATCTGAAGGATGAGTCTGTGTCTCCTGAAGTAAAAGGACCCTTGGATTCTGTGATACAGAATGAGTTAGGAGTAGCTATTCAGCAAGAAGAAAGGGAGAAGAATGCAAGGATGGGAGAATTCCAGTGGGCAGATTCCAGAGGACACAAAGCAGTAAGAATGTACAAATCCACCGTGCTCATGGAACAGAAATTCCAATGGTATTTGGATCTGAGAGGGAGGCCCTGGCAGATAAAGGCTGTGGGCCCTGGTTTGGTTTGGAGCAAAGGCTGGCTGGGGAGCAGTGTTTGGAAGCCAGGGGCTGTGCCTGCCTGCTGCCAGGTTCTGTCTGAGGGGCTGCTCACTCTGTGCTGGGGGATTTCCTGGTGTCTGTCAGTGCTGAGAAGTGCTCACTAAAGGAGGTGGTGCTGGTGTCAGACGTCCACATGCAGGGTTGTCACAGTCTGGTTATTCTGCAAAGATTAGTTCTTTTATTGACTTCTTGCTGAAGATTGGCATGCGTTTCCTGAGGAAAATCTGGACATCCTGCCCTAAAAATAGCTGAAGACAACTGGCTTCTGAGGAGTTTGCAGTCAGTCTGTGGCCTTAGAGGAAACAAATCTGTTCATGAGCTTCTGGTNGGGAGTTGTATTGGGGTGTGCTTTCAACTGAGCATCAGAAATGGGCACGAGTTTTATATTTCTATCTTACTGATGCTCAGTTGGGTCAGTTATGTTCCAATTCAGAGCAAACTCATCTTCAGTTTGAAGTTACTGGGAGTGCCAGGAATTTCCTTGATCTGGTTCTTGCTTTCTTAGTGACTGCTGAAGGAAGAAGCATGGGCAAGCACTCCCAGGCATTTTACAAGGAAAGCCAAAGCATAAAGTTATTTTTAGATATGATTTTTTAAAATGCCTGCTGAAAAAGCTTTCTCTGCTTTGCATAAGAATGAACCTGGCAATCAGATCCTTATATAAATAAATCCTGAAGCTCACTCAATCAATATTTTGTTCCTCTCTTGGCTCATGTAGAATAAAATCACAGAAGAGCTAGTTAGTTTTCACAATTAATGCTGAACTTGCAACAACAGTCACGATTTTAAGAGTCACCTAATGTCTCTACAAAGTCCTGGTCAAAGAATTTTCTTTCTTTCTCTTTTATTTTTCACATCACTTTTGTCAGAATCACGTTTGAGAGCTGCACGTTTCTCCTCTTTTAATGTCTCAATAATTTAGAAGTCATCCTGACAACTGAGTCATCAGAGTGACTTTCTTCTCATCTTCCTCACAGGGTGAATCCTCCTTGTGCTTGCTGCACAGGAACGTTCAATTCCTTCCTCTCATGTACTTCCAGTGGTTTCTGCAGTTCCCTCTCAGGGGCTCTGAGAGAGGAGAGAAGCAAATAAACATGGCAGTGTTGCTATGAATATACAATTTCTATTTATGGCAAAGCCCAAAGTCTTTTTCAGTTTTCACTTGATTTTTCCACAGAATCCCTCCACAAGGTTCTATTATCCTGTCAGAGCTGTGCTCCAGGGATACTGGATGAACTGTCAAACCCAAAGCACTCCAGACCTTCCCCCGTGCACCAGCAGCTCTGCAAGGAGGAGTGGGAGCAGTTCCTGTTCCTCCTGTGGGCAACAGCAGGGAGATCTTGCAAGGGCCACTGTAATATGTTAGTACCTGCTGGGACAGTTTATTTGCTTTTCATCTCTGAGGCAGAAAAGTCTCACAAAGCTGTAAAGGACTTAAAATCTGGAAACTCAGCTGCTGATAATCAGCACCAATAACTGAACTTTGAATCTGATGCAGCCAAATGTGTCTGAGGTTAACACACATTTTATATTGGGATGTTTCCAGATAGAAGATCATTAATCTTCAGAGTAGAATATATCTTGATTTAACCTCTGGGCCCTTTAGAGTGTCTCCTATGGTGCTGTGTTATTGGTCACTATAAAAAGTCCAATTTAATCCTCAGTAAGAAGTTGAACTTCTGTGACTTTCACATTTCAAATTTCAAGCTCTGCTCTCCTCTGGGATCATCTGGTGTGGGTTTATGCAGGAGCTGGGGGGACATTAGTTTTTCCACTAACATGTGACAATTGCTCATGCTCCCCTCTCTCTCCCCCCCAAGGTTTTTGGCATGGTGCTGCATTCCTATCAAGTCATTGCTCTTGGGCTCATGACTTTCCTAATCTCATGGGACATTTTAAATTTGGTTTTTCATCATGGTGGGTACTACTTGGTGGTTTTAATGAATATCTGATCTGAGTTTCTTTAAAATGCTTTTCATATTTTGTAAGAATGACAAAAGGAGGACTTATCTCTTACCCTCTGGTCTAGTGGTGACTCAGCAGCTGCTGGAATTCAGGTCAAGTGGCCCAGGGTGATGGGTGCTGGTAGTCCCAGGGACAGAGACCAGAAAAGATAACGTGTGGCCTGCAGAAGGGCATCTGTTCTCTGCTCAGTTCCTGTGTTTAGGGTCATCTGGCCATCTTTGCCTTTATGTCTGCAAACGGAGCAGTGACAGAATCTCCCCTGCAGACCTGTTTTGGCAGCACCAAAACCAGAGGGGAAATGTGGTTTGTTTTTCTTTGCCTTTGAAATCCTCCTGCAGAAAGGGAGCAGGACATGGGGCAGGGCTTATGAAAGAAGAAGCCGTTGGGGGAGTTCAGCCTCTGACCACTTCCCTCCCAAGCAGGAGTGACACTTTTTGGTGACTGCTTAATTGACTAGAGATAATGCAGTATTTTAAGTGCAAAGTATTTCGTAGGCAGTTATCAAACCAGAGCAATCCAGCTATACCTTTTGGGTCTTCAATAGGATCTCCATCTTTCCAGTCCAAGTCCTCACAGTAAGGTTTCAGGACTTATAATTTCTTTCTCTTCCATTTGTCTTTAGTATTACACAAACTTTTGGTCTGGTGCCTCATCTGATTACCTCCCATTTAGTACTCTTCTGAGATGAGCACCTGAAAAGCACAACCAATCCATGACACTAATGCCACTAATTGCTACTAATGAGTATGTTTAAAAGCATTCTCACAAGCAAATCCAGACCCAGCCTAACAGTGATTCAGGTTTATCCTTGAAGCTATAGATACTCTGATTGGGCTGTCAGTGCATCTCTGACCACCACCAAACAGGATCTGTGCACAGAATTTGCTTTCCTTCAGTGAGAATGCTAATTCAGAGCTCTCTCACACAAGCTGTCATCTGAATCTATTAATAAAGTCCCTATAAAGATGATAATCTTTGAGACCTACGCTTCATTTTCCAACTTGATTGAAATTAATCAGCTGGTTTGATTAGTAGATATTAACACAAGGTCTAACAGAAAAGGAATGTGATCATGTAATCATCATGACTTCAAGATACCAGTCTACAAACAGACTTAACTGGAGTTCCTCCTCTGTCTTGCCAGGAGCAGGGGTAAGTTACAAATACATGACAGTGCTGAGTTCTGCTGTGAACAGAGCTCACCAGTGGATCCTGGCTCCATGTGAATGCCATACAGGAAAGGTACTTCCAAAACACAAGACCTATCAATGCTCACAGCTCCAGAATAATGAAAAGCTGAACCCTTAATGGCAGTTGGCTGTACTGCTTCAGTTTAAAATCATTACTCCTTGTCCTACCACTACAGGCCCTGATAAAAAGTCTCTCTATATCTTTCTTGTAAGCCTCCTTATAAATTGAAAGTCTGCAATGAGGTCTCCTGCAGGAGCCTTCTCTTCTCCAGGAATCTGAAGGATGAGTCTGTGTCTCCTGAAGTAAAAGGACCCTTGGATTCTGTGATACAGAATGAGTTAGGAGTAGCTATTCAGCAAGAAGAAAGGGAGAAGAATGCAAGGATGGGAGAATTCCAGTGGGCAGATTCCAGAGGACACAAAGCAGTAAGAATGTACAAATCCACCGTGCTCATGGAACAGAAATTCCAATTGTATTTGGATCTGAGAGGGAGGCCCTGGCAGATAAAGGCTGTGGGCCCTGGTTTGGTTTGGAGCAAAGGCTGGCTGGGGAGCAGTGTTGGGAAGCCAGGGGCTGTGCCTGCCTGCTGCCAGGTTCTGTCTGAGGGGCTGCTCACTCTGTGCTGGGGGATTTCCTGGTGTCTGTCAGTGCTGAGAAGTGCTCACTAAAGGAGGTGGTGCTGGTGTCAGACGTCCACATGCAGGGTTGTCACAGTCTGGTTATTCTGCAAAGATTAGTTCTTTTATTGACTTCTTGCTGAAGATTGGCATGCGTTTCCTGAGGAAAATCTGGACATCCTGCCCTAAAAATAGCTGAAGACAACTGGCTTCTGAGGAGTTTGCAGTCAGTCTGTGGCCTTAGAGGAAACAAATCTGTTCATGAGCTTCTGGTGAGCCTATCCAATATGTGACTCTGTCCAGTCTTTTACATGTTCTCTTAGCCCAAAGCTTTGACTCGTTCACCAAATCACCCCAAGTGCAACCTCTCTCAAATCCAGGTGGGATTTAGGAGGCCAGTGTGTGACTGCAGGCTATGGCTGCTCCAGGTACAGGGCCACAGTGGGATTTAGGATATGCAACCCATAGTAGCCCATGGCTTGATCTGAGCTGTCAGGCAATTGAAGCTCTGCTGAACTGGGCTGTGTTCACAAAATTGTGATGTGTCCATGTAATCAATGAGAAAAATCAACAGGAGCCAGCGTGTGTACACAAGTGGACAGGATTGATGGCTGTGTAACTCACTGGCCTGGGACAGGTCTGCATACCAGGGAAGGGAATAAGCACAGTATGGACAGTGACATGTGGAGGTGTAAATCATTTGCTATTTCTTTATCTACTGACTTTTGGGAAAAGTGTGACTCCATCACAAATGGTTGTGATGTGATGGCAGAGCTGTCAGTGAATTGAGGTGAGGTGCCTGTGCTTCACTGCTTCTCAGAAATTGGTCTGTCCTTGGCTTCAGCTGCATTTTTATGTGACATTGGACAAATGGCTTAACCTCTCTGGGCATCGTTGCTTAAAATGAAAATGTAAATATTTTCGCCAACCTTTGTGAGCTATCACTGGATTAATGGATAAAAATTGCTGCATAAAGGGTGAGCATCATGTATGATGCATTTAATCTTGTTTACTTGCAGCTGGGCTACCTTGAAGTGTCACAACTGCCAGAAGTGTGCAGGGGGACCTACTATGTGTGCCTGAGCCAAGATACCTCCAAAACTAACTTCACCTATAAATTCTTCAGATTGGTTTAAAAACATATTTTAAATAGGGTTTATTTAGTGTTTGTAGTGCTGAATTTCACTTTCTCTAATGGACTCTGTGAGCTCCATGCTTTCAAAAATTGCTTAGGAAGATGACAGCATGGACACTGACAAACCATGGTCTCCAGGAACCAACCTGGGTAGGCAGAGGAAAAGAAAATATATTGTGGTACTTCCAGATAACACATCTTCTGCTTTATTTGTTTCATTCTTTGGATCTTTAACCTCCTATTTTTAAGCAAACTATTTCCGTGCGTTGTCATTGTAATTACAATATTTAAAATGACAGTAAGTGTAGTATCTTAACTGTTTTTACTGAGAAAAAGAGTCTAGTTACAAAAAGTGACATCTCTCTCAATGCCTAGAATTAGCAGTCCACACTGAACCTTGTCCACTGGACTGGTTTGTCTCTGAGGGTGCCCCAAACCCTGTTTTACTGACATGTAACTCTTGCTTTTCTGTTGGGGAATCATGATCCAATCCTCCAGTTTACAGCTGTGCTGCTTCCATCCCTGAGCTGGTGTTCAGCCCTTGGATGGCTGTGGAAGTGGTGAGTTTTGCTGCCAGGTTGTTGAATGTCTGTGGATTTTGTACTGCAGAGGTTGTTTGCTGTGCTGTTAGACACATCCTCCTGTGTCAGACAGTCACTGTTTCAGAGGGATTTGGAAATCCTGCAGCTTTGTTCTTAGGCACAGTTACACTGGACAGACAAAGCCATTCCCAGCCAAAACAGCCCATGGAAATAAAGGGCCAGTGGGAGAGCACAAACTGGGGCAACACATGTGGAAAATCTGGCTTGTCCAGTGCCACTTGGTGGTTCTGTGTTGGACCAGGGCATCCTGGTGTTTGGCACTCTGCAAACACAGCAGAGACCTGGCTCTGCAATTTTAATTCTCTGTTAGATGCTGACAGCTGGGAAGAAGCACAAAGACAGGAGTAGGAGCAGGGTACAATAAGGACACAACAAATGTCTATGAGTATCAGTCCATCTCCTTGTCTGTGTGACCTTTGCTATTTCTTCAGGTCTCTTGTATGTATTGGTAGAATCCTGTTTTCTTTCTCACTGCTGGAAAAACTTCATGTGGCAAATGAAGCTTGTTTGGCAACGACTGAGATTGTCCCTCAAAACCTTGTTGGGGTTTGTTTAGGACTCAGAGAAGAGCAACGGGGAAGGGTTGGGGTTAGGAAAGAATCAGTAGCCAGTAGTGTCATCACAGGCAAGCACTGTCATCACAGACCCTGGCACTGAGCTGGGAGGAGGATGTTGGGGTGTTCATTTTGATTCCTTAAGCCACAACGGCTGTCTGCTTTTGTTAGTAGGCTTCCCTGTTATCCCACAATCCCTTCAGACACTTGAATTTGTCTGCATTTCTGCCTACATGGTGGGGGGTGCTGGGAAGCTTCTTGTTTCAGAGGCACTTGTGGTCTTTCAATGCAACTTTTTACCCTAATGTGACAAAAAGGAGGCACAAGGCCAGAAACAGCATGCTGTGCTGTTTATTGCTTGATTTATTTGTGACCATGTCTGTCACACAGATGCCAATATGTTTTATCTTCATTTACAATAGCCCAAAATGTTTCACCTGGACTGACACAGGTCCTGGACCAGACAGGGAGGTTCCATAGGGAGGTTTTTCTTAGCATGTAGCTTGTTGTTCTGATTTTTTTTTTAACCCCTGCTTGTCTCTCCGACCTTAAGTTCACTTGTAAAGCTGTGCATGTTTTCCGTGCACAGTTTGGATAATTAAAAATAGCTGCTCGCGGCGCTTGGCTTCTGTGCAGTCTTTTATCAATAGTGCCTCTGAGAATACCTTGTGTTTGGATGAGTGGTTTTAAATAGAGTGGTGAGAACTGCAAGGAAGACAAACCAAACAGGCCTCTCTCGCAGCAATCCTTTTTTACTTTGTAATGCCTGGAAATAATTTTTAAACTGAAAACAAAACATACTGGTATTTTCAATTTAATGAGTTTTTTGTTAATCTTGTTTTCTAATCATTATTTATTTTTCTTACTGGTGGAAGAGTTCACAGGTCTGACATGGGGGCCCATCCTCATTATTCTGTTCTGTTATTGTTCTCAAAAATCAGATTTGTAGCTTGGTGTGCAACAGGCCAATAATTACACACTTGAGAGACATTGATTATTTATTTCAGAGCTGCATAAACTCATGTGCTCAGTGGTATTCCACAAATCAAGCACACCAACCATCAAAACTTTTACTATTTATACACTTCAGCAAACAAAGGAATTAGTGTTCATTGGCTACAAGTGACATAGTTCTTATTAATTAATATTCTATTTTCTATTGGTTAATAATTCTCTCGCTTCTCATGCTAATTAGGCCGCATGCTCAGTCCCTCTCCTTTTGAGTCTGTGGGTTTCTTGGGTCAGTGGTCATGCTCTGCCCCTGACAGAATTATTTTTTACCCAGTTAGAACTGATTTCAGCACAACTGCTGAGTTGGCTTTATTAGTTTCCTCTTATCTTAAGAGTTCTGCAAAATGCCCTTGTGGCCCATAAATTCTTCATTCTTTGTGTCCAGTCTCAGTGGTACCTCCTTCTCCCCAGCCTTTGTTAACCTCTCCATGTGTCTGAGACAACTGAAACATGTCCAGCCCTAAACCTTATCAAGGCAATTCTGCCAACAAGTAATGTGTGTTTCTAACACCTTGACATCACTTAGAGCTTGTTAGCTGCTCTAGGTTTCACAGTTACATCTCCCTTCTTGATTAGGCTTGAAAGTATACAAAGATCAACATTAAAGAAAAAGCCTTTTTACAGAAAATTTTACATATTCCACGTTTTCAACGTTGTGAGAACCCAGTATGGTGGGCTGAAGAAGATGCTGCCAGAAGCTACATAGGAAATCATCAGTGAAAGTTGCTACATAATCTCCTTCAGTGCTTATCTTGGGCTCTGAAACTGGAGACATTTTTTATTGTAACCCATTAAACTACATTATAACCCATTAAAACTACAGTTCCCATTTAATAAAAACCTCTGAATGTACTTACAGTCAAAATAGTTGCCTAATTTCTTTTCTCTCTTTCTGCAGAAACCTCCTTCCTCCCACCCCAAATCTTGGAGATGTTTTCTACTGGAGGTCGATTTGATGTGTACAATCTTTCGCTGATTTATTTGTGACTTTGCACCTTCCTAGTCTGCCAGGATCTATCTCTTGTAAGACACGCAGAATTCCTAATTTCCTTTTTTTCCTGTGCCATTTACTACATCAAAATACTTTCTCTCTACCTCCTCTGTTAAACAGTTCAGACTTGCTGGAGGCAATAGAAATATAAAGGAATTGCTATTGTCTGTGGCATACTCAGACTGTGAACTGAAATTTTCAAAGCCTTTGTTTCAATATGTTTCATGAGGGATGCATTCACTTAAAGAAGGGTGGGTAGATGTACAGGAAAAAGGTTTCTCCTCTTTACATGCACGCTATTTCTCAGAAAAATCTCATGTAGGTCTCAGTATCCTATCTCTTCCTTAAAAAAGAGGGGGATGCTCATCTGAACATGCAGAATATAGCATGAACATGGGAATTTTTAAACTGTTGTTTTTTTATAGACAGGAAAGCCCTCCGAATAGAAACGGAATAAATCTGCACCCCTGTAGTGTTGTGTTGTAATCATTGCAAATCTGCAAGTGTAACCTTGTCCTGTGCAAAGCTTTTTGATTTTCTAGGAAGCTTCTTGCCTGAAGAACTGGAAATCAAAGGTGGTACTTTTTCTTTAAGCATGTCTATATACTCAGAAGTGAAGAACAGAATTGGGTGTGTGTGTTCCTTTTATGTCAAGTAATTAATGTTATATGTTACTGCAATATTGATTCTTTTCAGCATTGACAGACTCGATGCTGTCTGAGCCATTGATATTTTGAGTCCTGGAATTATAGGTGGGCAACATGATAGGTTTGTTACAGCCCTAAGTAATTTTTGTACTGGTTTAATTCTACCTTTGGTGAATTTCCAGTGCTGAGTTTGGTGATTTATACATTGGGAGAGAAAAATAATGTACGTGGCCTGAAGACTGCTTGTAGAATAACTGTGAAAACATTGCTTTGAAGGCATGAAAGTGGAAAAAAATAATAAAGCCATAAAGTCTTGGTGATGTTTTTTACTCCATTTTTCTTCCCTGTCCCCCATTTTGCATTCATACTGCAGAGAAGTGAAATGGGAATTGGTTTAGGGGTGACCAACTGCAGAAGTAAATCCCCAAGGAAGGAAAAATCTTCTTGTGTGTGTACAAATACACAGGAGGATGTGAATGCTTTCTCCAAGAGTTTGCTTCCTAGAGAAAAGCTCATTTACACACTCACTGATGGTAGGGCTTCCTTCCAGAGGTATCAGCTTCCCATCTCTGCTGACACCAGAGCAGACAGCAGAGCTCCAGGATGCCCCTGTGCTGACCCCATGAGCAGGCAGCTGTCAGTCTGGGCTGTGCATGGTTTGCAGTGTCAGTCTTTCTGCCTTCACTCACTTCTCTTGAATTTAAATAAAAGTTCCATAGATAATCAAGGCCCAAACTCTGCTAAGTGCTGACACAGCAGCAATGCCCAGCTCTACTGCTGGTCTGACTGGCAGTGTATGAGAAGCTAAATGAATATTAATGCCTTCCTGTCGACCAGCAGCTTGGTTTACTTGGCTCTTTCATCTTCTGCAATGAAGTATGTGCTTTCTGGCTGGGGCATTAATAAAACAGCAGTGGGTGATTTATTTCACCCAAGGTACTAGTTGGCCATTGTGTCTCCAGTGTCAGCAGTGAATGGCTTTTTTGCTGTTGTCATGGTCTCCCCCTTGGTAATCACAAGGATTCAGGAGAATGCAAAGGACCAGTATTGTGGGGAACTTGCTTACCACAAGTCTTGCTCCTGTTGTGCTCTTTGTGCAGTTTCCAGCTGAACATGAATCCTCTGTTCCTGGGAGACACCAAGACCCCCTGGGCCACTTGGTAAGAATTCAGGGACCTTGTCACATCCCTCGTGGTGCAGGCAGATCACTACTATAGCCAGCACAAAAGAATATATGTTTATATATATGTATGTATATATTCCAGGCTGCTGAAGATAGATGCTGTCTGTCCTCCTTCCTGGGCTGGAGGCTCTTGCCAACCATCTCTGTGTGTCTGGTGTCTTTGTGGTTCCAAGTCTTGGCTTACTTTGGGCTGCCATGGAGAAAAGCACTGATTACCTGTCAGTCCTAGGAAAATGTATTATTTAGAGTAACTAAGTTGCTCTGTAGTCTAAGTCAAGTGTGAACTAAACAATTTTAATGCAGTGATCGTGAGGAAATTATCACCTGCTCTGAATATAAGACCTATTAGAGATTCTATAGGATCTCTAGATCATTAAAGTTCTTCCCCTAGAGAGTGTCAGAAATGGGCTCACGTTACTTGTTCTGGATCTGGACCACTGTTCAGGTCAGTTACCAAAATAATCTGGTTCAAAAATAGTTCAGCAGGGAACTATGATGTAGCAAAGAGAGTCCTGGCACTTTGAGACACAATAAAGCTCTGAAATAGATCTAACATAGGTGGCTTAGACCAGCAGATTTTATTAGTCAAATGAATGTGTTCCCTTCTCCTGCTAATTTTGGGATATAATAATCTTTACCACTTGTTTGCATTCATTAAAAAATCTGGAACAAGTCCTGGTTCTAGGGCATTTCTTCCCTCTCCTATGGTTTTAGTGGAAGCTGCACGTGCAGGTGCTGGGTACTGCTGAAGTAGCTGAAACAGCTCTGCAAATTCTTGCTTGTGGATATGCTCTTTCAAGAAAGTGATTACAGGTCTGAAGGAGTAAGTATATAGTCTCAAAGGCTTCTGTACAATGTACATTTTCTTGCATGCAGATGAATTCTTCTGCTTTCTCCTTGTTCCTTCTCCTCTCCTGATTTTTTTTTCAGGCATGTTTTTGCCATCTGCTGTAGAAAATTTGCCCCTTCATTAACATGACAACTTTAAAAGACACTGAAAAACTGAGATAACCATTTCAGCTGGTATAAGCAATTACAGATATTTCCAGACAGCAAAATTACAACCTCAGTGAAGCTTGGACAATTGCTACATAGATGTTAATCAAGAGGGACATGGACGGATTCCTGAATTATTACAAATGCAATGATTTTTCTGAAGCCTTGATATGCCCTAGTGAACCATGCTTAGGGAACAGATTTTGCCTGTCCCAAGCTCTCTTATCTGGTGCAGCAGAGTAAGAACTGAGCAACCTTCTCTCGTTGCCTTTCATCATTTGGAACATCTTTTCAGCTTTGAATTTCCAAGGCTGTTTCATTGTGCTGCCATTCCCCCTCCCACCCTTCGGCTTTGTTTGCTTGACAAGGAGAAAAGGCAGAAAGTGAAGCACAGAGCCACATTTCCATAAGCTTACACAAACTATTTCTTTTCTTTTCTTTCTACTCCAGACAGGGTGCTTATAATTAATCATCCCTGCTGTGGTTGAAGCGGAGTTTTTAGAAGAAAGCTTTGGTGGTTTCTTACCAGCAAGAGCAAGAGTTAAAAATAAAACTCATGCAGTTCATCATTAATTTGGAGAATACTTTTTAGCCTCATAATCCAGACAAATAATTTCCTTCAGCCATGTTTGTTAGAAATACTGGAGCAGAGACCTAGTGGTACTTTTCCCTATCATGCTGAGATCAGACAGTGCTGGCAGCATTTGGTGTCTTGAAGCTGAATGCAGAATTAAAAGCTTCTTAAAAAAGCAGGCTATTAAAGTGGCACTGAGAAAACTTGTTACACTGCTTAGTGGTTGGGTGGGATAATCTGAGATTCTGCTTTTAATTAAAAGTGGTCTTGCTTTGCAGAATGCAGGCCTGGGTTGAGATGGTGTTTTGTCTGTGTATTTTAAATCCTCCTGAAACTGGCAGTATTGAGCTCTTGGGTTTTGGCCAGTGAGCAGTTCTAGGGTTGGGAGAGAGAAGAAAGAGAAATGGTGAAATAAAACTTGAAAGAAATTTTCATTTCCACATGGGAAGTCTTGAGTGTAAATGGTATTGTGGGCTCTTCCTGGTAAGAATTTTAGATTAACTGTTTGGTAAAATGTGAAATACATGATTATTAACATTTTAGCCTAAGTGTTAAAAGAAGTTATTTCTGTCACTGTTCTAAATACTCACAGGGTCATTATGCTGTGCTGTAAGGAGCTAAAATGTCATCCTATCCTTCTCTAACCCTGCAAAGCTTATTCTCTTGTCCTTTCTTTAGTAGAATAGGAATGAAAAGAATGTGCATAGACCCTGGCTATGGAAGTCACGTTGTGTTGGAGCGGAGGAAAGGATGAGTCCTTGTAAGTAATGCCCAAATTTCCTTTTGATTTCACTCAGGCAGTTGAGTGTCCAGTGCTTGTTGGGGTTCATGGCTGAGTTTACAAAGCTGAGCTCCAAGTGCAGCTCAGATGTAGTGTGAGTTCAGGACTTGTCTGCATCTTCTAATGCAAATTGCTTGTGCAAAAATCAGACCCTCACTTCTATTTTTGCCATGCAATAGATTCTTAGAACTGTTGATTCCCATTTAAAAGATGTAATATAAACACCAATTTTTCAAATCTGTCTTGTTTCTAGTCTTTTGGTGATCAGAGACAAGTTAGGTTATTTCCTGCTGTGAATATGAAAATGCATTTTTAAGTTCTGTTTAATTTTTCTGCAAAATCAGTTCTTTCTGGAAACTTATACCACTGCTTGACTGAGAAATGGTTCAGAATTTCTTGATCATTCTGGGAGAGAGGAACAAAATTATTAAAAAAGGTTTTGACTTTCTTGGGCAGTAGAGATTTGGAATTTGACTGGTAACCAGTTCTATGCCCAGTATTACTTAGTTTTTCTTGGAGTAACTGAAATTCTTTTTTAAAGTCCACTGCACAACAGATTTACACTTAACTGAGTTTTAATTGACCCTTTCATTATTATAATGATAGGAATAATGCTTTGGTAAATGTATTTTCCAGTTGCTGACTTTGGTAATGAAAACCAGCCCTAGATTGCAAAAGAGAGAGAAACTCAGTTTTGTGGAAATAGGCTGTCCTTCCATTGTAAAGATAACAGGGTCTTCTTTTAACCTTGCATGACACTCCCTAACTTGTTTCCTGTCTTTTCTTCATTATGTTGGCTCCTGGCCTTGAAGAGGAGATGGCTTTTTAATACAGCCACTAAATTCCACCAACTCAGAATCTTTCAATCCAATTACTATGGTACATTAGCTCTTGACTCTCTCCCTCTGCAGCTATAGCACTTGTGAATCAAGTGTTTGTTTTTCATTGCAAGTTTTTCTTCTAGAATCAAAGGATTTTCTCTTTTTTTTTTTTTCCTTATGCCTTAGCTGCCATTGTCAGTAGGACTCTCAAATGTTAATGACACCAGGTTTGCATAAAGCATCAGCTCCACACTGGCTGCTGTGCTTTGCAAGATAAAGCTCCTTGTAAAGTTGAGCTTGGAGACAAAGCAAAGGTTTATATCCCAGAGCTGTGAATATGACTGGAAAAGGGTTTATCCTATCTTTGTCCAAAAGAGAAACCTGTCCCCTTTCCCCCTCAGGAATAGTAGTATTAGCTTAGCACAAGAGTTTGTATCATAGACAGCAGTTTGAAGACAAAGCATAGAATGATAAACATAATTTTAAATCTAAGGAATGTGCTATAAATTCCAAGGGAGTCAGTATTATTGTCTGAAAAGGATAACTATCCTTTCTTCTAGAAATGCCAGTTTTGAAATAGTTGTGCTTGGGTGGTACAGCTCATGGATGAGCACAAGATATTTATTAGAAATAATCATGGGATTTGGTTTTGAGTTCTAACCTTGCAGGGGGTTCCACTGAGTGCCCTCAGCATGGGGCATGGTTTGGCTTCCAGCACTTTTGGTCAGGCTCTGGGAAGGGAGGGCTTGGCCTTTGTGTTCCACTGTTCCTCCAGTGTCTCCAGAGCCTGGCTGGCTCTGGGATCCCTTCAGGTGAGGGCTGCCCTGCTCCTGCCATGCAGGAGTGTCACTGTGCTGGCCAGGAGCCACCACAGTGTGATCTGGAGTGGTCCTTGCACATCCAGGATGTCCTTGGTCTTCTCCTTTCCTTCCTTCCCCAGCTCATCCCCCCTCCTGAGGGACTCCACAGCCATTGCCATAGTACACATCAGCCTCAAAATTATTATTATACTTGGACAGGACCAGTTTTGAGATGTAACACTTGTGTTCTGTGACTTGTTCTAGTTTAGTCTGTGAAGTTTGGCAGAGAAAACTGTCACTATGGGAGACTGTGATGCCTACCTGGATGTTCCTTCTAGTACAGAACTTGGTTTGTGTTTAAGCGGACGGATTTTTGCTTCCAAATGGGAACTTGATTTTTAAGCCAGTTTCTGCTGCAATTTATACTGAAAAGCCTTGGAAGTAGCTGGGGCTGGCTGCACTGTGAATGCATTAAAGCAAATCCTGTATTTGTGCTCCATTCCCTGGTATAGGAATTGAGCATCTGTTTTGACTGGCAAGTGTCCCTCAGCTGTATTCACACATACAACATCACATGGGAGTTTGTGGACAAATGAGATGCATCCATACAAAATCCCTTGTACATTCAAAAATGTGCAAATGCCTTTACTGCTGGTAATAGAAAGAGCTGAACAAAATATGCCAAATGATATGGAATAAATTCCAAGTATGATAGCATTTTTATTACAAATAATATATCAAAGTTATAGCCTGCTGAGGATAGATTGGAAGTTTTGAAAGCCTCTTTTGTTATATAAATCTAAAAAGGGATTAAGTACTAAATGAAATGTAACTTGAAATGTAGGCAAACAAGGGGTAGGGTGGTTACCTGGGGTGCTACACGCAGTTAATGTGACTTAGGCAAGGATGTTGAGACACATTGTACATGTTAATTTTGAACTTTAATTCTCCTCACCTGGGAGGTTGTGTCATTCATCATTTACTGTCAGGTGATTGCTCCTGGGTGTGCAGGTATCTGTTACTGTGTGACTGACTGCAGGTGGCTTGTCACCATGGAAGAAGCTACTAGGGAGGAATGGGCAGCCAGGACTGGGAGCCATGTCTCTCAGGCCTCATACCTTTGAAATCCTTCATGGATTCTGCAGTGGATTATACCATTAAAAATGTAACGGGAATAAACACTCTTAATCCTTCAAACCAGCAATATGTATTCAAATGACTAAGCATCAAATAAATACTAAAAAAGTCTTTGGAAAAATTTTATAAAGTTTATGTTGTAAATGTACTGCAGTAGTTTCAGGAAAATATTTTAAAGGAGTTTTAAAAAAGATTATATTTAACAAAATAAATCTCAAACTCAATATAGCAAGATACAAATTTAAGGGAGCTTACAATGTAAGCTCCCTTAAATTCAACAATGTAGAATTACAAATTCAACAATGTAGAATTTAATTTCCAGTCTTTACACCCAGCTCTTGGATGTAGTATAGCCAGAGGTTTATACACATCCAGCATTCCCTGTTTTTAGCAGCATCCTGCTGCTTTTTTGGATGAATTAAAGCCTGCTGTTAACTCACTTCTTATAAGCAGCCTCCCTGAGCTTCCTCTGAGGCAGTTTACAACTCTGTACTGTCTTTTACTCCATAGCTGCATCACAGATGGGTTTGGGTTTTTTTCAATGCAACGCAGCATGATTCATTTTTATAGGGAGGCAGGCTTTATGTATGCACTGGATGAATCTAGCTCATGGGAAAACCAAGCCCTTCCAAATTTTATAATGAAATGTGGCACTAATTAACGATCTTGCCTTGCAAGGAAAAAAATACTTCAACTATCTCACCTTTACTTCAGATTCTTTATTGATTCTTCATTGTATTTATGGTGTGGATTAAATTCCCATTTAAACTTAGCTTTGGGTTCTATTCCCTCACTAGAATTAAAAGGTTTTGTCACTTCAAATACTGATAGCAGAGTTTGGTCTTTCCTCCCTTTAAGAGGAACAAGACTATCCATATATGTATACATACACACATGCACATAGTAATTATCATAGTTATTAGTAATTATTTAATCATAGTGTATTTTCAGAGTGATTCCAAATGTGTGCTTTTTCTTATTCAATCTTTATTTAGTTTGTGGTTTTTCTAGATATGTCTTTACTGTCATCACTGTCTTGATGTTCCTAAGAACGGTTATAAAGAAAATGGCACCAGTACATTGACCATTTAATTATCTTTTTAAAAAGAACTGTGCAAAGAAAAGACAAACAAACATTTCCTCATTAAGTAGGTTTTGCAGATTTTTTCTAGTTTTTAAAACCATGTCAGCTCCATCAGTTTGTCAGCAGAACTGGGAATTTGATGCACACTGTTGTTTGTATTATACTACTTAATCTTGTTCTGTGCTTAAAATATTAAGAGGGAGCTGTTACACTCAGGCTGTCCACATTACTAGTGTGGAATTTTGAACAGTTGTTGACAGCACAGAGAACATTGCACATTTTTCCCAGTTTTAGATAAGACCGTGAAGGGGAGTGTGTTTAAAATAACAGGACATAAAGACAAATACATGTTGGAGAGAAATCAGCTCTTTCAGATAAGATTTTCTTATACACTTTGCAGTAAAGAGAAGATTGGAGGGTCTGCAAAATCTCTGAACAAGTGACTCGCTGGGTTCTGTGTCAGGCTTGGATTTCTTTACCTTAGGGCACAAGCTGCCAGTGCATCCTGCAGAGGAGAAGGATTCTCACTTGAAAACACACAGAAAACAAAAACTTCTGTGGATGCATCACTCTGCAGTTGCCTTTATAATTTATGCCTCTTTCTTGCTTCACTTCAAGCTCCAGCTCTAGTGGTGGTGAGGAGCTGAAGCCCATTTTGCTCCTCCTGTCTCATTTGAGGCTCTGCTTTCAGCACGTGGTGACAGGGTGACCCAGGTTCCCAGGGGTGCCCCAGGAGTGCCACACTGATGCTCTGCTGTCACAGTCCTTGCTCAGCCCATCTTATCCCAGCTAGACAATGTTATTTTCTTGCCCTGCTCATCAGTGCACCTGCCAGCAGTGGTTTAATGTAGTTAGCATTATCTAGCAGCATGTGTGCCTGGGTATGGGCTGAATACAAATGGAATAACAGTTGGATGAAGGGGCAGACAGGTGTGTTTAATAACACTGATCAGCAGGAGGGTGTGGAGAGAGGAGAAAAAGCCCACAGGCAGAGGAGGCTCCTAGTGGAGCCTGAGAAGCCATGAAGTCAGGTGAACTGGAGAGGATGGAAAAGCCACGTGGAACTAAGGTGAGGGGGGTGGCTTCTCTCTGGTTATGAGCAAAAGGAGAAGAGGGACTGGGAACAGATGGCTCTAAATTGTATATCCCCCTGAAAGTATGTGCCTCTGTGGGATCAAACTGGAATTGACTTTTTATTTGAAGGTGGAACTGTGGCTTTTACAATAGATATATAGAAAATCAGTTTGCTAAAAACAAACCCACAATTCTGGTAATTCCTGAAAAGGAGAAGGATTGTGGGTGTATGTCTTTGTTAAAAGACAGTGAGGTGTGAACAGTCAAGAGCCTCTTCTGATGGGTTATTATGTATAAAATACACCAGTCTGTTCATCTTGGATGGTTTTAGTTTGTTGTGGGGTTTTTTTGGGTTTTTTTCCCCCCTAATCTCTTAGGTAACAATAAAAGCAGGGTAGGTTGAAAGATTGTTCTCAGGAACTTTCTGAGGCAGAACACTGTAACTGGGGTCTTCTACCAGGAGTCCTTACTACTGCCTGTAGGCTTACTATATTTAAAGTTGTTTTTGTTGTTTTCAGTTGGAGTTTTTTATAGTTTTTGTTTGTAAAAACAGTTGAATCTTACCTCACAGACATCTAAAGATGTTGCTTCTTGACACAGCCGAAGTTTGTAGCTTACCAGAGAAATGCTTCATGATTGGGGCACTGCAGGGATCATAAAACAGATTTTATTTTTTCTCTTCTGTGCAATAAATCATGGCTGTTTCTAGGAAAGCCCACACTGAATCATGAGAGGGTAAAGGTGCCCCCCAGACTTATTTGTAACTTGTGTGGAATCTCCAGTGAGTGAGATCCTGGGAGGAGAGTCCCTTCTTGGACCCCAAAGCACAGTGGATATCTGGGCTGCCTTTTCTGTGGGCTGTCCTGTCTCTTCACTAGGACAACTTTTACCAGCTTGGTGGTTTCCTGAGAGTCCATTAGGCAGAGGAACTTTTTTCTGAAGTTACAGGAATCTGTCGCGTGAGGCATTGTTGTGGACACTGCAAAGCACACTCCTGCTCTAAATCACTTCTAATATGGGAAAGTACTAGAAAAAATGAGTAACTTTTACTAAGACTTCAGAATGCTATTAGATTTTATACAGCTTCTCAAATATTTTTGCATGTTCAGCAGAATGGCTTTTCAGTTTCAGGCTTCCCACCAACCTCTAGTCTCCGACATATTTCTGCTAATTTTACTGTGTGGACTTGGAGGCTGTGTAGGTCTTGGAAGCAGTGTCCTTTGCTTTGGGATCTCACTGTCTTTTATGAAAAAGCTTCAAAATATGCCAGTAACTAATGAATTTAGCTCCAAAATAATTATTTAAATGTGCTGGATTTTCTTTTATTTATTTCATTTCATTTTCTATCATACCTTCTTTGGCCAGCTCTTTTATCTACATTGTATCTTCTGAGCTCCTTTGAAACATGTTTAATTCAGCTGAGCCTTTTTTGATGTGTATTGCCAAGAATTTAGTCAAGCCAAGGGGTTTTGTTTGTTGAGGAAAAACAAGCCATGGAGTTTCAAGCCTGGTTTAAATGTAGTTGGCTTAAGGGTATGAAAGCCTTGCTGCTGTGCAAGCAGCCATGAGTGTTTGCAGCTGCACAGAAACATGGGGGTGCAGGTTAGGAACCCTCAGACTGTGAGACAATCTTGTTCTCTTCAGCCAGGGCTGGGGTGAGTTGGCACAACTCAACTGGGATGTTGCTTTAGGGTGGGCAGAGTTTGATAGTCTGTCTTGCAGTCCTGTGTTTATGACCTCTGTGCAGGACTGCTGGTCTCCATTACATATTCTTCCCTTGGCTGTCTTACTCTGTTGACCCTTCAGGGAGGGTAAACTCTTCTCTGTCATGGTAATCAGAGCCTTGAGAAATGCTGAGGGAATGTCATGTCCTTGTTCATCAGCTCCTGCTCTGGAAATATCAACAGCTTTCTGGACATCCCTAGGATGCAGCCTGGGGTTTGACTGTTCTGGCTGAGCTGAGTGGAATGGGATGAGGATGGTTTTAGAAGAGCAGCATGAGAAGACAGAAAGCACAGCACAGTGGAGAGTTAAAAGAACACCCTTGGTTTCAGTTCATGGCATCCATCACATTGCGCTGGGGACAGATGGAGGGAATGGAAGTTGCTTGTGTCAGGAGACTGCAACCAATATGAAATCTGAGGAGGCAGAGACAGCAAGATGGGAGCTGGGGAAAGGGCAGAGGGTGTTCCATGTTGGACAGGAGGGACAGGGTATCTGCTGCTTCAGTTATGTGCTGTGTTGTTCCACTTTCTTATGAAGTTCCTTGAATATTAGAAAAATTGCATTAGTGGTATGGTGTGTTTGTATGGTATGGTACAACTCTTGAGCAGAATTTGAAAGAACTCTTGGAAATACCCTTTGCTATTAAAGGCCTAAGGGAACCTGCTTGCTGCTGCATTTCTGGGACTGAGTTATTGCTCACTGTTGGATTGCAGCCCAGCCATAGCATTTTCTGGAAGTTTATTCCAGGACAGTCCAGACAGGTGTGAAGGGAAGTAGCAGTGACAGCATCAAGCACCTGATGATTTTGGATTTCCTGGTGTCACCTGTCTCCAGCAGTGGCCTAGAGAGAGCTGTCTGGTACTGAACTGAGAGCAGAGGAGGAAGATCTCTCATGGCAGCTGGACAAAAAGGCTGCAGAACATGGCAAGTCTGCTGTGGGCAAACCCAGCAGTAGTGCCTGCTCTGAATGCCTAATGCCTTTCAACCCAATTTAAAGGATTTCCATGGTTTATGAGAAGGGTGCAAATGACCTTTCCCTCTTCCTCTGTTTGTGGCAAGCAGGAAGAAAACCTGCAGACCAAGGAAGTCTGACTCTAAAATTCTTTTCAGGTTTTGCTGAGATAAAAATTATATTTTCCTTTTGTCAGGTTGTTTCATAAGACTAGCAGGATGTTTCTAAAATGCTGGCCTGTATTACTGCCAAAGGAACAAAAACATATGCAAGAAGGTCTGTGTTATTCTGAATACTGCTTGAAATTATATATTCTTCTATGCTTGGATTGTGTTCATCAATTATTTTGTGTATCTTATCTCCCTCATAAAATTCCTGTGTTTGCTGGTGAATGTGGACACCTAAGGGGGCAGAACTAAGGTTGTACAACTCTTTGTGTGCTTGGCACTATAATATACTTTTAAAAACATACATTGTCTAGATAATGCAGTGTGTACTATTCATGGCAACACAAATAATTCAAGGTTATGCCTGGAGCAATGACAGCAGGGAGAGTTACAAGAATTTGGAGATTGTAATATGCAAAGGTGGAACATACAGAACATAGACATTTATTACACTGAGAGAAAGGCTCATCATGTGCAAAAAGGAAAGGTCCCTGGAACAGCAAAATGGGCAAAAATCTCCACTGCCACTGACAGATCCAGAAGATGCTGGTGGGTTATGAGGAAGCCTGTGCTTAGAGCTGAGTAACAGGTACAGGCACTTCATTCAGTTCAACTGAGCTTTACATGAATTAATGATTGAACATCAAGCAGCTGCTTCTGTCAGTGATGAGAATCCATCATGTAACATCATTGCTCCAAGAGAAAGATCTAGGTGGTTAATTTTTGAGAACAGTTTGTCTTTCACTACTACTGTGAAAACTGCATAAAGAAGGCTGAGGATGTGAAGATATGAGTAGGTATCTCTTCCTCCATTCTTCTGTGGCATGGTGAAAGTTACAGCTGGGTAGAGGAAAATGTTGTTGGTTTCCATACTGCAGAGTCTTTGGTATGTGGTGTTGAATACTATAAAAATAAACTTGAACAAATATATGCTTTTCTAACTGTCAAAAATCACAAAAACATGCACAGGGTTTGATGAGCAGTTGTCTAGGAATTGTAAATATATTCCTAAGAAACCGGGTTTGACAGACAGGGGAGGACATGCAAGCTGTAGGATTTCAGCATTTTTGAAATCTCATTTTAATTTCTGGACCCTCTATCTTCTTTTATGTGCACATGCACAAATACCCATGAAGGCAGTCTTCTCATTGCAAACTAGTTCCTGACTTTGATGGGTTAGAAGTCTAAAATGGTGCTGTTTGCCCTTCAGACATTGTTGGATTTGCTGTAGCATAGGGGTACCCTAAGCAGCAGCGTTCCCAGAGCGATGGCTTTTGACTGCTGGATCTACAAGAGGCACTTTTTGTGGTAACTCAGAGGTTTTGTATTTGGGGAGAGCTATTTTGGTAAACTTTCAAGTGCTTCAAGTACTTCCCAGTGCCTTATTTTCCTTCTGTGCTAATTGCCTTAGGCTTGTGCCAACAGCTGCCCACCCCTTGCATATGGAAGGGCAGTTTTGGGCAGGGGGGCCAGACCTGGTGGGTATCTCAGGCAGCCCCCACTGCCGTGCCCCACAGCCCCCCACTGTGCAGCCCCGCAGAAGGATGGGAGGGGACCCCCCTGGGAAGCTCCGCGGGGCACGGGCGGTGCTTTGGTCTCCAATTCAGGGGATTAATACCATTTTCTGTTTCTTGGACACTGCAGCCAGTTGGCCTCGTGTTCATATTCAGTTTGCCCACTTCTCGAGTGCACTTACTTGTGTAAATCTGCTCAAGCGTTTAAGTCTGAAAGAGCGAACAAACAGGGAGTGAACAGACGGCTCTGCTGCCTCTGGAGGGGTCGCTTGCCTCTCTTGCCTTGTTTCCATGAATGTGGCCCATGCAGCACACACACAATGCTGTCTGCCAGCCCTCCCTTCCCACGGGGCCTTTGCTGAGCTCTAAAGCTCCGTCTGTGCCCCAGTGGCTCTGCTCCTTCGGAGGCGCTCCTTCCTCTTCCTCCACGCTCCGGCCTCTGTGTGCCCCGGGGGCAGGAGGGTCGGCTGAGCCACCCCAGGCATGGGGACAGCCTTGTGCTCTTACAAAGGACATGAAGGGTTACACCGAGGGAGGACAGAGCCCTTTGGCCATGGATGTTCAAACACCGTGGCTTGTCCCATAACTGATGGACCTCTGCTTTATAAAGTAGGGTGGTGAGCACTGACCTGTTTCACATGCTGGCCATACAGAGCCATTTATGAGTTTCTTAGGCTCTTATCAGCTAATAGGTTTTCTCTCAGAAGAGTGCCTCTGCTGTTTTATTGTAGTTTATGGCTTGGTTTGATACCCACATGCACTTACTACTGAAGAAATTTGATTATATTTCAGATTTGGAGTTTATTTTTCCATTCTTTATTACTTCTGTAAAATTGCAATGGTTTTGTTCATCCCTTGCTCGTCACTGATTCTGTTTTTTTGAATGGTTTGGTCCCCCAGGATATTGAAGGGGTTCTTAGAAACACCCTTGTCTTGCTTCTAGATCTCATCATATGCAGTATTTCCCCTTTTGAATTTTGGCACAGAGCTTTCTGTGTATTACCCTGCATTCTTCATAGTTTGTATCATCCCAACCTTCCTACCTTTGTGTCTTGCTCTCCTGATTTGAGTGAGTTAGACAAAGCAAACTTTCTGACCAAATTCAGGTCAGAGATTCAGGCTGTATTTCTCATGGGTAATTTAATTTTGCCTATTTTAAATTTCCACTTAACCACCTTAGACATGACATTTATTCCAGTCTTTAAATCATCTATGGCACTGTCTGTACTTTTTTAAAGGCTGCCGCAGTCAGTCCTGGAGTATCTGGTGTTATAAAGGTTTAAGGAGTGACTTAGTGCAGAATCAATCCTGACAGGATATTCTGGACTGAAAGAAAACTGTAATGGCTGTTGTTCTGTCATGGAAATTGTTCTTTTTAAACAAAGGAATGTCATTGAGCTAAAAAGCAAAATATCTAAGACCTGCCACATCTTTTAATAGTAATTTCTAATTAAGCCTGTTTTAGTCAGTTTAGTGCTGTTATATGTATTTTGTGTGTTTGGTGATGTCTCTCAGCATGAAGGTGGTTCTTGTTCTTTGGGGCCAGCCAGATGTATTAGGGGCCTTCAGAGAGGGGAATGGGCAGGTTCTGGACACTTCTGTATCCAGGCTCTGTGCAGGACCAGCAAGTATCCAGTATTTGGTGTGCTGTCCACCTCGACTTGTGCTTCCCAAAGCTGACTGGTTCCTTTGAAAGCCAATGCTTTGTTGGGAAGCCAGTTTTTCAGGTTTTTGTAGTGAATTATGTTTCAAGAGCTGAATGATTTTGCTTTTTAAATTGAACTATGATGTTAGTTTTTTTAGTGGATGTTTTGTACAAAAGTGGGTCTCAAACTTCTCTGCTTGTGTCCCCATTCTCTGGTGCAAGCTCTTCTACTGAATTTCATCTGACTTGTGATCCCACCTGGGATTCTTGCCCCTGTTTGCCACTTGCCCAGACAGTGCACTCCTTTCTGCAGGCTCCAGCAGGAGCAGCTGCTGCTCAGATCCCAAAGGGCATTCTTTTGGTCATACTTTCACATGCTTTAGGTGCAGAATGCTGGGCCAAAGTAATTCCTGACATACTTGCATCAAAAAAGTGACCTACTTAGCACACTGGTGTTGATTTTATTGTTATTACAGAGTGCTTGTCTTTAGATTGAAGTATCAGCCCTAATCAAACATACAGGTGTTCCCTGTTGATTATGTCTGAGGTTTCCTTCAAGAAGAGTTTGTATATAAATAATTGCAATTTCTGTTCAAGCCCATGTTATCTCCAGTGAAGACACAACACCACTGATTCTTTTTCCTTCCCATTTCAGCAAGGTAAGATGTTTTCTCTGGTGTTTAAAAGGTGCTGTCAGGCTCAGCCCTCTGTTGAGACAGTGTGTCCTGTTATTTTGCATTCATCCAGGTTTCTTCTCCTTTCTATCGAAGATGTTTAAAATGTCACAGAACTCACCAGCCTGCCTTTTGCACAGTTCATTTATGGTTATTTATTTGCCTCCTGGTGATGACCTGCTGCAAGTCTGGAGAGGAGTGAAAAGGGTGGAATTGCCTGAGACCTGAGGTCACCTCCCAGCTGGAAGGTCACTGTCACAGCAGGAGCACTGAGAGAGTGTCACTGATGGGAGCAGGGAGAGAACCCTGTGGAGTGAAGGCTTGGCTTGTTTGCCCTTCTGTCTGTGAAGGGGAAGGCTGTCCCTGGAGGCAGACTGACCCCAGGGACAGAGGCCTATCCTGTGCTGGGTAAGACACCCAGGTGGAGGTGTACATTGTGAGACACCAGGAAGCCTTGTCACAGCAGCTTTATGGCACAGGACAAGAGGAGAAAAAAGTGGAAAATCTTAGGAACTACCAAGGTAGTGAGATTCTGTGCTACAAGAAATATTCTTCATAGACCCTTGCAGCTCATCGGGGGATAACCAGGGTGCAGAGTCCTGGGACACAGAGATTGATGGCTCATTGCAGTCTGACCCTTTTTCTCTTCTTAGTTGTCATTGCTGTGTGAAGTCTAGTGACTGTTTGCATTAGCAGTACCTCCTGTTCCAGATCAGGAATTCCCTTGTGCTAGTGCACTGCCTGACTCACAAGTCATGTTCTCTTTTTCTTTGTTTCAGAGTAGAATTTTACACCCCTATTAAAGGGGTTGTGAAATCCAAACTTGCAGTAAACAGAGGCAGCTTTCTGGCTAAATTCTGCCATCTGTCTTGGGTCTGTGTGCAATATCCTGATCCTGGACTAGGCACTGGGTTCAGTGTGCTGAGAAGTGACCTGGATTGTCTCTCATGCTCATCTTGGAGATATCTATTGATGATTGAATTGCATCATTGTGTAACTGGCCCCGAACTGTGTCTTAAGGACATTTGCCAAGGTGCTGTGTACCCCTTCTTTGACATTTGAGCAGCTCTCTTGATCATGTGCATAGATCTTGGCTCTTGCTAGGGTTGAAAAATCCAAGTCTTTCTGAGTTGGGACACTTAAGACAAAAGTAGAAAGAAGCCAGCATTAGGGCAGCTCAATTCATTTGCATTTCACCTGCTTCAAGGTCGGGTTTCCACCAAAGGAAGACTGGTTCATTACTCTGGTGCTACTCTGCACCTCTGCCCCCCTCTTATGAATTTCTTTTGGGGCTGCTCCAAAGCAGTAATCAAATGTGTGATCCTCCAGCATGCCAGCAATCTTGGATCCTTTTTAGTTTTAGTTGATGTGGAGGGAAGTGAGAGGCAGAGATGATTCCTGGGAGCCCTTAGGAAAAAAATAGTGTGCCTTGTAAAAACAAGTGATTTTAGTTATTGCAATCGAGGAGTCAATTAACTGGCTAATTAAAGCAATTTCTCATTACATAATTGAATTCTGGTTCATCACTATTTCTACTCTGCAAGACTGCCCCAGAGAGCAGAGCCATTTCTGAACACTCTCTGTCACAAACAGGAGAACCATTTGCTCTCTCAGCACTCAGATGTGTCTGGAAAAGGGAGAGGTGGTTTGGTGGGACTTCCCTCCATTACTTGTGGAAATAAACAATGGAATGCCATCCAGGTAATAGAGAAAAAGGCAATTTTCTCAGACATGTTTCTAGTGCCAAAGATGAAGAAAGAAAGGATGTGATGAATACTGGAGCACAAAACCCATGAGGTTTAGGATGCCCAGGGCTATGGGACTCAAGGTTACACTCTGGAATATTAGAATGTCTCAAGCTCAAAGCATTACACTGGGTTTTAACATGATACTGCTCATCAAATATACTCTTAAATTGGATGGGAAGACTGAGAGCTTTTAAATTATCAGCTTCCTCCTGCACAGAAAGATAGACTGAAGATGGAGTTATTTTTTTAATGAAGGATGAATTAGAAAAGTGTCAGTGTACTGAAATGTTGAATAGCTATGGAAGGTGTTTGTGGGGAAAAAAACATGAATGAAAAGAATCTGAAATAATTTTAAATGTACAATATGAGAGTTTACTTGGCATAGTTAAAACCATGGTGTCAAACCAGGGCACCTGCAGTAGCAGAGGAGGGAGGGCTGGGTCAATGACATTTGTAGCTGGTGAGCCATGATTTGACAAGGAGGGACTGTGGCAGAGAAATTTTTGAAGTTAGGATAGAAGTACTTCAAAGCCCAGAAAAAATTGTATTTGGCAGCTGATGTGGACTTTGAAGTCTGACTGAGACACAATTAAAAGAGCTGTAAGTAAAAGTTCAGCTTCCCTGGTACCCACACTGGTGAAACTCAGGAACTCTGAATGCCCTGGTCAGGCTCTACCTTGGAAACAGGGCTCAGGTGGAGCAGAAAACATCTCCTTTAAAGAGAAAACTGGTTAAAATTAGTAAGTGTGGTGGATTTAGTCAGAGTTCAGGTATTTTAACTGATGTCTCATTAGTGAGCTCAAAGTGCTTGAGGAAAAATTACTGTGGGGGGGTTTTTTTTTATTTGTTTGCACTTTTTTGTTTGGTTTGTTTTGTGTGCTTTTTGTTTATTTTACATGTTCTTTTTAAATTTTCAGACTACAGGCTTGGGCTTCTTCCTGTGTGTGAGACACTGATCAGGTACCTTGTTCTCTGAGCCCCAGTTCCTCATTCAGAATTTAAATGCTCTGGGCCTTGACATCACAGAAGCACTGTGGGTCACAGGCACTGGTGTAATCACTTATACCTTGTTGATAATGACCTCTAATAAACATAAATAGGCTTTTAAAACTCAGGGGATACTGTGCATTGAGGAGTGCAAAGTTTGCTGGAAATGGGGAAGTGAGAGAGTATTAAAAAAAAATAAAACAAATTAGAGCCTCTTGGTAATAGCATCTCCAGAGAATAATGAAGAGAGAAAGGAGAAGCAAGTAATGATGGCTTTGCACACTGAAATACTTGTTTTCTGTACCTGGATTTTTGGTCCAATGGAAGAAAGGGAAGCAGTGATGGCACATTGCAACATGAAAATTGGGGGAAGGAAGAGGAAGACTAGGAGGAATAGAAATGCCCATGTTACCTATGTTGTGAGGTGAGTGGGTGGGGGTGTAGTGCTGTGAAAGACTCCCTAAATGGGAAAGAGCATTAGATTGTTAATGACTGTGTTATGGTTGAAAATGTATTGCCAAGAACAAAGCTAACAGAAGTTGGGAAATAAAATCTATGACAGCAGCATACTTCAAAAATATTCAACCAGAAGCTGGAATGCAAAAAGCCCTAGGATGTGTTGTAGGGAGCTGCCTGGCACTGATCTGGAGGCAGAACCACAGAAAATGTTTTGTGGGTTTAGCTGGATTTTGCTGTGCCTGGAGCGTGAGGGAGGTTTTGTTCTATGGGCTGGATGGCTGGAGTGTGGGAAGCGAAAAATCATGGCAATTAAAAAAAAAATATTAATATTTCACTTCTGACTGCCACTGCTTAGCATCATGATTGTGGTGGAGCTGAGTTCCCAGCCCTGAGCAGCAGCAGCAGCTCTGTGTGTCCGTGCTCCCACGGGTGGAATGGGCATTCCCAGTGCAGTGCAGCTGGCAGATGCTGGTTTGTTCCATGGCAGCCTTTTCCTCTCTCCATCGAGTTATTAGTGTCATTGTCATGGAGCACTCAACATCTTTCAGCCCTTAGGGAAGAGCAGCCCAGTTTGGAACAGAAACCAGTGCATCCTGACAGCACACATTGAAGCAGCATGGAGCTAAGGCAGACTCATGTTTGCTGTCCCTTAGGAAGCAGTCTAATTCCTGGGCTGGCACTTCTGACATAACTCAATTATGGAATCATAAATAAACAGTTGACACAGGCCAGGGAACTTCAAAGCAATCAGTACAGTTGTAATAGGTTCTAGCTTGAAAAATAAACCATGCTGATCTAGTCTAAAGGATATTAATTTTTTTTTTCCTTCTGTCTTAGATCAAAGCTTCTTCCTTGAACAGCAGCCTGGCAACTCTCCCTAACCCCTTTCCTTCTCCCACATCCCCTGCTGATCTCTTGGTACAGGCACCATTACCATGGGACTGGTGTCTGCAAAGTGTACTCCATCTCCTAAATTAATTGCCTACTGATACGCAGTTGCATGCAAAGTAGTTTTTGGAGAATGATTCTTGGCCAGCATTTTGTTTTTATTTACTGAATTGACTTGCATAGCCTGGCTCCTTGGGTAACAAGGGTCACTTTAACATTGGTCCATGTTTTGTGCTTTTAGTTGCCTGTGTAGGAGCTTTGTACCCACATGGTGGGGGGTCCCAAGATCAAGACACAGTGAGGTGCTGGCTGAGATGGAGTTGCATGTGCAGCTCAGTGATTGCTGAGGCCTTTTCCCCCAGGCTGCTTATCACACTTGGAATTTGCTGGTTGAGGCAACTCACCTTCATTGAGCCCAAGACTCTCTTTAAGGTATCCCATCCTCCTTTAGCAGCCTGAAAACATCATGGACCATCTGAATGTCTTGTGAATCAGTGGCAAGCCTTGGGATGGACTTGCTCTGTGTTCAGCACCCTGGTTTGGTGCCAGCTATTTCCTTGTGTGGTGTCAGTGTCAGGAGTGAGCTGGCCACAGGAAGGTGTAGAAGGGGGTGCCTTCCATCCACCTCTGCCCTGCTCTGTGTGAACACATCCAGTCTAAAACACTGTCAAAGTTCATAGTTCCAGCTCAGTTTGGGGAGCGTGAGCCTGTCAGGGAATATATTGCTGACAGCAGTGGCATGGCCCTGGCTCCAGGGGAAAGGTGCCTTTTGCTTCTGTGTCACAGTGCCCATCACTGTCTGTGGGACAGCGAGGCAGGCAAAGGGGAGAGGGGGAAACAGCAGGTGCAAGCAGCCTCCTGCTGGGAGCATTTAAATACTGACATGTCAGAAGCTGGGAAGTGTGTGACAAGCAGTTTTCCTGTGACCTGGATCCTGAGAGCTTATGGAAGTCTGAAACTTTTTTTGTAAACAAGCTGACATATTAATGAGAAGTCTATTGTTTGTGTATGTGGGAGAGTGGCAGATTTTCACATGGGATCTGTTTGAGAATCCCATGTGATGCCCAACATCATGTATTACTGAGCTGCCTGCTGTCCAGAGGAGGAAGTTGCCAGAATTTTCTGAGAAGAAACCGAACAGAAACCTCCTCCTAACTCCAAATAAACAGTGAAGGAGAAGTCACTGGTGGTGTTAGCCTCCTACCAGCTGTGTTTGTAATGAATGCTGTCCCTGAGAAACAGAGAGTCCAATCTGAGGAGCTGATACTTTCCAATGTACCAAGAGCTCCCTGCTTTGCCCACGTCAAAATAGACCAGAGCCCATGCACGGGTCTTTGGACCAAAGCTGTTTGATAAATATTTTAGTGTTTTGCACATTTTGTTGCCAGAAAGTCAGAGTCTAAAGCATTCTTCCAGGGAAGGGCATCTTTATGCATGCTCATGTTTGATTCAAACACTTGTTCTTTACTGTGTGTGCTGCAAAAAAAGCCAAGCTTTATAATCAATTCTCTACTCCATTAGCATCCTCAAAGGATGTCTCTGGTCACATCAGAGGCAATCTTCTCTCTCTGTCTTTTATTATTTGTTTTGTTTAAAACTTTATTGTCTATGAAATCATCTGTCACCCTCTGCAGAGACCTGTCAGGGCACTGTCTCTGTATTTGCCTCTCCTTGGGAATAACAAAGAAGTTTCTCCTTTGCAGGCTGCCTGTCTGCCTCCCCTCAGCTGAGGGAGAAGTGGTTTGCTGAATTTTCGTGGCCCATTTGGTCCTTGGCCTCTTTGCTTGTGCTGCCCTAAGGATGCCAATTAATGTTAATCTGAAGGTATAAGCTTCTCTATTAGGTCCTGGAGTAATGCCATCAGCTGGTCCCACATGGGCCACCAGGCAGCTGTCAAGCAATAATGTTTATTGCATTTTTACTTCATATCCTTTACTTTGATTGATCACTGGGGCTTATATAAAACCAATAAAATTGACAAAATTTTAAACCATTGTAAAAGCCAGTAAGTGAAATGTGGGCATGAGAGCAGGGAGTTTGTAGCCTGTAGCTTTCTTATAGTTTGATAAAATAGAGAGAGACAGTGAAATCAAGAGCAAATAAAGGTGTGTTTAGATTTCAAACAGGAACCTTGGAAATTTTCCTTGTCATGTAAGGAGTTCAGTAGCACACTTTAATGTATTTATCTTACCCTTAGTGGTGCTGTATCTCCTGTCTGCCCTTGCACACTCAGCTCTGCACAGGAACAGCTCTCAGGGTGATACTTGCCTAGGGAACAGTGAAGAGACTCTGTCACATTTCTGCTGCTCCTCGAGGGGGTTTATATTTGTCTAACCAGTGAAGGGGACAGCTTGGACTCAGTACTGGTTAATTGCTTCCACATCATAAATAAAGGTACCTTATTCATCCTGAGGTGCTTCTGCTGAGCACCTCATGAAGTGAAAGCAGGATTGGCCAGGTGGATCCAGGATCTCCCCTCTCCCAGCACACCGAGGCTCTGTGGCAAATCCCTGAGCTCTGATGGAGCCTGGGGAGCCTGCAGTGCTGAAAATGAATTGCTGGGTTGGACTCGAGCCACAGGCCTCATTTTGATTGTTTACAATTGAGTAAATCAGGCCTGTCCCCATGGAAGTTAATGGGATCAACCCTGGTGTGACAGCAGAGCAAAACCTTGCATGCTTGAATCTTGCATGCTTAATGCAGTCCGTGTTTTCCTGTCTCAGGTCCTTTACTCTTTATTATGTGTCTTGCTTCATGAATGTATTCCTTCAAATGTGTCATGGATCAAAACTGCAAAATGCCATCTGTCAGCATGGGTGAAATCTGTAATCCCTGTGCTGTTCAGGGCTGTTCAGGTAACCAGCAAATTGACATTTGTTGGAAATGGGGCACTTAGCCAGCCTACTAAGGCTATGGATTTGTTCCTTCCCCCCTCCCCCTCCTGCTCTCCAGATTATTGCTTACATAATGTATGGACTAATAGTTGCTGTATGGTTTACATGTGAGATGCTTTCTGGAAGCTGTGTGTGGGCAGGGAGCTCAGGATGACATAAGGTAGGATTAAATAATTGCAATATTAAGTTGCAGTGCAGGAAGGGGGGAGACTGCTGTTTGTGAATGATGCTGTCCAGTTAAAACTGCACCCAGGCAGACCAGGCAGGAGGGATACAGGGTGCAGGTGGATGGGTCCTGCTTGACCTGTGTTCTCTGCAACTAAAATTCTTCTTGCTGGCAGTTGGATAGATTTGGATGGACAGAGCTGTCCTAGTCGTGCCATTGTAAATTTAGACTGGATTTATCCCAGTGTCACTGAGCTTGGAGCCTGGCTCATTGTAGTATTTATTAGGACCTTAATTATGCATAGGTTAGTTTGGTATTCCCCATTGGTAAATTTTGCTAACATTTCACAAATAAAAAATGTTCTGACTGTTTTCTCCCCAGTCAGCACCAACTTTTTAGATCAACAGTTTGTAGCTTTAAATAAGCATCCCAGATTTTTTGTTGGCTTTGTTTGTTTGTTTTTAGTTTTGCTTTGGAACTGTTTGTACCTAAACTGGCTGTGACTCAGTGTGAGGCCTTGCTGCCTTCACTCAGATATGCAGGTTTGCTGAACTCAGCTGGAAAAGATTTTTTCGTCAGTGGAGAGTGGAAAGGTGAAGAGAAGTGCTGGAAAAATTCAGTTAACACTTCACTGCAGTGCTATAGCTCAGCTATTAGTATGTCTTAGGAATGTGAAAATGAGTGCTGATTATAAACAACCCAAATTTTTAATATCCAAGATGAACCAAAAAGAAGCAAAAACTGTAAGATGTAGTCAGGTAAGCTGCAACCTAAAATCATTTCCCTTACAGATACTCAGCAGTTTCTATAAAACACAACAATTTTTTTCCTCTAGAGATACTTTTATCATTATAATTTTCTTTATTATTATTTATCCAGAGAAACCCTTAAAGAAGGGTTCTGTGTCTTTGTTTCTATGAGACTTGCAAGTTTCTGCTGTGAGAACTGCGAAGACAGCCCAAGCCTCAGTTCAAATCTCCAGGCAGAGACACCCCAGCAGAGACACAGGTGTGTCTTGTCCCTACAAGTGTCTGCAGGGCCTCCCTGTGCCCCAGGGCAGGCTGCTGTCCCTGTGTGCCATGCAGGAATATGTTCCCTATCAAACTGCAGTGCAGCGAGCAGCAGAGCCTTGGGGCTCATTATCCTGTGTGGACAATGCAGTGTGACAGAAATGGCTGATGAAATCTAATGCTGTCTGTTCAGTTAAAAGGCAGTGTGGTGATCACAGCCCGTGCTTTCCTGAGTGACAGGGATTAGGAGAGCCAGGGAACTGTGCTACATCCAACGACCAAAGGTTGTGCTGTGTGTGTGGAGCTGTCCCACTGCTGCCCAGCTCTGGCCTGAGCCTGCTGGGGTTGTGGTCACCAGTGTTACTGTGATCAGTTGAGGTGTGAGATGAAGTATTTCTCCTTAGAGTTTGTGTATGCAGAAAGCAATAATGTTAAAGCCCAGGGTGATGTGTAAATGACTGTGTGTGGTCAGTATAACTGTTTCTTGATGCTTTGTGAGCTTCTATGCGTGCAAGAGCGGTGAAGTTTCCCCGAGCCTTTGATGCTTGTGTTGTTCTGAATCCACAGAACTCTGTTCTTGTATGGTTAGTGGCTGCTGTTTGTCTTGGAGCAGTCCAACCTTTGGTGATTTTAATGAAACTTAGGCAGTGGAGGGGAGATTCCTTTTAACCCCTCCAGCCCTCCCAGGGCATCCCCTGGTGAACCAGCACTGACATCTCTGAGCAGTGAAGCCTTTGCTGGCTGCTGCAGACACCTGGTGCTGCCGTGCTGTCAGTCAGGGGGGTGCTGACTCCTGAAATGAAATGCTGTCCATCTAATTAGTATGTGTAGCAGCAGCAGGTTTTAATTATATGGTTAAATACACAGAAATATAGGATTGTCATGTGGGATCAGTCTATTGGCCCTTTGTGGCTGACATTCTGCCTCCAGCAGTAGCCAGTGCTGGATATATTTGTGCATAACATATTTCTGTTTGCCCTTGGAGTAATATGCACAGGCTGCTACAGACAAATTTTCCGTCTTGCTTTTTTGAAGCCAGTTTGTGTCCAGAAGAGAATTCCTCCTCTGTGAACTGTTCCATTCTGCTGTGGTTCAGGTTAGCCCAGGGATTTATGTTTTCTAGGCAAAATATGTAAGATGAATGAGTTCTTTTATTTTTGTACTGGCTCTGACAGGAGATTTAGTCTTTGCAGAATTTTCTGAAGTTTGTGGTTTCTCCAGATTTTCCAGTGCTTTCTTGTGCCTAGTGGAAATTCTTCTAGGTGACCAAGTAATGAGCATCTGAAGTATTTGCTTCTGGAATTCTTTTGCTTTCACCTTTTGTTGTGAATATTTCTCATGCAAATCAGTCACTCCACTTGTGTTAATAATTTGGGGTTGGTTTATCTTGTTGGTTTTTTTCTTTATTACTTTCAGTCTCTTATTTGATTATGCATTGACTGCTGGCAGCTAATTATGCAGTTCTGATCTAGAGAAGCATAAAAAGTAAACTAAAGCTGTATTTTAGTTCACATGGGATGTGCTGTGTGGTCTTTCTGGATTGGTTGAGTATGAAAAGGATGAAGAGAGCCAAGCATTGCTCCTGGTGGTCATATCCACCCAGGGGATGCTCCACCACGTGGATGGGGTGTGATGGGGAAAGTTGCTGATTCTTTAGCATTGTGACCATTCTGCTTTCCTGTTGTAGAGGAAAAAAAGCTGGGAAGCAGCTCCTGATGTTGGAGGATCCCAGCCCAGCGAATTTTGATTTTCTCCAAGTCTGTCTTGTGCTGTATGGAGGGCTTTGCACACTCAGCTGTGCTGGTGGCAGCAGTAACAGTAAAGTCACTCACTGAGAGTCAGGAGGTGACAAAATTTCATCCACTGAGGTCACTAAGTGTGGGAATTCCTGGCTGCATAACAAATTTTAATCCATGGCCACCTGGGAGCCCCAGAGCAAGGCTTTGCAGAGTGGGGATGAGTCAGCTGAGCCTTTGGTACAGAGGCAGCTGTGTCAGCAGGGGAGTATCCTTGCTGCAGTGCTTTCCAATATCCCTCCCAGAGAAATCAGTGATGCCTGAAAAAGCTACAGAATTACTGGGGTTTAAGTGGCACAATGTTTTTTTCCAGAATACAATTCTGGAATATAATATATAATTGTAAAGTCCCCATGGCCCTGGCAGTTTGTTTCTCAAGCTATAGACCAATAACACATTTACCTTGAAGAGAATGGGGATCATACACCAGTGGTTGAAATGCAGTTTATAAAAAGGGTCACTGAAGGGCTTTTGAAACTACGAGATGCTGATGCTTCTTTGGATGCTTCCACACAGATTTGGGCACAGTGAGGGTGCAGAAAGATCCTGGAGAACTGGATTTCTGCCCGATGTAAATTCCAGTCACTCTGCAAATGTGTATCAGACTACGTCTAGTCTGGGCTAAACAAGTGTGGGTGTTACCTTATTTTTCATTGTGAATGCTGATAAAGGATTTAGAGATCCCACTGGACTGAGAGATAAGCCTAACAGGAATTTTCCTGATTACTCATTACTCTTTTGACACTAACTAAATTGGAAGGGGGAGGGTGGAAAGACATGGTTCTAATGGTTTTTAGTTTTGATTGCTTTAGATGTGGTTGTGGGGGTGCATTACCCCTAATTCAGAAATTGTTGTTTAGGACTTGAGGTAATGGATTTTCTCTATGTATGAAATACACTGGAGGCAAATTGATTTATGGACAAATTAAATGTTATATTTTCACAGGTGGAAAAGTTGCTTTCAGAAGTTCCTGTCCTGACAAATTCCCACCTATGGTGGTAACCCCACACCTCAGCCCCCAGCGCCCTCCCTGGGGCTGCTGAGGTCCCCTAGGGCAGTGCTACAAGTGGGTCATCACAATGACAGTGTGTTTTGGGGATTTGTGTGTAGTTTTTCTTCTTAAAGAAACAACACTGGAGAAAATATAATCATGTAATGCCAGGCTGTACCCTTCGCTGCATGAGTTCACATGGGGTCTCTGATAACAGTGTTTGGTGGAGTGTAGGTTGTGAAGATGAAGCAGTCATCCAGCACTGCACAGAACATGCTGATTGAGGAGGTTAAGGTGACAGGAGGTGTTCAGGAGTGATGCTTTGGAGCCTGAGAATAAAGGAGTGCAAGCATTTGCAGGAGTGAAACCCCTGCCTTCCCAGGAGCAGCTTGTCCCCAGTGGTGTGTGCTCTGTGTCCAGGTGCTGTCTGTGGATTTTTCCTGCTGGATATTTCCAGAAGCTCCTGAAGTACACAGCTGCCAGTGGGGGTTGGAGTTTTTCCATGCAGCTGCATCCAGCTCTCGTGGAAGGGCATGATGGATGTTAGTGGGAAGGGAGGATAGCTGGCCATTTTATTCTTATTCCCAGCATTTTGCTGCTGTAATTCACAAAAGGCATAACAACCTTGCAATTTATTCTTTCTTTTGCTGTAAATTGTTTAACAAAGACATGTTTTCTCCTTTCCTTTTGGGTTGTGTATCCTTGGCAGTAAAATGGAGGTAGCAAAGCTACATGTGGTGAACGCTGTTCAAAACTTCCATTTTTAAGACCCTGCTTTCTGTTGGCCTAGTTTAGCTATCTGAACCCAAATATACTCTACATTTGCTTCAGGCAGGTTTTGTTGATAAAGCAAAAGATAAGCTATTTATCAGAGAGACAGAAGGAAAATAGTCTCACTTATGTGTGTGTATTTGGTCTTCACTGAAGAACTTGAGTCATTAAAAGCTTGAAATCTGTCATGGCTTTGCCTTTGTGTTGAGGATGTGCTTTTAAAAGCCCCATTAAAATTCAGCTGGGCATGAAGCTTTGTGCAAATCTCTGTAGATTCATGTTTAGCTTCCATCCTGGCACTGTAATTTTTCTCTCCAATTTTTTCTTTTCTTTCCAAAACCTGAGAATAATCTTCAAGGATTTCTATTAAAAGAACATTGAAAGCATAGTCAAGCACTCAAAAATTTGATATTGTCAGAATTGACAATGGGAGCTGTTTTTTGTAACCTCTAATACTATTTTAATCTAGCTCTTTATCTACACATTAAATATGATAAATGTAATTTGAACCTGGAGACAGAGTCCCACAGTTTCTGGTTCCTTAAAAGGAATTGTACTTTGCTAGAATAGAGAAATTATGACAGATGATTTAGGGAAGAAAAAATAGACAGGCAGTTAGAAATTTTGGGTGACATTTACTTAAAAGACTACACTTTAAAAGGAAGTATCTCTAGCTTGTGGTAGCACATGGTGGGAACAAGCAAGGCCCTCATGCTTCTAGCCTGGTGATGACATAAGTTCAGAGTCCAAAATTTTGTCAGTGGATCCAAGTTGTAAGGAAACGTGAGCAGTTCAGTAAACATCTTTGTTTTTTAATAATGGATGATGTTATTTAAAACCTCAAATAGAGAAAACAAGGAGCATCACCTTCATATAATTTGAATTGGTAATTGTCAATGTCAAAACAAGGCTACTGTTAATGATGAGATGTCTAAACAAGACTACTTTGTGGGTTTTGTAGTTTTCTTCTTTTTTTTAAAGTGCAATATCTGTTTTCTGTTTGAGCAGCCCTGAGACAGCTATTCATAAGATTTTCTGCAGCACCTGCTCGAGGGTATCATTTACTACCAGTGGAAGTGAGTGTTTGCTGTACCTTCCATTGGAAGTGGAGGGGCTGCCACAAATCCTGAAGCAAAATAAGTCAGAGCACAGCAGATGCTTTCAGAGCACAGCATTGATTCACAGGTAGTACAAATTTGATTCTGTTATTAACACTTTTTTCTTGCAGTAGGATTATTCTGACTCCACTGTAACTTTTTATATCACAGTAGTTGAGAACAAAGTTAGGCCAGCTGTGTTTACTGATGTAATAATAGTTCTAGAATACAGCTTTCTAGCTCTGCTGGTATTCCCACAGTTATCCATATTCCTGTTGTTTAGGAATCCCCATGGCTCTAGCTTGTGTTTCTGTGCTTCCCCTGTTGTAGCTGTGCTGTGGGACTGGGCTGCACCAAAATCCACTTTGCAGCTGCATCTGCCCTGGCTGCACACCTCTGTCACATGATGAGGATTTCTCACCTCATGGTCACCTTATTAAGTGACTCCAGCTGTGTTTGATGCATGTTTCAATGCCAGCTGTGGCTGCCAACAGCTATTGGCTTTGACTTTTTCAGTTCTAATGTCAGCACCGAGTTGTGTATCTTATATCTACTATTGTTATTCTTGATTTGTTCCACACTGTATTTAATTTTCACCTGGGATACTAGAAGTAATAAATGTTACTAAAATAAGCATTTCTACAGCACTTGAGCTGAGGCAGTAGGACCAGTTCAGACTGCAGAGGCATTTTTTTAGCCCTGAAATTCTGGTGTGTTCTGAAGTAGCAGGGGAGAAATTTCCTTCAGTGAATGATGCCTGGTCACACAGCTTGATTTTTGAGGTGGATTGTGTTTGTGCTCTGCAGCGTGCTGGGTCAGATGATTGGGATTTGGGTTTGGGAAAGCAGCTTAAGTGCTGACTTGCACTGTGAGTCAGGGATCACATGGCTGTGGGGCTGGGCTGTGTTTGGGCTGCTGGACCAGGGTGGATTCACGGAATGGAGAATGCAGTCAGTGCAGGTGGAAGGGAGAGCTCTGCCAGTGCAGGAGCAGCCAAGAAAACCTTGCTAGGGACAAACAGATCACATAACCCAAGTGGTATCAAAGATAATGCTCTGGAAGGTGAGGAGGAGAGAAAGGGCTGAGATTTCTGCCTCCCCATTGAGCAGGACTGTAGCGGCCTTAGAGATCTAGAGGGGAGCAGTAGGAAAGATGGGGGACATGGGTCAAAATGGATCACTGTGATATGCAGAAGAGAAAGGCACAGATTTTGGAGGTTGAGGGGCTTTGTGAAAGAACAGGAAGTAAAAAACAACTTTAAAGGAATGGTAATTTTTTGAACAGTGAACATATGAATTTTTTGCATGGCTCTTCAGATAATCTTGTTTTATTGCCTTGTTATGTGGAGAATAGGTGAATTTTGCTTTCCTTTCCTCATCTCTCAGAGCAGAGGACAGCTGGACGTTCCCCTGTAGCTGGAATTTGAAATGTGCACCTTTCATTTACGTCAAATGACTTGTTAACAGCAAACCCCAGGTACCACAAGAAGGATATGAGCATCCCTCCTCTAAGCAGAGACTCATGGGACTGAGTGGCAATTCTGTTGCTGCTTTAGGTATCATCCAGACTTCATGAAATTGTGTCATGGAAATGTTTATAAGGCAGAAATTGTCAGCTTGCTGTGAAGTTTCACTGAAACTAGAAATAATAGGGTAAAAATGCATTATTAATACTGAGATTTCTGGAGACAAATGGAAACCATTTGACAGATTTCAAGTGTGCTGTGGTTTTCAGGTAGAGATAAAGAGAAAAAAACTGCCAGGGAGGGAAATGGGGGAGAGATATATGAATTAAGGAGACATCACAGGTTGTGGTGTTTGCTGTGAGACAGAATTAAAGATGTGCTCTTTGCTTTGGGCAACAAAGTGGGAGATTTGGGCTGATGTGTTACAGGCTCTTGTGCCACAGGCAGTGATCTCTTCCTCCTCCTGCCTGGGAGGGGACAACAACAGCACCCAGCAGGCTGATCCCAGGGAAGAGGATGCAGGTGAGATAGAAGGGCAAACACAACATACTGGGAAAGGGGCACATGACCTTAATAAAGATAATAAAAGGTCTCCACATGAAGAGGAAATCTACACTGTGCCATAAAGTTTTGTTGCCTCCCTAGCATCTTCTGTTTGCAGTTCATGCTTGGGAGATGCCCATGGAATACAATCTCCCAATTGTATTACCAATGCTGTGTGCAGAGAGGAGGGTGGAGGTTTCAATACAGGCATTGTCCCACAGAACCTGCAGCAAATGCTCACCTTGTCATGGCAGCTCTACCTGTAAAAAGTCTGTAAGACTCCACTCAAAGTGCCAAGAGCCCAGTGAAAGTTTATTGCTGTGCTGTGGAATGCCAGCAGCTCTCCTGAGGTCCCCTTTACCTGGTTCACATGTTCCACTCTTGGCTTCTGCTTTTGCTTCTCGCTCTAAGTGTTGATCTGATAAAATCCAACATGAAGGGAAGACCAAGCTCCTGGATGACTGAGTTGAGCTTTCATTGTAACATTTGAGCTGGCACCAGTTAGTGCTCAGTACCCCTAGAAACTGATTGCTCTGGGCTGTTGCTATTGTCTCCACTGGAGCTCGTTCCTGATTTCCCCTGCAGCGAGGGAGGGCAGCCCACAGCCAGGAGAGACCAGAGTGAGCACACAGCAAGAGAGAGAAACCCTGAGAGAAAAATGCTAATGACATATTTTGACCTTGTTGCATTAGAGATGGCATCACCCACATTAGCCACTATTCAGGATTGTTCCCCAGGGCCTGAATTGCTTCTGGACAAGGAGAGATGTCTGGGGCTGTTATTGTGGCTGCCTGGTTAAGTTTCAGAATGAAATATATACCATGTAATGCTTTTGGACAAATTCAGTGGTTCTTAGCTGCTTTTTTGCCTGTCATTTGTCTTCTGTAGCTGTAAGTAGCTGCTGTAGCAGGCAACGATTACAAGACCAAAATAAAATGCTGGGCAAAGGATTGGATTGAGCTGCCCAAAGAGGGGAGGGGGGGAGCACAGTGGTCCCTTTGTGGAGGAGGAGGTCAGTAAATTAACAAAGAAATTTGTTCTACACATTTACTTTAAATATTGGCAGGTGGCTCAGTTGTTTGTGTGCAGAACTGGGGGCCAGAATTTCTGTTGCAATGTTGTCCTGCTCAGTCATCCTTTTAAAATGTTCTTATTCCTTGGTACCTTGTACAAAGCAAGATTTCTCCCAGAAGAGAATTGGTAAGGGAGCGAGTTAAGTCTGCTCGTGATCCAAGGGTAGGATGGGAGTGGGCAGAGCAAGTGGGAAAGAGACACTCTGTGAAGAAAGGAGAGAACAAGTTATTTTCTGTAAACCTTCTTAGATTAAATCAGTGCTGTGTTTGAGAGAGGTAGAAGGACTTGGTGCCTAGAGGGGGAACATGAGTGGCATCCTCTGACTGACTCAATATGCACTGCAGCTTCCCTTTGTGGGAGAAGTGGCCTGCTGCCTACTCTGAATCTGGATAGAATTAGGTCCAGTTTGTCACAAGGTGTGTTCAGCTGCCTACCCTCATGTTCCTGTAAAAACAAGACTTGCATACATTTGGTCTTGGCATATAGGTGTCTGGCTTCTTTTACTTGTGAACTGATTTTAATGGCATTTAAATGAAGGATGGGGGTCTCAAAGCTATATGGAAGGAGATCTCCTGCCTCCATCTTTTGAGTTTCTTGCATTCTATGGGACTGGAGAAGTTGGTCTTTATGTAAGTATATAAGACATCACAGAATTTGCACAGAGGAGTCATGTTCTGGTCTCAAAACCACTTAATCTCTTTTAACATATTTTACACTAAATCCTTTGAAAAATGAGCTTTAGAACAGCACAAAATTAATTTGCTTCCCCTGAATGAACAGTGCTCCATGTCCTAGCAGTGGGCAGTTGGCTTTCCCCCAGTCAGATACCTGCTCATTTTGCAGTAAGGAATGACAAGATTCACCATTGGGTCAGTCCTTCAACTCTGCCTGCAGGAACTGAATAATCAGGACAGGTACTAACACACAGTATGGGATGCTGGGCTTCCTTTGGGATTGCCTGAGCTTCCAAACTGTGGAAAAAACCCCATACATACAATAAAAATTTTAAATCAAAGTAAAACTATGATTATGTAGACTAGAGCTGTCTTCATCTTTTTGTGTTACTCTTCCCTGTGAGAAACCTGTTTAATTGTCATGCAGTAAGTGCATCATCCATCTCTGCATCCTGCCATGGTGTGGCCTTCACTAAAGGCACTGACACCTTCTTTCCTGGGCATAGAGCAAGTTGCCTTGCAGGGTTCACCCTCATCTAATTTGTCATCAATTCATCTCATAAGACTCTATTTTATATTGTATTGGCTTCAAATCTGGACAAAGCACAGACATAGTCTAAGCTATTGCCTCATTTTTATTTATTTAAGTCCCATGCTGCCAAGTTGACCCATTTTTTTCATTCTACCGACTGTTCAAATCTTGCAGATTAATTAGTCAAGGAAGGCACAGCTGGTCCTGGAGCAAAATCCATACCCACACATTCGTGGCTTTTTCCCCATTCTGGGATGTAAAGTGTCAGTATTCCACTGCTCTGTAACAGACCTCAGTAGCCATTATCATTAGCAGTGGGTACCAGCTTACAAACCCAGTCATCAAAGAACAAAAATGCTGGCAGCTAAATGGAGAAATCCAGCCAGGAGGAAAACAACCCAGAGCATCAGCCAGCCAGCTGCTACTCCCTGGACAGAAGAGGAGCACCGTGCAGGACAAGTTGGAAAAATGCTGTCTGACATTTAAAAACAACTGTTCTGTTGTATTTGAGAATGTTGTTAAGAAACCTCAGCCCAATGCAAATTGCCCTCAGCACACCTCAAATTGACCACAAACAGGCTGAACCCCCTTTCCTCAGTGTGTGTGTGTGTGTATATTATAGAGACAGGCAATTATCTCATGCATTCTGAGGGGCCATGTCCCTCATTTATTAGAGCCCTGGGATATATTTAAGCTTGCTTGCTCAAACCTTGGCAAATGCTGTTACACCTGAGAGCCTCATTTGTGTTCACATCCTCCTGAATTTAGTTTTCTCCTTCCCCCCCCCCCCCCACCTGTTTTTTTT
>VZRH01008443.1:872707-896296 GCA_013397555.1 Urocynchramus pylzowi | reverse complement strand
CCCCCCTTTTTTTTTTTTTCTTCGAAAATGTTATTAACTAGAGCATTAAATGCTGGCCTCCAGCAGGGCCTTCTCCATATGTTTACAACAAATGTTTCCTCCATAGACAGAGGATGTATGTGTGTGAGAGAGCGTGCAGATATAATGGGGCAGCTCCCAGATCCAGTCTCCCTGGGAGGCAAAACTCAGGCATTTGAAAATGCTTCTCAGTTCAAGCAATTCAGATGGAACCAGATTGTAACATCTCCTGGTGCACCTTTCACCCAGGGTGAGGAGAGGCTGCAAGCACCACGAGCAGATCTTTTTCCCCTGTGATGCCTGAAGGCTGGCCCAGCTCCTGGGGGAGCCCAGGCTGGTTTCAACATGGCAGGTTGGACTTCAAAGCTGGTCAGACTGGCTTGTCCCTCCTCACTCTCCCTTCAACCCAAGTTCTGTGCACAAAACATGTTTCTTACCAAGCCAGCACTTTGATCCCTGTGAGCAGTTGGGAGGATGTAGAGCATCTGCCTTCAGCATTCCTGAGTATCTCTGTGTGGAGGCTGTGAGGTTCATGGTGCCACGAGCCCTGAGCTGCAGCATTCCCAGAGCACAGCCCTGTCCAGTAAGAGCCAGGGTTAGGGACTGGTGAATGCAGTTCCCATTATCTGCTGGAACTGGGCATTGCTGCATTGCTCCCCTCATGTCAGCACTGCGTAGTTTGACTGTTGAGGTAACAGCAAAGGCAGAGTTAATTGCAGCTGTTTTGAACTGGAAATACCCAGTAATATTCATCAGTCAGATCCCTCTTTTCACTTTGTAATTAATTCATCTGCTGACCCTTATTTTATACAAAAGTGTGGCCCTCACATTGATGTACTTTGAAGGACTTAACTTTTGTGTATGCTCATCAGCTGCTCCACCTTCTTAATTTGTTTTACTGTGGCTGTTGCCCAACAGTGAAGGTTTTGTTTCTGCTTCCTGCTCAGCAATTGAAATTTAAATGGGGAGAAGCAAATAGAGTTACAAATAATATGCTTTGGTACACATTTTCATGAGGAATAATTGTTTGAACTAAAAGCTTTCAAGATTCATTAAGCACTGGGCGTTTGTGGAAAAGCTATCAGAGCATTTATGAATAATGGAACATGAGTAACTATTGCACAGTGAACTCTGCCCTTTTAGATTATGCATATATTTGTGACCCTAATTGTGTACTAGCATAACATTTCCTGAATCAGCTCCTTACTACTGCAAGGAGAAGAGTGGAAGCAAGAAAGTCTGATTTCCTTAATTATGTTGGCTCCTAAATAGTTGTAAAAATCCATAAAACATTTGTTAAAATTGAATGCTAAATGTTAACATTAAAAACATCTTTTGAGATTGGGAGAACCACGCTTCCTCTGCCATGAGACTGGTGTATTTATGCTGTCTAACTTCAGGGTGATGGAACAAAATGTACAGCCTGTGCTATAGACCATATGTAGGACACTGCAGTTGAAATTATTTGTTTGGCAAAAGTTGTTAAGGATGGAAAGCCCAACCCGTGATACCTGTGCTGCACCTGATGTAACATCAAGGGTGTATCAACATGTCTTTGGGAAGGCTATGATTTGGGAAAGCTACATTACCCATAAGCTATGTAGGCCATTTCAATCAAGTTCAAGTAAAAATAACCCCACGCTGTAAGATACCCACTTGTGTTCACAGGTTTTATATACGTTACAAACTGCCTTAATGTTCCAAACACATTGAAAAATGAGGCGAAATGTAGCACAAAGCTTCAAACATGTCTTTGGCTGTATCTGAGCACTAGGGATACCTATAGATAGATTTATTTAAGCTCTCTCCAGAATTTCTTCAGTTTTGCCTGGCTGTATTTTACAATGGCTGTCTGGTCTCTATTCTGGAGCTGTGTGGCCTGGTTCTACCAAATCCCCCTGAATTCTGCTAGGATTAGTGCTTGAGGAGGGGGTGCAGCAGACCTGGTTCATTCAGGAGTTACTTGAGTCATTTGAAGCTGGAAGGGGGTAATAGAGCAGCTGAGGTTTTATAAAGGTGATACCTTTATAAATGGGTATACACACCTTTGCTTGTGTCCATCCCAAAGACATGCTTGCTATTGTGTTTGTATGTGGGCAGAATCTCTGATGGTGATTGGGAGCCTTTCCCCATGAGATCAATAGCAAATGCTCTGGTGACTGCAGTGGAAGCAAAAATGGGCCACTCCTCTGGAAACTTGTGTTCTTTAAGGGTAATTCTGAAAGCATAAGCAAACTAATTGCAGCATCTCTTGAATTACTGTCAGATGTTACATTTGAATGTAACATGTAACATGTTACATTTTCTTTATATTAACAACATCTTCCAGTTGTTTTCCCAAAACATTCCCTGCCCACTCCCCCTCAGTGTGTGACTGTCTTTATGCTGGCCTGCAAGCATCAGAGGGGATTTCACTCCCCTGGGATGCCCTTGGACCCCGAGTCCTCCATGGATTCACAGTTGGTGCTCTGCTGCGGGGCTCTGTCTCTGCCCTGCCGAGCACGGCAGGGCGCAGCGGTGCTGCTCTGCTGGAGAGGAGCCACCCTGGAGAGGAGCTGTCACCTCCTTATTTCCCACCTCACCTTTCCTTCTGATGTGACAGACAGTGATTTTGGCGTGACAGAACCTGCCAGTCCTTGCTCTGTGGAACCAAGGCCTAGGCTAAGCTGTTGGGTAGTTTATTTTGCAGTGATCCTTTCCTGACTATTTTAAGTGATACCTCATTACATCCCAATATTTAATGGTTTGTGAAGCACATGAAGTTATGGAACAACTTCAGGACTCATTTTCATAATACCAATTTGCAGTACCTAGATAAGTGTTTTCATTTTATTACTTTAACAGCAGTTCTGGAAGGGTAATCTCAGTGGTTTGGCAGCACTGGTGGTGCATTAGCATCTGTTTCTCTTTGAAGCATGTGCCCTTGCAGCTGTGGGGGCCTGGTCCTGCCGTGAGTTAGTGGGTGAGTGGCCCATGGAGGAGCCCACTTGGAAGGATAAATCTTTCTTTAACATTTTTTCTCATGTTTTGAAAATGGGCTTGGGCACAGATGAGAGCAGAGCTGTCATCTGTGTGATTGTCCAGGATTTGCTCTTTGCTTTGCAGACAGGTAATTCCCCTTTTTCTTCTTCCTTTCATCCTTTCAAAGACCCAAATTTCATTTAGCAGCTTATTGCTGCAGAGCCAGCACTGGACTCTGCAACGTTGTCCAGAGATTTACTGGCTCCCAGAAACGATGTAACACTTTTAGTCTGAACTTCCCTTCAACCTAAAGTCACTGGAGCACTGTAGAGTTGCCAGCTCCACTAAATGAACCTTCTAATGCCCCTTTTTTTTTTTTGCTAGGTAGGTGCTCCCAGCCAGTAATGCAATCACTCTTCCCATCTGCTTTGATAAGCTACAAACTCTGTTATTTCTGCAAGGCTCATAGCACACCAAGAAAAACAACTGGTTAGCCTGACAGGATCTCATTTTATTAACTGCTGTTGGTCGTCCTAAAATTAAAGACAAATGTAATTCACTGCCTTAGCTTAGCTAGAACTGGTATTAGGTTGACAGGTTGATAAGCACTCATTCATTGTATTTAAATTCTGATATAACATTAGCTTTCTTTTAGTCTGCTGGAATGACATAGGTATTCTAAGATTTAATGAGAATAACCAGTATTTTTTGTTGCCTCCCCTCAGCCAGCTCTTTTAAACTCCTGAGTGCAGGTTACTTGCCTTAAAATGTCTAAATTTAATAAGTGCTGTGGAACAGCCTTGTGTTACTCAGTAAAATTGAAGCATTTTGTTATCTTCTGTTGTGGAATGGAAGCTATTTTTGAGCACTTTCTACATTATTACTGTCACTTTTAATGTTTTTAAAAATGTCTTTAGTCTTTAATTTTGCTGCCTGGAAAATGTCTTCTTGCATCACCTTGCTTGAGTGCTGCTTTCAAGTATTCCTGCCCTGCATTTTTTGCATTAATTTGCTTTTTGACTTTCCTCTCTTCTTTATGGGGGTTTTTTGTTAAAAAAATTAGTCTGCATTTTCATTGGCTGTGGAATGAACTTCAGGTGGAGTATTCAATCCTCCAAGCGTGAGGCCAAGATTTCAGTCCATCTTTGGTTTGTAAATTGTTTTCAAGCAGAGTGTCCTGTGTATTCTGAAGCAAGTTAATGTGAATTTACTGACTTAGCTGGCACAGGCTGAAGAGGCACTTGAATATCAAAAACATGCTAAGGAGAAATGCATATATGTCCAAGAGATGCTAGTAACTGTTCTATTTTTATTCATTTTCCAGTGAAGTGATTTAGTAATGGACCTTCAGCGCAAAGATAATTTAGCTGCTAAATTATATCTGAATTACATGGGCACTTCTACTCTGCACAGCCTGTTGGCACTTCTGTTGAAAACAGATAAAGTTTGAATACATTTGGTAGAGGAAAGCACATTAGAGAATAGAAATTAGTTTAGTTCTGCTAAACCCACCAACCTTTTAAATATTTTCATGTCTTTTTTCTTTTTCTTTCCTTTTCCTTTTTCCTTTTTAATTGTTTTTTGGCTGTCTGATTTCATGCATCTTTCCCCCCTCACGTCACCTGAACCAGCAGGGCTGTTGCTGGTTCATCTGTTCTTTGTGGGAGAGTTTCTTTGTGCCATCCATGGCTATGGATTAAGAGCTTTCAGTGCATTACTGACAGTGCAATGTTGCTGAACTTAGCAACAAGCTTTTTCTCTCAAGTGTTTTTAATGAAACAGAAGTTTCTTGTTGCCATCTAATAGGTTTAAATACTACTAAAAAGAAATCCCCTCCATTGCAGTTAATCAGATTTTGTTTGCTCCCCATGATAACATAAGCTTGCTAGTTCTGACATGTTGAGGGAGATGAGACCTGAATGTTTAATTCTAACAAAAAAGGCAGGAAAAAAAATGGGGTTTGTGTGGGAAAACTTGCCTTGCTGTTCATAAAATCAAGAAGGGGGAGAAAAGAGGGTGCAGTAATAAATTTTCTTCCTTTTACAGCTCATCTTAGGGCAGAACGCATGAAAAATACTTGCAAATTTATACACAGTAACGTGATTATATTTTCACAACAGTATAATTTTGCTTCAAAATTAATATCAGAAATTTGCTTTCTTTTTTTTGAAGACCTATAGCAAGAATAATGTTTGCCAAACACTCCTGTTTTTAACTACTTCCCTAAAGAGCAGCTTGGGAACTCTCCCAGGATTACCATACTGCTGACTTCAGAAAAAATTAGAGAGCACAGAAAGAAATTTATTTGCAACCCAGGCAGCAAGGGAAGAACAAATCCCAAGTGATCGCAGGAACTGCTGACACCGAATTGCCTGGAAACGACGTGTTTGGTGCATTTTGGGATTGCTGTTGTGTGACACAGAGAGGCCCCTGGGTTGGAGTGAGCCAGGGGGCACCTGCAGCAGAAGCTGAAATTGTCTCTGCCTTGAATGATTAAGAGCTTGATTCTCACAGTTTATAATTTCTAAAAATTGCACATAGCTGGTAGTAATTGTATAGCAAGGGCTCATCTGACACTTCCCATTTATCTGACAAGCTTTTCCACATTTTAACATTTGCCAGTCTGTGACCTTTTCATCTGGCCTCTTCTGAGTGAAGTTGATGGGGGTTATTTTATTGCTTATTTACTACATCTACATTTTTGGTGAAAATGAGTTAGGGACTGTTGGGAGAGCACTATAAATGTCAAAAGGGAATTGCCAGCTTTGCATTCGGTGGAGAGACTGGATAATGTTTGCTGAAGATCTAATAACCAGGTGTAGTATTAAGATGAAGAGCAAAATTCCCTCCCTCCCTGCAACTCTGTGCTCTACAAATGAGGCTCAGATGTTAGGGAAAGAAAATAGCCCAGGAATATATAAGTCTATTATGCTGTAAATACACAAGGGAGCTCAATTAAGGTTGTTCAGGAAATCTTGCTTGACAGTTTGCTTTGAATGTGTGATTTTATAAACTTAATGCTCTTTTAGAGCAGTAGTTTCTAAACTGCTGTGTGTTTTCTAAAGAAGTGTGTAATATACTTGCTTCAGGGGGAACCTGCAAGCAAGAACTGAGATGCATTCAGCTCACACAGGAACTGCTCTCACAAGATGCTGATCTTGCTACCAGAGGAGGCTGAGTTGTGCTGAGGCTGGTGTGTGATGCCAGCTGGGTGTGTTTGGGTCTCTGGCTGTTGGGAGAAGACCCATCATGTGCTCCTTGATCATACCTGATCCCTGCTGAGCAGAGAAATCCCAGCACTAAAGTTTTGGGTGGTCCTTGTTCTTACAAGCCTGTGTTTTGTAGGCAGTGTTGGGAGTGGAAGGTGGGTGTGAAAGGACTTGCTGTGCAGACCTTTGGTGGTGGCAGCAGTGAAGTGCTGAGCTTTGTCCAGCCCCTGCTGCTCCATCTGGGAGGAAGTTTAAAACCTTGTGTGGGTGAAAGATGGAGGCCTGGATCATCCCTCCTCACATGAAGGCAGCAGTTTGAGGCACTGCTGATGTCACAGGCTCCAGCTCCCCACGAATGAGGGCTGGTTTGGTTCCCAAGGCTCTGCAGGGACACGTTTGTTGGGCTGTGTCTGTGGTACCTGTGACTCTGGGGCTTGTTTAAAGGTCACCCTGTTGTCCCTTCATAGCTTTCCTTCCTCTGCTGCCTGGAAGGGGAGTGAGGGGAGATGCCCTTCAAATCATGAAATTGAGCACACAGCTCTGTCATCATAGAATGATATTGAATAATGAAGTATTGCACCACCACATATTGTGCTGTTGTGCCTTTTGAACACAGCACTAGTGAACTGTCCAGGTTTCTGACTTTGGTACTCAGTCCCTGAGGTCTCACAGGTCGTGCCCACAAAGGGGAAGTACATACATGTGTGGATACTTACATGTTTACACATATGTGTTTGAAAAAGCAGGTGGCTGCTTCTCTTAAATCCAGTAGAGTCTTTCTCTTCTCCTGTTTCTGCAAAGAAAGTCATTTGCTTGTGATCCAGTAATGTGCAATGTAGTCCTTTAAATGGTTGATTTCTTTATTCTTATTTTGGTTTGTTTTTTTACACTGGCATTTTGAAAATGGGTGCCAGTTGGCATTCTGCATAGGGGAACAGAATCATCTGCTTTGTCAATATTTTACCCTGATGTATCTTGTTCAATGTAAGTTGAAATTAATTGCCTTTTTTCTTTCCTCCACAAAACCAATTACAATTCTGTCATCTATTTAGGATTAATACTGCTAAATGTATCCCTTTTTCAAGATAAATATTCCACTTAGTACACAGGTATTCTACCTACCAGAGGCTTGTGTGTAGGCAGAAGTTACATCAATTTCAATTAAATTCCTCTTGCCTATTGTTATAGAATTCTGTGTTTATGTCCTTAATTTGAGTTAAATGTGACTTACATTGATGGAGTTTAAATAATTTAATCACTTAACATAATTACTATTACAAAATGAAGATTACAAATGTCCAGAGTGGTTGGGGTCCCCCATCCATGAGTTCTATGCTGTGAGACTGGTACTAGGTATATTTAAACATTTTAAATGTGTTAGGACAGTGAAAGAGTGAGAAGCTTTGGTGAAATTCAAGATGATGGGAGAAAGGATCAGGATTTTACTTATGCAAAAAGAGACCCTCCAGTCTTGGTTCTGAATACCGTATCCTATTTGAATACTTTGGGTGTTTTGAGTGGATATGATTTTATATGATTTTACTATATGATTTTACTTCTTTTTCCTCTCTCCCTAACTTTGTGGTTGTATTTTAGAGGGAATTGACTGATGAGAAAGTAAAGTTAAGCAATGTCAATTGAAATCAGGATTTCAAATGTTCTCAAATCTGAGGATGCTTGGCTTTTCTTAATAATACAGGATATGTATAAAAGTCCCTGGATTTGTCACCTACAAAGGTATCACAGCTTGTCAGAACTGCCACTAATTTGTTGTCCCTTTGTGCCATTGCCAGCTGTACTGTCTCACCCTAGGACCTCTCCAGGCCCTGAGGGGCACATGGAGCACTAAGCAGGAATTGCTCCTGATTATGTAGTATTGATCCATACAAGGAGGTAAAAAAGGAAAATGTTGAAGGCTTTTGCAAGAACCCACATCTGTCAAACTCTGCAGGTTTCTGGGATTCCTTCTGTTCTCATTTTGTTTGAGTTTGATTTTTATTGAATTCACTAAGTACAAGACTTGGCCCTCAGCCCTGAGTACTGTCCATGCAGGTGGAGTGTGGTTTTTGCAGGACTGTGATGTGAACTTCCCAGTAATTGGTCTCACCAGTATGGAAGTTTCCTCCCTACACACCCCCCCTACTTAAAATATCAGCTCTGGAGAGTTTGCTTTTATTTTTTTAGTGAGGTTAAACAAGATGCAAGTATAGTTTGCATGGAAATAGCTATATATAAATTAGTCATCTGCTTCTAAAGTGATAAAAAGTGATCTAAATACTGCTGGGAGAGAAAAAAAAAAGTGTTCTCCAATCTATATACACATTGAAAAATACTTTTGTTTGGCTCAGGAAAGCACTCAGCATGAATTCCCTCCTACCCAAGTACTCCAAGAGCTGATGTTACAGTGAACCAGTCATGTGGCAAATTAAAAAGTCTGGTGGACGGATGATATGGTTCTGAGAACTCAATAAAACTTATTACCTACAAGACTGATCTTTCTATTCCAGTGACATGTGTGCTGGTACTTCTGCAACAACAGGAATAATTAGGGGAAAAAAAAATACTGGTTTAGTATTTTGAGTCTTCATTTTAATGGAACAAAAGAACTAATTTTTACCACGGTATATACAGGATTTAATGGAAATCTCCCCTCCATTGCTTTCCCAAAAAGATGTAAATTTCCTAGTTGAAGTCATGCTTGTTCAGCTCAAGTGATGATGGAGGCGTGAATATATTAAGGGAAAACCTGAGAGGCTGAAGTAGACAGGAATGATTTCCTCATCAGGAATGTGAATGTATCAGTTTAACATGGAAAAAAACCTCGTTGCATTTAGGCCTAGTGGCAGCTGAGAAACACACAGTTGGTCTTTCCTGGGAATCAGCTGATCTTAGTAAACTTCCACATGAGTTAGTTTAGAAACAGAGCAAGTTCTGTCATGCATTCCTGGTCCATGAGCTGATTGGCGTTGGAGTGTGATTATCCAGGACAGGAAACAATAAGGAAAACATTCCAATCCCAGCAGCCCAAGTCAGGCAGGCCCCTGAGTAAGAGTTGTTTTGAACACGGAGGTAAATATGATGAGCAGCAGTGCAGGCTCCTCTGCCAGCCTGGCTTTTGCTGTGCCCCAGGGGTGCCAGTGGGAGCTGCAGAAGTGCTGCTCACTCTGCCATTTTGAGATGTATTTGGAAGTTCAGCCTGGAACAGGGGCACTGACTTAGGCTCTGGTGCCTGCTTGGTCAGCCCTGTGTGAGTGTAAGAAGGGTGTGGAGGGAGGAACTGGAACCCTGTCTTGCTTTCTGCAATCTTTTCAGAGGAGAATGCCAGAGAACTCCTTGAAGTTGAACTTGCAGGCTGTGTGCAGAGGGAACCTGCATGGCCAGCTGGCAGCCTTACAAGTGTTAGAAGCACCCTCCTGTTCCTGGGATAGGAGGAAATCATTTTAGCTCCATCTTTTTTTTTTTTAATTTGGGGGTGTCAGGAGGAGCTAGATCCCGAGTGCTCTGAATATAAATCCTACTGGACAATCACTGAGGTTGGAAAAGATCTCTAAGATCACCAGGTCCAGCTGTTAACCCACCACGATTGCTAAGCCACATCCCCAGGTGCCACATTCACAACTTTTTGAACAGGGATGAGGATTCCAACACTTCCCTAAACAACCTATTTTAGTGCCTGAATCCTATGATTGTGTATATTTTTAAATCTTAGGGAAAAAGAGCTGGGTTTTGTCCATATTGATATGGGTTTAGGTTTATGCTGGAGCATCTATTTCTGTATAAGTCATTCAAAGCAATTGTCATTATTTGGTATAGGCCTTAAAATTGTTAGGTAATTCTGACTCTAGGCACAATTATTTTTATTTTCATTTCTACTTGTAGCAGCGTTGTGTACACCTAGAGAAATTCTCATTATACTCTGCTTTTATTTCAGTGTTTTGATGCCAGTAGCACAACTTTGTGTCCTTGATCTTCTCTTTCTTGCTCAGAGCCAAATAACTTCCAGAAACATTCTCAGCTAATGATGACCATGCAGCAACAATGACTCTGCAGTTCTGGGAGCTCTCAATTAAACCCATAAAATCAGGAGCTTGACTGTAAGAAGTATTTTGGGATGTTCCTTTTGTTCTGTTCCCTTGGCTTTCTCCCCTCATTTGCTTATATTGTCTTTGGAAGGATGTATTTCCTTCATTTGACTAGCAGGGAGGCTTGCATTGCTGGATTCTTTTTATAGTCAGTTCTGCTCTTCAGCAGAGTTTGCAGATGGAGTAATTGCTGTGCAGGCAGCACCAGCTCCCTTTGTTCCTGCCCTGACAGGTTGCTTTTCGGTTGACTTGACTTTGAAGTTCTGAGTTCCCATTACTTAGAAATTTGTTGTGCTTTTTTGACATGATTTCTTGTATGTTTACGAAGCTTTCCATTCACGTTCCCTTCTTGTCACCGCCTTTGCACTGGCTGCTTACGAGAGAGAGTTGGGTGTTACAAATAATAAACCAGAAGGAGACAGTGCAGTTCAGCAAAGCTCTTGGGGAGCAGCTCTGTCATGGACACTCCTCCTGCTGCTGGTGGGGGATGGACACGCATGGCTGAGGGGATGGCATTGTGGCCTTGTCACCGGCTTTGTGTTGGACAGGGACTGGCTTGAGTTGTTCAGCTCTTACACAGGATCATTGTGGAAGCAGTTCATGTCTGTTAGCTGTGAACAGATGGTAATGCATTATTTTTGGCATGGGGAAGGAAAAGGAGACCTCACGTTGCATATGAATAGACATCTCTGGGGCTTGTCCTACCGAAGTGAGGATGCAGAAGTAAAAGGAGAGCAAAGCTTAGCTGGCCCTTTGTGCCCTGCTGTGCCCTTCAGTCACTCCTGGCTTCATCTATTGCTTCTGGAAGTTCTTTAACCTCACAGTGGATACAAACACAGTAGGATTGATGAGCATATTTATTGTAGCTCGTCAAAAAGATACTGTTTGCAATTTTTGGGATAGAAATAGAGATGGGTTGGTAGATGGGCCAGCAAGTTGGGTGAGAAATGTAAAGACTAGCTTGACTATAGTAACATAATGTCATTTGGGCCTTTATTATCAGTGTGATTGGGACTGTGTTGTGTATTGGCCATTGTGTTACCACAGGCAAAAAGACCATTTCTCACTGAGAGATGTTGCACTCCATGTGTGGGGAAACAGGGGATGCTGCTGTGCTGAGGCCAGTGTAATAACTGCTAGAAAAAGCCCATGACAAGCTCACCTGTATTTGGTGACTGACTGATTGAGAACAGAGGTTGTGGGGAGTTGGGAGGAAAGATCAGAATTATGGGTTTAGAGATACAAACTCCGTGATGAGAACCTGAACATTTGCAAGGAGCCAAGAAACAGGCTGATCCTTCACCATAGGAAGTTTCCCAATTCCTCCCTCCCCACACACACCTCCCTTGCTCTATTTCCTGCTATATTCACTCACTATTCAGCTTTCAGTCCAGCTCTCAGGTTGTGTGGGCTGTGACACAGGTGCCTTGTGACTCCAAAATAAACCCCACAAAGCTCCATGGTGGGGTGCAAACCCAGGGGGATGCAGAATGAGACCAGGGAGTTATGAATTGACATGGTTTAGCTTTTAAGATGAATCTTAGAAGGTGAGTGCAGTCAACAGATGGAGGAAAATCTGAGAAGCTGAGAAACTTCAGGAGTTAATGCATGCTGGGTAAGATGTGGCACTAGAGGTTCATCATTTAAGGTCCCAACAGCATTTTCCAGATTGAGGAATTAGTGATTTGGGGTGGGGAAATGGAAAGCTCCTTATATTCTGTGCAGAGTCCAGCCTGGGCTTTCAGGGCTGAGGGATTGCTCTCCAGCACAAAGCCTGGGAGATTCTGAGATGGATGTGCTGCCTGGGCCCCTGTAGTTCTGTCTTTTAGTTTGTTTAAATAAAACTTGACTTGTAGCATGAGAGATTTTTTCCTTGAATACATTTTTAATGAGCTCTTCTACAGTTGGTAGGACCCAGAGGTAGTTCAGCATCTTCTGCTCAGTGCTGCTGATGCTTGTCAGAAATTAGTATTTGGCAACACTTCATGATTTCAAAAGTCACTGAAACACTGTTTATATATTTTATTTTTAATTCTGAACATTTTACAGTGGTAGCTTGGTTTGCTTTGAGTCGCTGCCACTTTTAGATGTGACTTCTGTAGTCACAAATATTTTCAGGTCAGCTCAGAATAATGAAATGCTAAGACTCAATTGCACATGAGTGTTTGTGAAGGTCAGCTCTGAGGTTTGCCTTCAGCCTTCTCCTGAGGGAGTCATTGTATCTATCACATCTCACACTTTGAGCCAAAGGGTGCTGCTGTTACCAAGCCTGGTCAAGTTAATCACATTGTACTGTGCAGATGTGCAAAAATGCAGATTTGTGTATTAGCTTTTGACACTAGTATGCTATTGCCTTTTAATTAGTTCTCTTGGCCTTAATGTAATGACCATTGTAAGTCATTAATATGCTAAGATGGTAAAAAAAGATGCTTTTATGTTTTTACTACAGTGTGAATAAGAAAGCAAAAGTTATCGGTTTATAGCATTTTTAATTGTTTTATAAATTACAGAAACTATGCATTAAAAAAACCCCAAAATTACAGCACTAAATTTACAGGGACAAGACCCAGGCATGTGTTTTAACCCTTTGATGAATGTACCTTGGAGCTTAGTTTGGATCCAAGTGATTTAAAAGCTGAAATATAGATTTGAATTTTGTTGATTTCTTTTTGGCAGGTATAAATTGATTTCATCTTAAAGATAAAGGTATAGGGGAATGTTCAATCATGGGCAAAATGATTTTTGGACCAGAAAGAAGCACCTTTGGTTTCAGAATGTCTTATGAGGGCTTTCTGGCAGTCAGTTGGGCTGAAAACCACCAACCTCTCTAAGGAGCAATTTAAATACTTTTGCACATCAGATTGGCTATATCTTTAATATCTACTGTTGCTTCTGACAGGCTTGTTTCTTCCCTCCTTCTAAGTAACACATGATCAAGAGGGAGAGACTCCATGGTGATGGTTTCTAATGGTTCTAGTTCTCTGAGAGAAGACTGTAAATCTCTGGGGTGGTGCTCTAGTGTAAATAAACACTGTCTCTTTCTAGCTGTGATAAATTTCTGAACCTGGTGTCTTAGTGAATTCTGTCTGGAAAATGATGATTTGCCTAAATGAGCTCTATAAATAAGCATTCTATATTTTAACAGGTGTGGTTGCCACTGCAGCACAGCTTCTGTACTTGGAGAGAAGAAGGTATTCTATTTTAGTTAAGTAGCAGAAAGGCTTTGCATGTCTTTGCTTGAATTCAGTGCATAATTTAAAACACATAGGAAGTTATTTTGTGGTGTATATACTCCATTAATACTTAGCAGTAAGTAGGTATCACACATTATCTCTGTTGAGCAAGCATGAGGAAACAGAGCATGCTCCCAGCAGCAGTGGATCTGGCAGAGCTTGTGGGTTTGGTGATAAAATTTCCTGTTTTACACTTATTCTCAAGTCAAAAGAGACAGGAGATAGCTGACATGCCTCTGAGGGGGACAACCCCAAACATCTCGAAGTTCAAGAGGGCTCTGTGAATGATTGCTAAGTGCAGGGTGGATTTACACTGACACATACTGCTTTCAGAAAACATTTGAAGTTGCAAAGCAGTATCAGTTCCATGCAGGTTTTGTCCATCTATTTTGGGTCTACGTTTGGCCAAGGTGTGAATTTTGTACAAAATTTTCCTGAGGTTTTATGTATTGAGTTGAACACATGTGGTTCTACAGCTGTCACTGGTGCTCTCTGGGCAGAGGTGTGTGGTTGTATCTTGTCCCTTCCCTCTATGATAAATGTGACACGTTGCTTTTCAGGGGAGGTTGGTTGTTTTTAAGAACAAATTCAGCTCATTGAGTTCACTGGCAATGTCAGGAGAGGCAAGGTGCATAAATCTCAGTCTCACAGGCTCAGGAGCAGAAGCTCTGCACTTTGTTTCACCATTAGGCAGAGTCAAATTCTCACCTGGTATATGTTGACACAGGCTCTGAAGTCAGTGAACCTTTCCAGTGATCTCTGGACACAGATGGTTGTCATTATTTCCAGAGGCCACCATACCTAAGCTCATCAAAGAGTGGAGTGATAAAGCTGCTTCTTGATCTCTGCATCCTAAAGATTAACAGGAGTAATGACTGGACCCCCCACCCCATGACAATGGAGAGCTCTCTGGCCTAGAAAAATTCTCTTATGGCCTTGTGCTTGCACCAGCAAAATTGAGTGCAGTTATTTCTTTCTGTAGCAAAAAGACAGTGAGGTCTTTCCTCTCCAAGTGTGGAAGCAGCAGCTTTGAGTTCCTGCCCTGCCTGTAGACCAGCCATGACTCGCTGTGCCTTGCAGGGTGCTTTGTTTACCCTCTAGGAGACCTTATGGGAGAGGACTGGAAGGAATTCTTGTGCATGGGATTTTCAGGAGATGTTTTTGTTGATCAGAAGTGTCCAGCTGTGTTGCAGAGGTGACTTTGTGAAGGCAGCTGGAGAAGCAGATCCATGAGCAGTGACTGCCATGGAATTGATGCAAGTCAGCTCCTGTCCGTGCTCTCAGCTGTAGCTGCAAGGCTGTGAGGCAATGCCTGCAAAAATCTCTGCAGCATCACTTGGAGGTTCATGTGCTGCCTCTGAATACCTCTCACTGAGCTTGGACAGACAATTCCAGCTATTACTTTAATGCTGTGCAAATAATCCTTGTATTTTAGAGTGGGTTTTAGATTTTGACAACAGCTTTCTGCAAGAGCTGATATTTCTCAGTGTTCTCACAGCATTTAAAATGTCAGGGCCCTTGGGAAATAGCAGACCTAAGGTACAGTGGTCAGTGCTAATGAAACTTCTAAATATTTCCTCCTGTGTCAGGATGTTGAAAATTCTTTGCTTTTGTTTAACTTGCTTTGTGATTTCCATGCTCTGATTATTTTTTTTTCCCGCCCAGGTTGCTTAATGCATGCCATAACCAGAACACTTGTTTCTCTGTGTGGAAAACATACTGTTTCTGGGAGAGAAATGCAGAACTTATCACCAAAATGCTCACCTCTTCCTAATTATACTTGGTTTTTATTTTAATTTTTGTTGTCTCTGCTGATAATTGTCAGGTGGTCTCAAAACTTGCTTCTTGAAGAGTGTGCTTTTGAGTGTTGTTGGAGAGGGTTGCTTAACCCAAACAGAAAAGTAATTCTTTGTAACCCCCTGTTAGCTCTGAGTCAGTTTGTGCTTGTGGAACTGCCAGATTGACTTAAAGCTTTCTATTGCTTCTTTTTGGGGTTTTGGCAAGGAGCAAGTTTGGCACGCTGGGCACCCTGTCCTTCCTGTATAGGAGGCTGATCTTCCTGAGAAATAGCCCTTGTTCTGTTCTTCTCTACAGCTGCTCTCAGCCTGACTTGCTCTTAAACTTTCAGAGACTTTCACAGACCTGGTCACGTTACCCAGAGCCAGCAGCATGGGGGTAAAGTCACCCTGGGTAGCCACCTCCATGTCCCTCTGTTTGGGAGTGCTGCTGCTTTTCCATGCCTGGGATTCCCCTGGGGCTTTTGAGGATGGACAGGTTTCCTTGGTATTCCAGAAAGGTGCAAATACCAGAGACTGGCCACATTTGTGTCTTTTTGAGGCTTCCAGGATTCAAGGGTGCAAGTGTGTCACTGGTGTTGCCAAGCCAGGTGTCAGGGCTGTGGGATGACTCCTAGCATGGGAATGCCTGCTCTGCAACAAATATGAAATCAAACATGGGCTGAAGTGTCAGTGAAGGAGCCCTGAGCACTCACACCGAATGTTGGTACCTTTGGGCAGCTGCTGTGTCTGCCAGCTGGAGCAATGTAAGGTGCTATTTTCATGTGGATCTTGGAATAATTTCCTGAAGTTGTGTTTCTTCACCCAATTTATTTCAAACAAGACTCTTCTGGTGACGGGGAGGAAAAGCAATCCTAAGTTTTAAAGCTGAGAAGTTCAGTCTCACAAAGGATGTTTGAGCTCAGTCATGACTCAACACAAACAGCAACAGCATCATGGCTCCTTTAGTATTTCTGTAATTAGTCCTCAAAACTCTTGAAGCTAGGATTTCTAAAGGAAATTTTTCTGGGTCCTTCTAGGCATATCACTTAAATCACTTTATATATCAGTTCAAAAGTGTGGAAAACAAATACACAAATTGCATGGGGCTCTACAGAATCTTTTTAGAGAGAGAGATATTTTTGAGTATAGAAGCTTAACTGTTCTTTCAAGCCCCTGAATATCTCCTAGAATATTTGTCACTGCCACATCTTTGAATTGGAAGAGAACAATCTGTGTTTTCTGAGATGGAGTGAATCTAGACTGGCACACTTCTTTCTCTGTATCAGGAAAATATTCCAACACTATTCTAAGCAAGATGAGTATTGCAGGCAAAGCCTCATCAAGATCCCAGTGAAAGCCAGTCATTAACTTTTACATCTCAGGATCTCTATTATCATGGTGTTTGCACACTGCTTATTTCTCTGTGCTGAAGGACAGCAAGTAGGAAAACCCCTTTGGTTTGAGACTGAGTCTGCAGGCAGCACTACTCTGGCTAGGAGGTGTTTCTGTCTCCATTCTTTTCCATTTTACTGTTCTGTGTGTGACCCTTTGACATTTGCACATGGCAGGAGTCAGAGATAAGATGGTGAAGGATTTGCCTGAAGGAAAGTAGACTCTGCTAAGAAAAGGAGACTCTGAACCTGGGTTATGTGCACACAGTCTCAGGGGTGAGGCTGGCTGGCTCTAGATATTATTAGTGTAACACAGAAATGATGGTCTCTGGCTCATGGCAGAGACAATGGTCCCTGAAAAACTAGGAGATCTCTGGCACAGGGAAAAGTTTGTGCAGAAGCAAAATCTTCTGTGTGAAAATGAGGCGTTTGAGACAGTAAACAGCATCATTCCCATGGCAGTTTCTAGCTGTCACTCCTAGAAATACACATGGTCCTAGGATAATTTTTTCATCCTCCTTCCTTCATGGGATATGATGATAACTCAGATGTTAGACTTGCTCAGGTAGAGGTTCAGTGCCTCTGTAATTGTTTTCCTTCAGATATCTCAAAAGGCATCCCTGAAATGTTACTCTGTTGATGTCTCCCTGGACTTGCTGAAGTCTCAGGAACCATTTTCTCAGCTCTGAATCAGAAGTGCCATTCTCTAACTTTTGATCTTTGACACTTCTTTCTTAAATTCTATGGCTTAGAGTTTATTTTAACATTTCCTGCAAGAACGACTTCGTGACATTGCTAGGGTTTACTTAGGTGCAAAGTGACCCTATATATTATTAGGAGAAAGAATGGGGAAAAGAAGAATTGGCATGTTTGCATTGCCTGATCTTTTGTCTTAGTGCTGCCCAGAGAAATAGAAATGTTTCTGCAAACAACAAAATCAGGAAATGTTTTTCTTAGTCTTTCTTTCTGATGTGTGTGTGCCAATACTCCTGGGATCTGAGAGCCTAATAGATTTATTGGTGATCAATATTTGTTGTGAGCCTACCAGAGTAATTTTTATGTTGCTGTTGCTGAGGGCTTTAAAGATAATCCAGACTTTGTTAATTTTCAGCCTTCTGTGTAAAGGAGGCAGCAGGGAAGATGCAGCCAGTGGCCATTATCCTTGCTTGGAATCCCTGGCAGGCTGGTTCCCTCGTGGAATCTGTCCTGGCTGTTGCTCCCAAGGCCAGCTCTTCCCCTTCACTCTCAGATGCAGCTGCTTTTGGGACCCCTTAAGGCACTGCTAATGCAAAGTTTCTCCTTCTCCACAGTATCCCTGTTATATAATATAACCTTCCATCAAAGTGGTGGTGGAAGGAAGCAGAATTCTCTTAGGTTTGGTGCAGAAGCATAATTTAACATAGATTTATTTAGACAATCTGTTTTTTTCCTTAAATTGTGTATTGCTAATCAATGCTGTAAAGTCTACAATAATCATTAAAGCAAAACCACAAGTTAAACTATTCCAACCATTTAATGAATTAACCTGTTCAAGGAATATTTTCCAGAACCTTGTATTAGGAAGGCCTTTGAAGTGATGATAGAGTGCTGCATATTTGAGAGAATGTACTTGCCTTGCATCAGGGCTGCATGGCTGATGGGATTTCTTGACATGGGTGTGAGCACAGGACTGCTGCAGGGGGAGCACAGCTCATCTTACATTTGTAGAAGTGCACCTGCCAGAGGGGATTTGATCCATTACATCTCCTCAAATGTGCTTTTCTTTGTTTCTCACCCAAACTCTCCTAAGGTAGAGGAAAAACGTGTTGGGGGGAAAAAGGAAAGAGTGTTAGGGACAAACCACTGAAGAAGACTTAACTCCCTGAGGGATGTGAGAGCAGGTCAGGTTACCAGATATGAAATTGGCTTCTCTGGTAAACTTACCCTGCTGTGACTTCTGCCATTGCTGAGCTGTGGGGTTTTACAAATACACCTAGTAACAGCACATACACTACATGTGTTCATTATTTATAATCTGGCAAAGTTCACTTACTGCTTTTGCATGAATGGTGTTGGTTGATGATTGTGTTGGAAGCTTCTGTGATGATGATTTTAAAGCTTGTGCAGCAATAAACACAAATCCTGCAGTGCTGTGTGTTTTAAAATCCCTATTCTCAAACTGATCTGACATTAAAGGACTGAATGTAAACAGCTGTGCAGATTTCTGTAAAGCTGCACTGGTTTACATCAACAAGGGTTGTGGCCTAAAATACTTGTGTATGTTCAACACAGTGCATTTGTCCAAAGATATGATGAAAAGTCTCTTTGCAGTGCCAAGAAAATTGTCCCACAAGCAGTGGAGCGCACTCAGTCCATCATTGCCAGTTCAGTCAGGGCTGAATAGCAGCCCACAAGCCCCAGAATGGGTAAGTGCCTCTGTAATTTGTCTTCTGACACTGCACTGCCTGCAGCTCTGCCAAGGAAATGGAAAAATGTGGAGCGAGCCCTGAGCAACCCGTCACAACACAATGAATCCAGCTTCCAGAACTATTGTAACTGGGATGCTGCTCTCCTCGCACATGCCAGCAGCTACAACAAACTAAACAAAACAAAACAAAAGCAACAACCCTCCTCTTTGAAAGAAACAAGGGAGGGGGGGAAGTCACATGATTTGCTATTTTGTGAAAGTAGCATAAACATGGCAGTTTGTGCAGCCATGTTTGGATTGGGAAACAAGAGGCAAGTCTAGATCCATGTGGGTTCCTTGCTTCAGGTCCCAGTTTTCATACCCCTCTGACCAGCAAGAACTCAAGGAAGCACAGAAGATTTTCCTTTTGGTCACGTTCTGCAACATGAGCTTTATTGTGGCAGTACATCTTGGCACAGCCCAGGTGAAGTGGAGCAGGAGCTGCTCATGCAGACAGAAAACCTCCAGTAGGTGAGGTGCTGACTTCACAGGGAATGCTCTATTCTGTGTTATTGTCAGAAGTATGAAGTGAGGGGAACTCAGCAAGAAGCTGTTCTTGAAGCTGAGGACCCTCAGAGTTTGGATGCAGTACAATTGCTTGCTCTGCTTTGTGTCATGGACACATAGGGTCACGCCAGGGATCTCCTGAATCTCCAGGGTGCTTTGAGAGACAATGCAGCTTTCTGATCATGCCAGTATATAATGTCCAAAATCTTTTCCTGTTTGTGCCATGTTTCCTCTTTATTTTTTCTTTTTTTCTCAGACATGTTATTAAATACAGTACTTTTTATTCATATAAAGTAGATTTTTTCTTCCGATAAATACATTCTTCAAACAGAACTTAATGGCAGAAATTTCCTGAGCAAAAATAAACCACATCTCTGGGTTGAAGCTGTGCTAGTGAGAAAACACAGCTCTTTTCATCTTCAAAGGACTGTGCAAACTTGAAATAATGGATTTTTTTTTTTTTAAATCAGGCCTATGAAGTATGTATTAATGTTCCAGATGAAAGATGGGAACCAAAAAGAGAGGTTAAGTTAAAGTTGTTGGGATCAGAGCCAGCTTTGCATACACTCTGGGCTGCTTGGACCTATAGAATATGAGATTCATGATTATTGACACTTCTGGCAGTCCAGGTCATAGAATATCCCGAGTTAGAAGGGACTCACAAGGATCATCAGTCCAGCTCTGCACAGACATCCCAACAATCCCACCCTGTGCCTGGGAGCACAGACATTGTCCAAGTGCTCCTGGAGCTCTGGCAGCCTTGGGGCTGTGCCCATTCCCCAGGGAGCCTGGGCAGTGCCCCACCACCCTCTGGGGGAAGAACCTTTTCCTGATACCCAACCTAAACCTCTCCTGATACAGCTTCATGTCATTCCCTCATGTCCTGTCCCTGGGCACTGGAGAGATCAGTGTCTGCCCCTCCACTTCCCCTCATGAGGAAGCTGTAGAAATTATCTAGATGTAATAAAACTTACTAAAGTTAGGAATAAATTTGTTTAGCCTTTTTGAAGTGCCCAGGAGCAGCGCCACTGAGCAAACAGTCCTCAGTGATTATCTATTTTTGAATAATTAAGATGAGAAACTTTCTACCTATTGGAAAGAAAGTAAAACACAAAGTTTCAGTGTGCTCCATGCTGCAGCCCAATCTGCACACTCACACCAACACACCCAGAATTTCATTGGGGGATTTTTCTTTTCTTCTTGCCCTCCACTCACTGGGGAATGTTATTGTTAATGTTTATTGCTTTGGTATGAGATGCTGTGCTGTCCTTCTCTACAGCAAAGTTATGAATGTGGCCCTGGTGCTACACTAATGACCAATTTGCTGATTTACAAGCACAGACCAGTGAACATGATCTGTTGTAAGAGTACAAGAACTGGTAATTGATATTAGTACTTGGCAGAACATGGAAGTCCAAACATCCCTCATTTCATCCCTGCAGCCACTGCTGGCAGTGTGCATCCATTCCTCCCTGTGAGTTAGCAGGAGCAGTTCAGAAAATGTTTTTAATGAATGTGTTAAACAGCTGAGAATGTTCTTAGGAGCGGATTAAACCTGTTTGGCTTTGCCATTGGTATTAGCTGTCCACAGGAAGTGTTTCCAGGACAAAGACCTCTTACAGGTGTTAAAAAATAAAGTGTATTTGGAGTTTTCAGGCTCTGGAGAAATCTCAGCAATACCTTTAGGAATGGGTGTGTGATATTGCAATATGATGAGTTTATGACATCCTGGCAGCTGTTAGGGTGGCTCAGCATGTTGTGATGATAAAGTCTGTTTATTCTAAGCATGGTAACACAAGCAGCATTGTAACTTAATGATTTAATTTGTTTCCTAACTCATTCTTGCAAATGTTACAAGGCAAATAAGAAGGAAATAGAAAATTAGGATAAGATCTGGGATCTCTGAAGTGAAAGATTTTGTGTCCAAAGTGTTATGCAGATGCCAGGCAAGTACATTTGAACCAAATGAAAAAAAAAAAAAAAAGTTGATTTATAGAAGCAACTGTTGTTTATATACAGGTCACCAAAGGAGCACGTTATGGAAATTGGCAATAAATTAAGATGAACTGAAGGCAGGAGATGGGATGAAAGAATGAGTTTACCAGAGTAATTCAAACACAGCCCAGTTGAAAGGTCAGGTTATTGAGTGGTAGCTACTGTTCCCATGAGATCAGGATAGGGGAAGGCAGCCAGATGCTTCCCAGATCCTGTTTTATTGTCAGGAAGACTTTACTTACTGAGGAGCAGGATTTCCATCTGCAATTTCAAATGGATGTCAGGGGGTTCAAAATGCAACCCATGGTCTGAAACTGCCTTCGGACATTCCTTGTTTTCATACAGCACTGCCCACAGCTGCAGCTGGGCTTGGCAGTCATCCCCTCAGAGCTGGACCAGAACACCCACTGGCAGGGAAGGGAAGAGGAGGCACTGCCCACAGTCTCCCTGGGCTCCCCAGGTTTCCAGTGCAGTCTGATTTCCTTGGCTCTGGAATACCTGCTGCCATAGGCTGAGCTCATGGCAGCCCTTTGGGGAGGTGAGCTGGGGAGGAGTCCCTTGGGTTCAGCTGTGCTGCTCCAACCAGGCTGTTCTCTGCCTTGGAGACCTCAGCAAAGCTTCTCATGGCGTGGAAGGAACACTGAGGTTCTGCCTGCTCAGTCCTGCCTTGTTTTGTGTGCAGCTGCTTGAGTGAGTTTGGAGAGCTCCAAGAGGAGCCCAGCATGACACTGTAGGAGTGCTGGCAGGGTGTTGCAGGTGTGGGAGCTGTGGGATAGCAGGGAGGCTCCCACACAGCATTTCTTGTGCATCCTTTGGTCCTAACATTGCACTTCTGTCCACTCAATCTTTGAATTAATAAGCAATAACAGGTACTTGAGCATTACAAACAGTAACCATATTTGGATAAGATATTGTCTGGAAAGTTTAATCTTTTCTGTTTGTTTTGGTTAAACTCAGCATCTGATTTGCCATGCTGCTTTCTGCTGTGTTTTGAATTATATCTTTCAGACTTACCAGGAATGAACTAGTTGGTAATCTTCAAAGGAAGTCTTTTAAAAAAATAAATTGCTTTAGGAAATGCTGTTAAGCATTGTTTATGTGTCTCTGTTTTTCTCATCTTTTCCCCTGGACAAAAATCAATATTCCTTCCTACTGGTACAAGGATCTAAAGCTACAGCAGGTGTTGGCTCTCCAGCACATACAGATGAAGAAGGGAAAAGGACTGACTATTTGGGATTGATCTTTTCTCAGATTTTCAGAGAAAATCTATTATTCTATATTCTATATTTCAGAGAAAATCTATATATTATTCTATATTCATAGGTTATTTGGTGCTTTTTCCTCTCATAAATAGATTAGAAGCAGCTAAATTTCTTGTGCAGGTAGATTGGGTTGTTGTGGGTTTTTTTGCTTGCTCCTTACGTTTCATGTGGAAAGGTTTGTAGGGCATCTTACTGCTTTTGGATAAAGGGCTGTGTGTGTTCAAATCAGAGATTCCAGTGCTGTGTAATGCACACATATTTAAGCAACACCAGTTATTTTAGAACTAAATTAGAAATATTGAGACATTGCCTTATTTAGCATCTTTCTCTTTTTGTCTTTGAACTGTTGTCCTTGACATGGAAGATATAACAATTCCCTGGCTAGCATGCCCTGCCTGCCCAGCACTGTGGGAGGGCCTGGAGCAAGCGGGTAATCCTAAAAGGTTTTAATAATGTATGAATGGAATTAAAGTAAATGCAGGTAAAATTCTGACCTTTCAAATCTGCAAAATTACAGACAGAGGCATCCTGGGAGAGGGGTTTGATCTATAGGTGCCCTGGGGGCAGGGAGAGAGCATTATCACTGTGTGGCTGTGATGTTACCATGCTCTTGACTTACTGCCTTGTCACAAGAGAGCCTGGAGAGACCCACGGTGTGGGGATGGCAGCTCTCCTACCCTGGGTGGGGATTCCAGCTCTCCTGCTCC